>JAJEJO010053718.1:0-26874 GCA_020662805.1 Glaucomys volans
GCCATCCCACTCACCAGAGACCACCACGACCCTTGTGGGAGGGCTGGACCCCGGCAGATGGTGCCTGGACATGGAGCACTGGTAAGTGATTAATTATATTTCATGGGATAGGACTAGGATTCTGCCTAGTGTGCTGCAGATCCCTCAGTAGAGAAGGCTGAGTGAGGAAGGGCAGATAATCTCAGAATGACATTTGAGAAGCATGGGCCATACTGAGAGTAAAGAAAGAGCTCTCTGTATTGATAGAAGCAAGCATTTACTTAGAAAAAGGGGAATTCCCATGACTTTATCACAGTTGAGAAGGTTTTTTCATTTTGTACATGAATGTTCCCCCTGGGTTTCCCCAACAAAGAAGTATTAATTTAGCTCCTTGGAAAAAGTTAGGTAAAGAGATGTAAGCTTACTATGAACAGCATGGGGCTGAGCATGTTCCAGCAGATGATATTGCCCTTTGGAATTCATTCAGAAACACAATCAACCTCAGACTGGAAAACAAAAGTGCATTTTAAACTTCTTCTGGGCTACAACATAGAAAAATGGTTTTAAGACTCTCTCTTTCTTTCTCTCTCTCTCTCTCTTTCTCTTTCTCTTTCTCACTCTCTACTGCTATTTTTATTAAAATAATTAATGGTCATTTTTATTTTTTCTCCTAGGATTTTTTGTTTTTCTTAAATGTTATATTTTTGAGCTCACAATTTCACATTAACTAGGTTAATGCTTTTTGATCAGTTCTTATTTTCAACTCGAGTTATTTGTGATCTGTAGTATTGCAATGGAGATTCACATACAAAAAATTACAAGGTTTGTGTGTGTGTGTGTGTTGTGTGTATTGTGTGTCTCGTCTAGTGTGTCCAAGAATCATGTACATGATATCAAATTGACATAGACCGCTCAAAAAAATTTAAAATTAAAAAATGGATCCAATTTTAATTCATGTGATTTAAAAAGGTTCAATCTAAATTGGGTAAAGAAGTGTAAGTAAATTGTCTTTAAAATTACTTAATTCACAAGTCTCTAGGTGGTCAAACTATTAAAATGTTGCCTATAAAATATTAATTGATATTAATCAATTGTTTCTAGGACTTTTCTTCAACAGGAGATAGCAAATACTGTTCAATACACTTATCTGATATCTTGGTTTTTACAGTAAAATAAGTAAATTAGATTTAATACATATAATTAATCAAATGTTTTAGAGACATCTGGTTAATTTCCAAAATTAAAATGCTAATTGTTACATACATCTAGTACTCTTAACTCCTTAATTTCCATGGGGTAATATACTTAAACATTATTGGTGTTTTCATAGATTAATAAATATAAAGGGTTTTAGATTACTTTGTGTCATCATTAAAAACAAGATTACTAAGATTTAAGTTCTAACAGGTACAATTCTATATACATAAGGATCCAAGAGTTTCAACTGTGTTTTAATTAATTTAATTTTATGTTATAAATAACATAAAATATTTCATCTTATTAAAATGGAGTAATTTACCTAATTTACCTAATTCCGAAATTTCATAAGAGTTGTTTCAGAATGTGAACAAAAAGCAATCAACAGATAGGAAGGGGAAAATAGAAGTCTCCAAGTGTGGAAATATTTTCAATAAGAGAAAAAAAAGGTTTCCAGGTAACAAAGATTTCTTTAAAAATAGTAATTTACTCTTAACATTATGCCTGTTAAGTTTTATTCTTTAAAACAATTAGTCTTAATAATTGAAATTTATACAATTATGGTCAAAAAACAACTGTCTTTTCCTGGTTATACAGGACTTGAGAGCAATTAAAGACACCATGGAAACTCTGGGTGCCCTACAACCTGGGCTCCCCTCTCCAGTCGCAATCCCTAAAGGGTCTCATATTGTAGTCATTGACTTACAAGACTGCTTCTTTACTATTCCTTTGGCAAAACAGGATTATAAAAGGTTTGCTTTTAGCCTACATTCTTCAAATTTACAACGTCCTTTATCAGTGGAAAGTTTTACCTCAAGGCATGAAAAATAGTCCTACTTTATGTCAAAAATTTGTTGACCAGGCCATAGAACCTATAAGGAAAAAATATCCTAGACTATATTTAATTCATTACATGGATGATATTCTTTTGGCTCATTCTTCCTTTGATACTTTACAAATTATACTTAAAATATTAATAGAACAATTGGCACCAAGGGGGCTTTTAGTGGCACCCAGAAAAATTCAGTTATATCCTCCTTATAGATATCTAGGATGTATTATTAATACCCAAAAAATTACTACTCAAAATTTAAAAATAAAAACTAATAAGTTGTGTACTTTAAATGATTTTCAAAAATTAAATTGGATAAGACCATATTTAAAAATTTCCACTGCTAATTTAAAACCTTTGTTTGATATATTAAAAGGAGAGGATAATCCAGCCTCTCCCAGACAGTTAACAGAAACTGGTATACAGGCATTAACTAAAGTAGAACAAGCTATTCAAACTCATCATTTACAACAAATTGATTATAATCAGCCTTGGTCATTTATTGTATTATATATTGTCTTATATTCCTACAGGCTGCCTTTGGCAAGAAACATCAATAGAAAGGTTACACTTGCTCTACTTTAAAAAAAAAAAAGACTATTCTTTCTTATCCTTCACAGATTGCCTTGTTAATTAAGGCTAGACTCAAGAGTCAAAAATTATTTAAATTAAAATATGTTCAATTTTTATTCCATATACAAAGGAGCAATACTTACAATTGTGTCAATTAGAAGATCAATGGACTATTGCTTTTCATGGTTTTTCAGGACAAATATTGTTTCGTCTATCTAATCATCCACTTCTACATTTTATTAACCAATTTTCCTTTGAAAACAGCTAGTACACCATTACCCAAACCTGCTCTTCTGGTTTTCACAGATGGTTCATCTATTGGCAAAGCTGTTACTATAATTGACTAATTACCTCCTATTGTTCAATTTACAGGTAAAACATCAGCCAAAAAAACTGAAATTGTTGCTGTTATTATTTAAAAATATGTCTCAGCCTTTTAATTTATATACAGATTCACAATACATAGTTAATTTGTTTCCAGCCATTGAGACAGCCACACTTTCACATTCTTCATCTATAGTAATAAGATTTGGGCATAAATCCCTGCGGATTACAATCTAATAAATTGTGACAAATGGATGTTACTCATATACCTAAATCTGAAAAGTTATCATTTGTTCATGTAACTGTTGATACTTACATGTTATTATTGCTTCTGCGAGAACAGGAGAAACTTACAAAGATGTTTCACAACACTTATTTTTGTGTTTTACCTCTCTAGGTTTGCTTGCTAAAATTAAAACTGACAATGGTCCTGCGTATACATCTAAAGCCTTTAAAAAATTATGTGATATGTTTCATATTTCTCATTCTACAGGAATTCCTTATAATCCTCAAGGACAAGCAATTGTAGAAAGAACACATCAAACTTTAAAAACACAAATATCAAAGTCAAAGGAAGGGAAATTAAAGTGTAGCTCTCCTCGTCACATTATACAACACGCTTTGCTTGTCATCAATCATTTAAACTCTGACTCTATAGGTTTGACACCAATGATGAAACACTGGGACAAAAGTCCTTAGCCTAAACCTATGGTTAAATGGAAAGATTTACTTAGAGGTCAATGGAAAAGACCTGATGTCTTTTAGCATCAGGTTGGGGATACGCTTGTGTGTTTCCACAGGATGCAGAATCTCCCTTGTAGATCCCAGATCGATTGATCAGGCTCTATGGGCCATCCTTGCAGAAGGAGAATTCCTCCACAGCTATATCCTCAGATCAGACTGACCCTGGATGAAGAGCTGACCTACAAACTTCGACAACTTCATTTGGCTTCTCGACAGTCAGCCTCCTCTCAAGCATCGCCTTTTCCTACTTGGGGCCAACTCAAACACCTCACTACTAGAGCTGAACAAGTTGTATTGTCTCAGGGAAACAAAATAGACCTGAGACCCCGTTTGTTGCTATTTTGGCAATCCTTGCTAGTCAGGGAATAACTTGTCAAGCTACATCACTGGCCTATTGGACATAGTTTCCAGATCCACCTTTGTTACAGCCCTCCTCCTGGGGAAGAACTAATTTAAAGGTATTTACCAGCCATCTTCAGTTGCTTGGTGGAATCTCAGATTCATCAATTCCTCATAAGATATCATCTGCCATTTCTTTTCATGGTCTTACTGAGGAAACCCCTATTTGCTTTACAAGCAACCATACTAATGCTCCTTTGGGATGTTTGCCTCTTAGTTATAGAACTTATTTAACTGATTCTCTTCAATCCAATCCTAACAAAAGATATATTTGGTCACTAAAAATGGATATGGATATAAAATGGATTGGATATGCTAATTATAATGAGACTTATATTAACAGTTCTTCTCCTCCCCCATTAAAAATCTGTGAAAAGGCTGCTACAAAAAGGACTTATATTGGAATTTAATGAACATTGAAGTAGATTTTCCAAAATGGTTTGAATGTGGTGTTTCTCATTTTGCTCAAGTATATACCCCTCTTATGTCTAATACAAAAATTTTAAATTGGTCTGTGTCCTCTCCACACTACCATTACAAAAACTATTTATATAACAATACCCAAAGATTTGCCTTTTATACTAATTTATATACCTCAGAGCCAATTCGTAGATGGTTTACACCCTGCTGGGTAACTCCAGTCTATAGGAGCATATTGAAAAATGGCAAGCATTCCCATTTTCCTTATTGGTATCATCTTTTAGCTGCTACTAGTAAGACATTCTTAACCTGATCTATATCTACAGGACTTACTGGTAAAAAGTCTACTAAAGAAATTTCTGCTGTCTTCAGTGTCAGAGCTTCTGTAAATGCTCCTCATGCTATGCTGTTAGCTACAAGGAATAATTTAAATATTACTAAAGATAAAAATTCCTACTCCATTCAATGTAATCATTGTATTATAACAAACGGTATTAATGCTACCATTCCCAAACAATATTCTGTTTTCATGATTGTACATCAACCTTCTTATGCTATGCTGCCTGTGTTGTTAGAAGAATGGCATGATGACCCAGGAACTGAAGTTCTCAAAAGGCTTAATGAATTAATGAGACCCAAGAGATTTGTAGCTGCCTTGATTTTAGGAATAACTGCATTGATTAGCATTATTACTGCCTTAGCTGTTTCGACCACTGCCTTAGTACAAGAAATTCCTACCGCTTCTCATGTTAATGACTTATCTCATAATGGTTCCATTGCCCTGGCTGCCCAAGAAAAGATAGATTAAAAATTAGAAACTAGAATTAACCCTCTAGAAGAAGCCACTGTATATATATCGGTAATCAGATTCAAAATATTAGAACCCAAATGACCACTAGATGTCATGCTAAGTTTAAATGAATTTATGTAACTCCTCTTCAAGTAGGTAATAATACTGATTGGAGTCAAGTTCAAACTCACCTTAAAGGTGTTTGGAATAATTCTAATACAGCTCCTGATATAAATATTTTATAGTCAAAAAATTAGAGACCTTAGTCAAGTGCATTTGGAAGTAAGCCCATCTGCAGATTTGGCTCAACAAATATTTTCCAATATAAAAAGTACCATTACCAATAGCACATTTGTGCAAGGTATTATTCAAATTTTAATTGGAATTGCTTGTGTTCTAATTCTCCTATTTCTCCTCCCAGTCTTTGTCACCTGTACCAGACGAGCAATAAAAGATCTCCAGATTCAAATTGAAATGATCAAATTTAAAAATAAAACAGGGGGAACTGCTGTGCCCTCTTCAATTCCCCTCAGTGCTTGACAAGGATTCCACTGAGTTATAAAGATGCTTGCAAAGTCTCATCTTCCTGGGAATTGGGGCTGCTGTTACCTGTTGTCTTGTTTAATCTGCCTATGCTTAGGAATAATATTATATTGGATTTCTGGGAATTCTAGGGTCTTAGGGGATTTAGAACACAAGAATCAAACAGCTAATCATACTGGATATAATCAAGAAAGGCCCTTGGGTGATAGAAGTATAACTTGGAAAGAATGCTATGCTCATTTCCAGCAACTTACGCTAAATGGCACCATGGATGGGAACTACTCCCAGATGATTTAGGGCAGAAAAACACGTTGTTCCCACCTTAACTCCAGACAAATAAGTCACAAACAAAGTTGTTAAGGTTAGAAAAATAGTCCCAACAATTCAGACATCATTTGGTAATGCTTATTTGGTTAATGGAAAACTATGGTGTCCTCCTAGGAAACCAGCTTCTGGTCCCATAGATTTAGACCCCCTTTATCTCCCACTGGCAGAATACACCCTGGTTGGCATCAAGTATATTATAATGAAAAATGTCCTTGGAAAACTCATCTCCCCTTTGTAGAATATTTAAATTATGTGAGACCCTGGTGTTTGCTTAGTTGCTCTGAACAGCTTTCTTGGGCAAGACAGGCTAATGTTTACTGGGCAAAAGTAGGAGGTGCACTGCTCCTAATTGGCCTAAAGCAGCTCAGTCATTCAATGATCCAGAGAGAGCTCAGAAAGAAACTCCCTATTGTTCCTGTTAATCTAGTTATTAATCACATACTGTAAGCTTATATGTTGTTCATAGAAATGGCTTCTGTGCACTGTTCCCAGTAATATAGGAAGTAGAACTAGTTAAAGATTATATAGAAGAATACTTAAAAACATTATGAAGAGTTGATAATATTTAATCTGCTAATACGTTTTGCTACTGTCTTGTAGTTTGCGTCAGTTTCCTTGTGTGGCCTCAAGATATTGGACTCAAGCTAGAAGCTAACATATAAAAATGGTGTGTAGAAAACATAAAGTTAGAACAGAACTTAGCCTCAGATCACTGAGTCTGTGTTGCTTTGTTCTCCACCTCGCCAACGCCGTCCCACTCACCAAAGACCACCACGACCCTTGTGCGAGGGCTGGACCCCGGCACCAGGTGAGGCCCTCTGCCCAGGGAGGGTCTGCAGGGGAGGGAAGGCAGGAGGGCAGCCAGGAGGCATCATGTGAGGAGCCCAGGAGCAGAATGGGCTGCACTGTGTCCCCATGTCAGATGGACTGACCAAACCCCACACCCCTGGGAGGCAGGACAAGGGGCTCCCTCCTCTGAGCCCACCTGCCCTTGGACCAGCCAGTGTGCCACTCAGAGGAGAAGGTGGCAGAACAGGAGGGGCACTGAGAGAGGTCTGGGTGAGTCAGGAGGGAGAAGAAGGGAGGAGGTCAGTGGCCCAGGGCAGGCAGAGAGGCCATGCAGAGGACATCTGGAGGCAGGTGTTGGGAAATCCCCCCAGGTTCACCAGTTTGGGGTACAGAGGAAGGTGGGGACTGAGAGGAGAAGGTCTCTGTCTCAGGACAGGCAGGTTCAGCCAGGGCAGCTGAGGCTGAGGCTGAGTGGGAAGAGTCCAGTGTGGAGGCCCAGGGGCTCAGTGGCCCCCAGGAGGGGAGGTGGGGACAGGAGAGCAGGGAGGGCGGTGGGCAGGGAGCTGGAGACCTTGGGGAGGAGACTTTCTCCAGGCAGAACTGCTGGAGGGGCGGAGTCTCCCCACAGGAGCCAGCCCTGCTCCCTGGTGTCCCTAGCAGGTGCACAGAGGGCTCCACCAGGTGCTGGGGTCCTGGGCGGGGTCCCAGCACAGGTTTGCTTTACCTCCTTGACCTCTCAGTGCTATGAATATTTTAAATCCTCTTGGTGGCTCTTCTTATCAGTCACGTGCTTTCTCTGATAATATTTGCAACATCAGCTCAGCGTCTCTGGGGAGCTGTGGCTTTGTGGATTCACTGGGGACCCATGTCCTCCTGTGACCAGCGTCTCTGTTGACTCTCAGGGTCTTCTTGTGCTCTCCTGGCATCTGCATGGGTCGGGAATCTGGCTCCTCCCTGACACCTGCTCCTCTGTCTCTCCCTCAGCCCAGGTCTGGTCCAGGCCAGTGAGGCTCCCTGGCTGTGGTCATCTGCCTGGTCCTGCCTCAGGGGACGGTGGCCAGTGTTTCCTATGAGGAACCAAGAAGCGGCCCACCCACATCTGTTCAGGAAGCTTTTTAGTTTTCCTTCCTTTGTTCCTCTCTCTGTCTCTCTCTGTCTCTCTGTCTCTCTCTCTCTCTCTCTCTCTCTCTCTCTCTCTCTCTCTCTCTCTCTGTGGGGCACATGCCAGGGCCCCCTGAGCCACACTCCAGCCCCCACAGACCCCTTAGAACAGCAGCGACAGGGAATGAGAGCTTCTCCTGATCTGTGGGGCTGGTTTTCTTTCCTCTCTGAACTACTAACTGGTGAATCACAGGAGGAGACTTGGCCCAGGTGTGGTGGGGCACACCTGTAATCCCAGCTACTAGGGAGTCAAAGGCAGAGTGATCCCAAGTTCAAGGCCAGCCTCAGCAACTTACTGAGACCCTGTCTCAAACTAAAATTTTCAAAGGGGCTGGGGATGTGATCTGGTGGTCGAGACCCTGGGTTCAACTCCTAGTCCCCACCCTCTGCCTCCCCACCCCCACCCACACACAGGGAGAGATTTGGCCAGATTTCCTCTCAGTTTATTATGCTGACTTCATGAAAAGATCGCAGAGATTCCCCTCATTCTGCATTTGGGGTAAAGTTAAATGAATTGGGATTGTGTGACCCTTGAAGGGGTTTCCTCTGGTGCAGGGGCTTGAGCTCCGAGCCTCCCACATGCCAGGCAATCGCTCTACACTGAGCCCCATCCAGGGTGAAGGTTTCAGAGATCTATCTGGTCAACCTGCCCAGCTTTGGTCATTTTTAGGGGGGAGGGGAGAGAACTCCTTGATAAGTCTCATTAATATTGGTCTATTTTGAAGAGACCCTCTATTTTCTCCTATTCTCATTGGTATTTCCCTAGTAATAACTGGTTTCATCCGGTTTACAGATGTACTTGCAGGGACTGGAACAGATGCTGGTGGTGATTGTTCCTTGTATTTGTGCTTGGGCCCCTCCCTCCTCCTCCTCCTCTTTTGCGTCCTCCTCAGTCTCCTCCTCCTCTTCCTCTTCTTCTCCTTTTCTTCTATTGACTTGAAGTTTAGGGAGGGTTCACAGCAGTCCTGAGGGACAGGACTGGGTGTGGCAGACATGGTACAGGCCACAGGTCAGGGTGAGAACCAAGACCTGGAAGAGGGGAGCCAGCAGCCCAGAGCAAGGAGAGGTAGGCACATGGGAGGTGGGGACAGGAGAGATGAGGACAGGGGAGGTGGGGACAGGGAAGGTGGGGACAGGGGAGGTGGGGACAGGGGAGGTGGACACAGGGGAGGTGGGAACAGGACTAGTGGGGCCAGCATCAGGACCAGTCCAGGGACAGCATCTTGATGGAGGACTGGGAATTGGCATTTACTATGAATCACTTAATACTTTCCAATTTTAGTGATTCGTGTTTTTCCGGAAAATCTCGCAGATTTTCTGTGAAGTCTCCTCCTGGCTCCTAACATCTCTCCCTGTGCCCACTTCCTCTCTGCATTTTTACTGGGCACTGGACGGGGTCATCTGGTCATGTGAGGACACACCACGTGGAAGTCTGTTTCCCTGGTCAGGAGCAGGTGACGGGCAGCATTTCCTGTGGGTCACTAACGTTACCTGCAGACAGGTGACAGCCATGATCCATCTTTCTTCTTTCTTTCTCCCTCTCTTGTTTATCTGGTGCTGGTGGAACTGGGCCTGGGCATGCTGGGAGAGGCCCTCACTGACCCTGGCCCTGGTCCCACTGCTGGTCTTCTGTTGAACCGCAAATGCCTTGTCAGGTTGGCATGCTAACCCACCACTTTGCGTCTGGCATCTGAGGTCCAGAGAGGTCAGGTCCTTGCCCTGGGGCACACAGAGGATGCACAATGGAGCTGAGGCCCATCTGATACCCCTTGGCTTCACCTTGACAGATGCTACTGAGCTTCTCAGATAATGTCACACTGAGACAGTGTCATGGGCCTTCTCTGCAGGGACCTCACACCAAGGCTGGGAAAGGGAGTCTTACTGGGCCCTGGCAGAGGGACAGAGGTGCTTCTGGGTAGCTGTGGGCAGCTGTGCTCTGAGAGTGTGGTGACAGTGGGGCAGGGTCTGGGCTCAGGCTGAAATACTGACTGAGGGCCTCTCTATGGCAGGTGCAGGTGACACTGAAGGGACAGGAGGAGGCTGTGGCCCTCCTGGGCTGTGCCCTCAAGTGTCCTGCAGTCTGAGGTCAGATCTAAGGTCCTGAGAGTAAATAAATGACAGAGTCCAATCCCAGGTAGAGAGCAAGCCACCCCCAGTCCCTGCCATCTCCCCTGCCAACCTCGGCCTGATCACAGGTCACCAGTGCAAGAGGGAGGTGCCCATGCAGATGCCCCTGGGCTGGAGCCCTGGTCCAGGACAGGCCCGGTCCTCTTCCTCGAGGTGGGCAGCTTTGGGGTGTCACCTTACCCCAGCTTTGTGTCTGAGCCATTTGGGAAAATGCAGGTGTAAATCTTGGGAACACAAAGGAGTTTCCTTGGAAATGAGGTCCCAGAGCTGGGCCCACCAAGGTGAGAGTGACAGGAGGTCCTCAGGAGCCTCTGCACCCCTCAAAATGTCCATCCACACACTCTTCAAGAATTCAGGGTCCTCATCCACATGGCCTGGGACCCTGCTTCTGCCCTGGCTTATGTTCCTGCCGAGACCAGATCCATCTGGCTGTTCCTCCAGGTCTTGAGAGTCACGGGGCAGGGGTGGCTGTCCCAGAAGAGTGGTGCTCAGGGTGTTTATGACCCTGGGGGTCAGGAAGCAGGAGGTGAGGTTGGTGAGAAGTGGGAACACTGGGCTGAGGGGAGGGGCAGCTGTGTCAGCATCTTGGAGTGGAGGAGCAGAAGGGGCTGGGCGAGGGGTGATCTGGCGGGGGAGGGTGTGGAGATGAAGAAGGGGTGTCTCCTGGAAGAGTTGACCCCAGGGCTCCCCTGATCCAGGCCCATCTTTGAGGGCCTGGGCTCCGGGCATGTGTTTTTCAGGCTGTCTTCCTCTTAGCAGCCCCAGCAAGGTGATGGGCACCGTAGGAGGACCCCTGAGTGTGCAGTGTCAGTATGATCATAGATTCAAAGGACATCCAAAGTCGTGGTGCAAAAAGGCAGATGAATTCTGTGATGATATCGTGATGACCAAAAAATCAGAGAGAGAGAGAGGTGTGCAGTGGCCGAGTGTCCATCAGCAACCATCCTGCAAACCTTAGCATCACAGTGACCACGGAGAACCTCACCCTGGGGGACGCAGGTTCCTATGACTGCCAGGTGGCTTTGGTCCCATATCCATGGTTGAGGTGGCCGTGGTCCCAGATGAGCCCCTCACACCAGCACCAGGGACTCCCTGTCCAGGCCTGGCCATTCCCTCCCTAGGAAAGGCCAGGGGTAGGGGAGGGCGAGTTGGTGACTCTGTGACTCAGGATGGGGTGTCTGTGTGCACAGGCCTTTGTGAAAGCAGTCTCTGGTGTGTGTGTGTGTGTGTGTGTGTGTGTGTGTGTGTGTCCGTGCATGCAGGCACCTGTGTGCACACAACCCACCTGTGTTGTTCAGGAGTCCTCGTGGGCCCCACTCACAGTCTCAGGCCTGAGCCTTCCCTGGGGGAGGGGTGGGACTGGCCATGGGTCCCTGGCTCTCTGTTGATTTCCTGATGAGACAAGAGCCACTTCATCTCCAGAGGGACCCGTGTCTCCCCTGGGCCTGTCCCCTCCTCGCTCTGGGAGCAGGAGCCCTGGAGCACCTGCTTCCCCTGTAAGAGGGCACCTGCCCCTGGGGTCTGCCTGCCCCTCTCCCTGCTGTGGGTGGTCCTGGACACCAGCTCCACCATGATGGCCTGGGGACTTCTAAGTGACCACAACAGGGGCAGAGAAAGGAGCCCAGACCCCAGTGTAGGGCTTCCTACCTCATTAGAGGACAGTGCACCTACTGGACCAGGAGGACATGAGGCACATTGTCCCTTGGGGACCCCCAGCCTGTCCCTGCTCTCATCTGAAGTCCCTCTGGCTCTCATCCTGCCACAGTCCCTGCGTCTCAGTGTCTCTGCACCAATCCCTACAGTGGCCTCACTGTGACTGATCCCACATAGGATGGGGAGGAGGGGACAGGGTGTGGCTGCAGCTGGAATGACCCTGGAGCTGTCCTCCCTCGGGAGCTCCTGTCCCTCCTCTGCCACACAGTCCTCCAGCCCAATGTGCCCCTGGTCACAGAGCACCTTTAGATGGGCTGGGACGAGTCCTGCTTGGGCCCAGGTGTGGCCGTGAGGCTTGCTGGATGCAGGACATCTGTCCAAGAAGCTCCGAGGGACCTGGCCTGTGGGGTCAGAACAGCCCGAGAGGCAGGTGTGCTGCCCTGAGCTGCACCTCACCCTGACCACAGCCTCCAGCCCTGAGGGCCCCACAAGCACCCAGGGCCCTCCCAAGTCCCTGTCAACACACACCTGGCCCTTCATGACCAGAGAGGACACCCCCAGTCCCCACCAACAGCCTGGGTAAGGCCTGTACTCAGGGCTGTGCCTCTGGGTGGTGGGTGGTGTTGAGGGGCTCTGGGGGGCACTCGGGTCTCCCTCCTGTGGGTCCCAACTGGATGTGTCAATCCTGCCCTTCACTGTGAGGCTCTGACTAAGTGCCAGGGCCTCTTCTTGGCATGGGGACACAGCGGCCACCACCCAGACAGTCTGCGTGGCCTGAACTGAGCTCTGCTGCTGGACTCACGTGGTGAACAGGTGGCACGGACGATCTATGAATGCAGCAGTGCCGGAGGAGCTGGGCAGGGGGACTGGTCCCTGGGGTGGGGTGAGTGGGGCGGGTGCTGTGCCCACGGGAGGATCAGGGGAGGCCTCGCTGACTAGGCTGTGAGTGGAGGCCTGCAGGGCTGGGAGCCAGGCACCTGGGATCTGGGGAGAGCAGTTTAATCGGGCAAAATGTGCTGCCAGGGAGCCCCCAGAAGAGGCCAGCTGGCCAGGGAGCAGGCGCTTGGTGGCACGTCATTGTCCCCTCTGCCTCCCTCCCCTTGGCTGGTCACAGTGTCAGCCTGTTGACTAACCCCGTCCTCTGAGGCAGGTGGAGCTGAGCTGGGAGCTGGTTCTTTCCATCAGCAGCTGGGAATCCACAGCTGGTGCTGTGCATGTAGGGGACAGTGACACTACTTGTGGATGAAACACAGTCCCTTCTCCAGTGGCAGATGCTCCCCTGGAGGAGCAGACGCCAACACATAGGCATGTTGCAGATTCCCCCACCCAGGGGGTGACCCCCAAATGTGGCAGGTGAGGTAGAAATCCCTCTTCTGGACTTGGGTCCCAGCTAGACACCTGGGTTCCTCTCACATCCTTCTTGTGGCCATGCCTTTCCTACATCCTGAGTTCAAGAGCTCTTTTTCAGATGCATTTGGGGGACAGTGGTGATTTCTGTGGGACTGGCTTGGCCAGGGTTGGTCTTCATGTGGATCCTAGTGGACACAGGACCTGGGTGTAAGGGACAGAGGAAAAGTGTAGGGCTCCAGGGCCTCCCCCTGGGAGGAAGCTCATAGCTACCATGTTCCGCACAGGTCCCTGGTCATCAATGTCCATCTCCTGCTCCTGATCTTGGAGGTGCCCCTAATCCTGAGCATGCTCAGTGCCATCCTCTGGGTGAACAGGCCTCAGAGAAGCTCTGGGATAAGAAGTGTGCATGACTATGAGAACCAGTGACCCCTGCTGTCCTTGAGGCCATGTCTAGTGACACTCCAGCTGGAGGACAGGGACGGCTTCCTGACCTCCAAATCTGTGTTTCTGTTAGGATGCTCTGAAGCTTTGTGAGCATTTCAAAAGCTTTTCCTTGGCTGTATCAAACAAATAGACAGATGTGTCTAACCAATACACATGCTTCCAGCCCAGAACATTCCAGCACTGGGTGTCCCATCCAGCTGGTCACAGAGCATCATTGATATTGACCAAGTCCTTTTTCCCTCTCTTGTGTCTTCCTCCTGCCCTCCTGGGAGATGACTCAACCAGGGCCTCACGCTCCTCCTCTCTTTGATTGAAGGGTTTCGCCACTCACATGTATGTGGGGTTCCCAAGGCCATGAGGCTTAGCTTTGCTTTTTTTTGAGCTTTATTTAAACAGAATCATGCATGTTTTCCTCCCTGACACTGGTGATGGGATGTGGGCCTCATGCCCGCTTGGTGCTCAGTCCCTGAGCCACACCCAGCCCTAATGCCTCTGTGACCTCCAGGTGCTGTGATTGATCCCTGATGTCACACTCTGGAGATTCGTCCATGCAGATGTGTGGACCCTCCACGTGCCATTCACAGGTGTCCCTCTGGATCTGCTGGGAGAACGCACCCCAACTTAGTCTCCTGAGTCTGTGGAGGAACCTTTGCATTCCTCCTTCCCTCTCTCTCTTCCCCTCCTCCTCCCTCCCTCTCTTTTTTCTTCTTGTTCTTTTCTTCCTTCCTCCCTTTCCTCCTCCTGCTGCATCTCCTCCTCCTCCTCTTCTTCCTCCTCATGCTCCTTCCTCTCCTCCTCCTCCTGTGCTCTTCACCTCCCCTCTAGCTTAATTGCTTCCTCTGCCCCTCCTCTTCCACCTCTCTCCATCTTCCTCCTCTGCTTTCTTCAGTTTTCCTTCTGCTGCTCACCATGGTGCACACACATTCTGGAACATACTTCCTGGCATGTGTGTTTCTAAGTGTCTCCTGGAGCCCGGCTCTAGGTTTTGCTGGGCCTGCTGACTTGACTCCACCAGGCAGCTTCAATTGATTTCCCAGGTCCCCTTACCCAGCAGCTGTCCCACTGCTCTGTCCCATACCAGGCTTCCTAGTTCCACCCCGTAAATGGATGTGACAGGGCATCTGGCTGTGTTCACCTGGATTCATCAGATCACTCACTCTTTCTGCGTGGTTGAGAGTTTCTGTCTTGTGGAATTCTGTCTTCTGTTGGCGGGCTGTGTTTTCATATTTTTAATTTTCAGTTTGTTGAAATTATTTACAAGTCCTGTGTTAGTTGCTTATGTTCTGAATATCTTTCCCCAAGTTTGTTGAATTTGTGGTGTCTTTTGAGAAACAGGTTTTTTTTTTTTTTTTTCAGTACAAAGGATTGACCATGAGGCCTCTCACATACTAGCCAAGTGATTTATCACTGAGCTGTGCTCCCAGACCCCTTTTAAATTTTATTTTGAGACAGGGCCTCACTAAGTTGCCCAGGCTGGCCTCAAACTCCTGATTCACCTGCCTCAGCTTCCAAAGTAGCTGGGATTACAGGTGTGCACCACTATGCCTGGCTTCCAATTTTATATTTTAATGTAGCAAATTATTTAATATTTTCCTTTATGCTTTATATTTCTGTCCTTGTTTAAGGAATTATTGGTGCACTAGATATTTTAAAATTTTATACTCTTCTAAACATTTAGAAAATTTCCTTTCACAGGAAAGTCCTTACCCATTTTTAATTGCTGTGCCTAGGCTGAGATGGTGAATCACTTTCCTGTCTTCTACTTGGTTGATTATGTTCACATCTCCTCCCTGACCTGCAATACCCATCTCATTCTATATTCATTTCTGAATATGCTTGAATCTTTTTCTGATTCCTCTCTCTATTCTGTTTAATGTGTCTAGTTGCATATCTCTTAATGAATACAGCATTGTTTTAATTACTGGAGCTTTATTTTTAAAGTCTTGAGACTTTTTTCTATTTATTTTTATGTGGTGCCAAGGATCGAACCCATTGCCTCACACATGCTAGGCAAGTGTTCGACCACTGAGCCATAACCCCAGCCCCAACATTGATGTTTGATATTGAAACATTGTTGCAGACATTTTGTATTTTATATAAATTTGTCCATTTGTCCATTTTGTATTCTATATAAATTTTTGAGTTATCCAATTGATTTCTAAAAAGGAAAAAAAACTGCTGGGATTTTCAGTGTAAGTGTACTCAATTTATCTTTTTGATAATTTACTTATCCATGAACATGGTATGCTACTCCAATTTTTTTAAGCTTCTAAAATGTCTTTTGATAATATAGTCCTTCATCTTTGAAACTTGTTTATGTGTTAGTTAAATTTAATTCTGTAACCTTATGTTTTTATTCTTAGTTTAAATGGTGTCTTTCAATTGCATTTTCTAATTATTCATTGCAGGTGTGTAGATAAAAAATTGATTTTTGTATGCTGATTTCATATCTATATATAGATCAACACTGACAAGTCTTAATAATTCCTTTCATATTGGTTTGTAGGCAGTCAATTATTTATAATGATTTAGAGTTTTGCTTCCCTCCTTGCCAATTCTTATATTGTTTGTTCCTTTTTCTTATTGTGTCATGCAAGATGATCCTAATAGTGAATGATAGTAATGATTTCAAGTTTCTTGTTTTCTTATTGATTTTAAATGGAAGACTTTTACTGATTTGCTGTTTGTCATAATTGGTTGCCTCTGGACACCCTTCAACTAGTCTATCATGAAAAGGAATGATATAAAGTGCTTTTGTGCATCTTTTTACATGACTATGTGGTTTTTCTCCTATATTTTATTAATGTGACTAATTGTATTAATTGCTTATTCTCCAAGAAACTTGGTCCAGCTTCCCAGAGGAATGAAGATGGTTGGGTCATGACCTGTCCTGAACCCAACTGTATGACCTTTGCAAGGGCCAGGACCCAGACTCTGCCATTTCCCAGTGCTCTCCAGATGACCCTGGTCCTCCCCACCTTAGGGATGAGCCCCTTTTCTTTCTCTCAGTCCTCCTCTGTGAATCCTGAGCCACCACAACCATAGCATATTCCAGGACAGCCTCTCCCTCCATGGCTGGCCCTGGAGATCTGGAAAAAAAAAAAACAGTCATTCATTTCCCAACACTGTTCTTGTTCAAGGGTTTTAGCTGTGGGTTCTAAATAAAGATCCTAATTAAGTGTCAGTTAAGGGTTACAATTTGACTTCTCATTAGTGAGGGACACTTGTCCACCAGCTTCCTTCTGGCTTCCTGTTCTGGGCTTATTCTATCTCACGTTTCATCTAGTGGTTGCAGTTTCACACAAATACTAACAATGACAGAGCACTAGCTCTACCCTCACACTCTGTCCTTAAAACTTCACATAAGTTTTCTCATTTATTCCTCTTGCACTAAACGTGATGAACCCAATTTATCAATAAAAAACTCTAAGTCTCAGGGAAGTTAAATAAGTTGTACACAGTCACTCAGTTTATAAATGGGACAAGAGCCCAGGTCTGTCTGACCCCACAGTCTGCATTTGTATGCAGTTGGCTGTAGCACCTGAGTATATGCACCTCCAGGCCTGCTGAGCACAGCCCACCTGACACCTGGGGTGGGTTTCCTGCTGCTGGGACCTATCACTGTAGAGCAGATTCATTTCTGGAGTTGGCGCCTGGAGTGTTGTACCCCTGACCCAAGGTGTGATAGGTCACTGTCCCCCAGCTGGTCTGCAGACTCATCTGCCCTGCCCTCCTCACCTGCACAATCCCCTTGCCTCCTACCTAGGGAGGCACTCTTGACCTATGTTGAAGCCCTGCCAAGAGAGGATGCCCCTTTTGCTGAATAATTCAAAGCAGGAAATACCCACTCTCTAAAAGGAAGTGAATGAGCAAGAAATTCACAAACAATCTGGACACACAGAAGAGGTGAGGCTGGGTTCAGGCAGAGCTTTGAGAGTGCAGCTGAGGTCTGCCTTGACTGCTTGTCCGAGTTGGAGGAGTGAAGACCTGGAAGGCAGGACCATGTGGCTGCTCCCAGCTGTGCTCCTGCTCTGCCTGCCAGGTGAGTGCCACTGGGATCTGGGGTATTGGAAGGACAGGAGCAGAGTGGGAGGCAGAGGGTGTTGGAGGGCTGTGAAGTCCAGGGCAATGGGCAGTGGCTTTGTCAATTCATCCAGCAGCAGTTCAGGGGGTCCCACACACAGGCGTGCCTCAACCCTGAGGTCATGAAGGGAAGAGAGAAGTGGGGTGGCCATGAGAGAAGACCCCACTGGGCTCCATAGGAGAGACACAGGTGCCCACAACAACCAAGGGCAGCTGCAACAAGGCTCTGCAGAGGTGTGCTCAGAGGACGAGGCCACTCCCTGTGGAGCAAGAGAAAGCTGTCAGAGGCTGTCCCTCCAACAGAGCAGAGGGAGGGCACTCCAGGGAGACGGCCCTGCTTGCGTAAAGGGATGCAGGCTCAGGGAGGAAGGCAAACTGGTACAGAGGAGCTCTCTTGGTCCAGGATGGCCAAGGGCCACATTAGATGACAGGATGAGGTGGGGCTCTAGACAGCATACCCAGCAGCTGAGACTTTCTAAAGAAAACTGCTCCGGAACCCAGAGGGAGGGTGGAATATCTTCCTGTCCATGGAAAACCTCATGGAGCCTCAAAAACATTAGGGGACAATCTGGAAATTTTACCATGTGAGCAACGTGCACTTGAATTCGGATGTCCCAGCTGCTCCTTCTCTTAATCCCAATGATAGGCTCTGGTGGAAGAAGGGGTGGGAGGGCCATGCCTGAGCCGGCACACGGCACACACACAGCACACTCACACAGGTCACTCAGGGCACACGCATCACCCATGCACACTTCCATGTCACACACTCATTCACAATTACACACACACTCACACTCACACACTCACACGCCCACACCCACACAACCACAGGACAGGATGCCCATCTAGACATTCACACAAGAACTCGGCACAGAGGAACTTTCCCTGAGGAGTCGGCACAGGGAGAACACTGACATGTCACAAGATGAAGAGCTGAGTGTGCACAGCCTACGCCTGTCCCCAGAGTTCTGCTGGGAGCTGACTGCTGCCCATCAGTGCCACCCGGTCCCCCACGCCCATTTGGGATCTCAGAGGTGGGCCTCATGAATAGCCCTTCCTGGACAGTGTGCTGACCGGCCCATGGCACTGCCAGCGCCCAGGCCAGGGGAACCGGATCCACAGAGTCCCTTCTGCTGATGGCTGGGGCTTGTGGGCATGGTCATCACTGATCCCTCCTTTCTACTGTGACTGTGTAATTTTATTTTATTTTTTAAGAAGGAAACGTCCCTATGTGCAGACTCTGATCCTGGATTTCCATTCGCAGTAGCTGCCCTATTCTGCCACCCCTTCTCCTGACTGAGCCCTGGTTTATCTGTAAGATTGTCCTGTTGTCTATCTGTTCATGGCATTGCAGACGTCTCCCCCCAATCCAAATAATGATTCCAAGAGAGAAGTGTCACCCTGAAACCTCAGGACTAACCACCTTTGAAAGTGTAAAACCTGCTTTCATGTTTTTTTCTCTGCATGCGACATAGGAAAATACCCAGAAACGAAATCCCACATATTCTCCATTCAGCAACTTTTAAGAAACACTAATCACACACCTTGGCCCCCTGTCCTGCCACTGTGGGGTGCTCTGCCTTTTCCTTCTCACCATGTGATGCATGGACCCCAATCTGTAACCCAGTCCTGTGAGTGAGTGGCCAGTGAGTTTCCCCGTGTTCCCTGCTCCCTGGCTGATGAGGTTAACGTCCTTCCTTTCATCATCCACGGGTGGGGAAACTGCAGCGAATGCTAGAATTGGAGTGACCATGTCCAAGGTCATGAGATTGGACTTACCAGGAACAATCAGGGTCTGTGCTGGTACCTGTCTGCTGCCAGACCCTGAGCAAGACCCCGACACGGGGATGGGAACGGGAGGAAGAATGAACTCAGAGCCTCTGCTCTCTGGGAGTGATCGCCCTGGCGAGGAGGCAGGAGGAGAGACAGCTCAGCCAGCACTGAGGCTCTGGGTGAGGGTCAGGGCAGCAGCGGGAGGAGAAATGGGATCCAGCTGGCACAGAGATCCCAATGCCAAAGGGAAGCATTTCCCATCCCTCTGCAGCAGTGGGGAGGGGCTGCGGGGGAGTCTCCCAGCCTCCAGTGCTCACAGCAAGTGCCCTGAGGGGGGACAAGCTCAGAACAGGACCCTGGAGCCACAGGGAGAGGAGATGGAGGGTGGGTGCTCTGGACTTCTCCGGATGCTCCTGCCCTGATCCAAGCACCACATGAGGTCCTGACCTGGTGAGCAGCCACCTCTGACGTAACAACAAGGTCTGGTGTGGACACACCACGTCTCCTAACAACTGAGCAGGACAGATAGTGGCATGGCCGTTTACAAATAAGGAAGCAAGTCTCAGAGAGGTCAAGTCACTTGCCCAAGTTTCCCAACTCGCCTGTGGTGGACATGTCTGTCTGTGTCCAAAGCTTACTGAGACAGCTGGGGACTGAAGGAAGGTGACCATTCTGAGGAGCATTTCCACAGCACAGTTCACAGAGTTGATGGCAATCACTTCTGGGGAGCGAAGGAGACGACAGAATCAATGAGGATGCCAACTTCTCCAGTTGGACTCCAGAGCAGGGTTGTTGGTCAAAATCACAGACTCAAATAGTTGATCAGTGACCTGGTTTGCTATATTAGTGACTGTATGACAATGATCACAAGCTCAGAGGATGAGAACAACACACATCCATTGTCTTTCTGCTTGGAAGGACTGGAGTCTGGAATGGTCTCATTGGTAAACTCAAGTTTGCGTTCCCTCCAGAGAGTCTAGGGGAGACCTGTTTCCTTGCCTTCTCCAGAAGCCTTCTGGTCCCCTTGGCCGCAGTCCCTAGATGTTGGTTGAACTGATGCAGGCCTGCAATCTCAGCGACTCAGGAAGCTGAGGTAGGAGGATTGCAAGTTGCAAGCCAGCCTCAGCAAAAGTGAGGCACTAAGCCTCATTCAGTGAGACCCTGTCTCTCAGTAATATACAAAATAGGGCTGGGGAAGTGGCTCAGTGGTCAAGTGCCCCTGATTTCAATCCCCAGTGCTCTCCCCCCCACCCCCCCACAAAAACCAGCCTGGAGCATCTTCAAACCTGTCTTCCAACACTCACCTGTGAGGACCCGCAGGTAATCCCCTCATCTCATGATCCTTAATCAAAGGACCCTTAATGCAAAGCCCTTTCACATGTTAGGGGGTCACAGGTTGAGCAGGAGGACTTCAACCTGTCTTTGGTGGGGAACGTGTTCTGCTGACCGAAACACAAACCTCAAGTAAATGGAACTGGGTTCAGGGAGAAGTCAGAAGTCCAGGGAGGTGGCACCTGCTCCACTTTGGTGACCCCAGACTGAGGCCAGGAGTCACCAAAGGAGGCTTCCACGAGGTTCTCTGCCCCTCGTCTCCTTCCACATACCCAAGGAGCAAGTGCCATCGGAAAGAGAGAGTGGGTTCAGTCACTTGGGTGGAGTTGAACCAGATCCCAGTCAATGCAGCCTCCCCTCTGACCTTCAGCCTCTGTGAGACCTTTGCTACTCTGTCCCCACTGAGTTCCAGCTACAGAAACCCAGAGAGGAGTTTCCCATGAGAGGAGGAAGTCAGGTTCTGCAACTGAACCAGGTCAACCTGTCCAGTGTGTATCTCTGAACCGGCTGGAGCTGAGAGGGGAATTGGAGCTGCCAAAAGGGGCCTGGGGACCCCAGGAGACAGGCCATAGAGAAGGCCTGGAAATGGAGAGAACCCTCAGTGAGGTCACGAGAATTGGGGCAAGTGCAGGCTCCAGACAGGACGGGGGTGATAGTGGGTTTCCCTGGGGAGTGCTGGAGCCGGCTGTTACTAATGCACAGAGTGGGTCCTGGGCATCTCCTCAGTGGTGTTTGGTGACATCCCCTCAGAGCCTGACATCAGGCATGATGGAGCATTTACACCACAGAAATTGTCAATGTCACAAACCAGAGAGTTTGGGGGTTTGGACTTGCTTTGCTGGAGAGCTGGATGTTAGGCATTTACCAACACAGCCCTGGTCACGTCGAGATTTATAGAGAGAGGAAGAGGAGAGGAGTTGGTTGGGGCCTTGGAGGAGGCAAAGGAGGAGATCAGATGAGAAGAGCACAAGAGGGAGATGAAGGTCAGAGGTGTCACATACTGAAATTGACCTAGGGAGATGGGGCTGGAGGTCATCCCTGAGGGGGTGACAGGAGTCTGGACCCTGGGGAGGTGGGGGTGAGGAGGTGGTAGGGTGGGATGGTGGGTGGCTGGGACCCTGGTCCAGGCCCTGGGTGTTGCCTGGCTCTGGGCAGCAGGGGCTTCATCTTGAGGTTCTGTTTTCCAGGCTGTGTCTCCACCTTCTCCATCCAAGGCCCACAGTCTGTGCAAGGCCCAGAGCAGGGGTCAGTGACCGTGCAGTGTCGCTATAGCCCAGAGTGGACTGCCCACCAGAAGTGGTGGTGTCGCGGAGCCCGTTGGCGCACATGCAGCGTCCTCGTTCAGACCAGAGGGTCAGAGCAGGAGGAGAGGAGAGGCCGAGTGTCCATCAGGGACAATCAGAGAGACCACTTGTTTGAGGTGACCATGAAGAAGCTCCAGCGTGATGACATGGACACTTACTGGTGTGGGATTGAGAGAATTGGAACTGACCTTGGGACACCAGTTAAGGTGACTGTTCACCCAGGTGAGAACTTGCCTGTGTCTCCAGGAGGCCCTTCCTCCCCCTTCTTCTCCTCCTCCTCCTCCTCCTCCTCCTCCTCCTGCCACTAGGGATCAGCTGTCCACCCAGCACAGTCGGCTGATCCTCAGCCCAGGGACCCCCGGTCTCCTTAGACGGTGATGCGCAGACAGCGCCAGGTCCCGAGCAGACCCTGCACTGTTAGGCTGGAACCAGTGGCAGAGGCAGGGCTGACCCTGGGGAGGGGGGTGCAGAAAGGATGAGCGAGGCGCCCTAGAGCTGCCACACAGAGGACCCAGAGGAGATGGTGGGACAGGAGGAGGATTGAGTAAGGCCTGTGGGTGAGCCCGAGAGGTCAAAGGATGTGCCTGGTGTGAAGCCTCAGGGGAAGGCATGGAGGAGGCGTGAGTGGGCCACAGCCTCCAGAGGCCCCCACAGGACCAGAGTGACCCAGAGCTCAGTGGGCAGCTGCCTAGCATGACCCATGCCTGGGCCCTTCCCGAGGAGTTTGCTGGTGAGGACTGAAATAGAGAAGCGCAGGTCAGGGAGGCTCAGGGCCAGGCTGGTCTCAGGGACCCATGAGATGCCCTCATTGTCTCTCATAAGAACGTGCCTTTCCTCGTAGCCACTGTTGGCTGTTTATCTGGAATGTGACCTCTTACTTCCTGGCCTTCAGGAATCCCCCTCTCCCTGACCCTCCTAATCACTACTAGACTTCCCATTTCTAGAACCTTCCACCTTAAGCCTTGCTCGGGTACTACTTAAGTGGAAAGGACCAGGGATCATTTTACCCCCCAACCAAGAGTAAGAGAAAGAGACATGGAAAGAGGCATCTCTCTCCCCCAGAGGAAACGATGCTGCTTTTTCCTGTTGAATCCCTATTTCCTCTTGCCATACCTGAACATGAAGGGAAATGACTGTGTGATAGGAGTGAGGTGGCTCAGCTGAAGCCCGAGGAGCTGTGTTCAGAGAGACAAAGCTCCCTGGGCCAGGGGAAGAGGGGTCCCCTGGGGAGGGCTGGCAGGTGGGACCAACGGTCAGTCTGTACCCGTAACCTGTGACCGGCTTGCCTGTGTCTAGTGAGAACAGACTCCACATCTTCCAAACCACTCACCTGGCCAACTGCCAACAGTCTGGGGATGTCCTCTGGCTCCTACAAGAGGTGAGTCCCTGGAGGTCCTTCTCTGCCTGCCCCTGGGGCCCGTCCATGGAACTCTTGCCCTGTTCTGTCACCAGGTGCCAGTGCCTGATACAGCCAGAGCTGAGCCCCAAGCCCCCTGCCCCTGTCACTCCCCGCCCGCCATCTTCCCGTTCTGGCTCTCACAGAGAGCCACTCTGCAGAACTCGCCTCTCTAAGCATCATGGTCCATGTCAACTGGTCAACAAAACAGCCTGGGTGGCATTGTGGGTGGTGAGGAGATGAGGTGCCAGTCTCCAGGGGGCAAGCAGGACATCATGGGACCCGACAGGGAGAGTGACTTTCCCACCTGGAGCTGGCATTAGACAGAACAGACAGGAGAGCAGCCTGGACGTGGTGACCTCCAGGAGTCCTACGGGGAAAGGAGAGTTCCGGAAGATAAAATGAGAAAGAAAGGAAGGCCCAGTAAAAGACCAGCTGAGTTTACTGTCTGAAGAGCCCTCGGGGCTGGACCACCTAGGAGGTTCTGGGGTCTTCAGAGTGGGGCTGCAGGCCGCTCTGAAGGCTCGGGCTCTGCTTGGGTGGCGATTGGCTCCCGGTATCAGGGATGGGAAATGACAGGGTTGGAGGACCCAGGGCTCTGACGCTGTCCCTCTCACAGGACCCACTACGTGCTCCTGGTGTTCCTGAAGGTGCCCATCTTACTCATCCTGGTCGGCGTCATCCTCTGGTTGAAGGGGTCTCAGAGGATCCCCGAGGAGGAATGGGAAGTCTGCCCATAGGGATTTGAACTTTGACCTTCGGACCAAAGACCTGGCTCCTTAGGCAGGTGGGTGAGCAGAGCAGCCAGGCTGGGCAGGAGAGTCCCCTGAGTCCTCGGGGTGCAGTGGCTGAGGCTGGGCTGTGAAGGCCGGCTGGGTGCCCACCCTGATCTGCACGGCTTGGGGATGGGGCTCGGCCCCTCCTGGGGCTCAGGGCGCCTCCCGTCCCCCTCCTCAGGGACAGAGGCCCACTCACCCTCCGGGGCTGGCCACAGTGGGGCTGCTGGGATGGAGCCCAACCTGCGCACAGCCACGTCCCACTCTGGAAAAGCTCGGTGCAGAGCTGGGAACCAGGAACCGAAGAGCAGAGGGGACAGAGGGACTGGCTCACACCCTCCCTGCCCGAGCACCTCATGTATGTTTATTTTTTTTTTTTTTAGTATTTTTTAGTTGCAGATGGACACGATGCCTTTATTTATTTTTCTGTGGTGCTGAGGGTGGAACCCAGTGCCTTGCATGTGCGAGGCAAGCGCTTACCACTGAGCTACCGTCCCAGCCCCTGTTTATTTTTTTAAATCACATTTTCCCAAGCCCATCAGATGGGGTGTGATGGCCTGAGGCCGTGAGCCCCTGACTGAAGGGTGATCCTTTCCTGCCAGGGAGGTGGTTCTGGTGAGTCCTGCTTCTAGGGCTAGAGGTTGGGTGTCCCCTGCACCAGGGAGGACGTGGCTCTGGGGCCACCATGCTGAGGGTGTCTCAGCTTCCTCCTCCCCCCTCTTCCTCCCCTTGGGGGCTGCAGTCTGGGGTCAGTGCTGCTCTTGTCTCAGCAAAGCGCTTGGCTTCTCCCGAGGACCCCGCTGAGCCTCTGATGCCACCTCCAGTGGGGGACAGGGGGGCAATGGGAACTATGCCAGGAAATGATGTTGACCTTTAAATGATGTTTGAAAATTACTTCAATATTAAAAATGCTTGAGGACATAAAGTCTCAAACACCTCAGCACAGCAAGGACACCCTTGAGTAGGTCACTTTTCACCAAGAAGGTCAAGAACCCTTATCCCGAAGCAGGCTTTCACTCAAGTGAGGGAAACTGTCTCCCTGGGATGTGCCCCTACACCCACATATGCAAATGTTTGAAGGTCCCTGTGAGGACGTGTCCACCTGTTGCCCCAACAGACAGACCTCAGGGGCCAAGGGGACAATGCCACCACAGGGGACCAAGGACTCCTGTCCCTAGTGTGGTAGCTGGAGCCTGCCCGCCCCACTGGGGCTCTGTACCCCCTCTTGTCCTTCAGCCAAAGAGATACTTCCTCTTTGAACTTAGAGTAGGGCTCTTGTCAGTAATGAACCAGGACACACCACAGTGACCAGAAGGTCAGAGCTGAAGCCAGGCTGCAGTGCTCTGGGTCACTCTGCTGGGGACCAGGGCCCACAGCCCACAGCTCCAGGGTCCTGCCCCTGTGAGTTCTTTCCTGGCTCCAGCCAGACTCAGGGATGCTGCTGCGCCCTGGGACAGAGGGACCTCTGGCAGGTGCCAGCCTGCCACATGGGTCAGTGCTTCCCCACTGTTTCTGACTGTTCTCCTCGGAGTGGCAAGGCTGGGTTGCGACCTTCACGAGTCCCCTATGAGTCACCCCTGGAATAGAGTAAGCATCTTTTGACTGCTTGTCCTGAAGGTCACCCCACACACACTTCTGGAAAGTCACCGTTGGAGTTCCAAGGAGAGCTGCCCAGCAACGGTTGCCAACTAGGCTGGGGTGAAGAAGGTGAAGTCAGCGCATGAGCCACAAGGCCCCATGCTTCCTTAGGAGCAGGCTCAGAGGCCTCGAGCCCCGCACGGCTGCAGCCACCCAGCTACTGCTCTGACCAGAACCACAAGCTGGAAGAGGAAGAGCAGCCAGAGAGTAGCCACCCCACCCACCCAGACTCCTCCTGGCCTTCCCCTCCAGCCACACACCACCCAGGGGAAGTGCAGGTGGAGGGCAGCTGGCCCGGGATGGAGAAGCAGCAGCAGCAGCAGCAGCCCAGCCAGGAAGTGACAACAGGACTCATCTTTTCAATTGTAAAAAGTGCCCAACATGAGATCTGCCCTCTTAGCAAAGTCTCCAGTGCCCAGTACTGAAGTGTTCATTGCACCCACACTACAGGGCAGCCGGTCTCAAGAACTTTCTCATTGTGCACGACTAAACCTCTAAGCCCATGAACACAGCTTCCCATTCACCCTCCCCCAACCCCTGGCTGCCCCATTTTCCTCTTTGCTTCTATGAATCTGATTGCTCTTGCCTCCTCACATACGTAGGATGGTGCAGTACTTTTCCTTCTGAGACTGGTTACCTTTACCTAGCATGGTATCCTCGGGGCTCATCCATCTTGGAGCATACAACAGGATTTCCTTCCTTTTTAAGGCTAATATTCCATTGTATGGACAGACCACAGTTTCTTTATCCCTTCATCCATCCATTGATGGACATCAGGGTTGACCCCAACTTGGCTATTGTGGATAAGGCTACAATGAACATGGGAATGTAAATACCACGTTGAGATTCTGCTTTCAGTTATTTGGGATATATACTCAGAAGTGGTATTGTTGGATCAGATGGCAGTTCTGTTTTTTATT
>JAJEJO010053720.1:0-65729 GCA_020662805.1 Glaucomys volans
CCTTCATGAGACAGAATCTGCCTGGCCATTGGTAATTGGATCATGGAAGGTTCACCCCCTGCACCACAGTCAGCATCTGTGATTTCTGCTCAACAGTAGGTGGAAGTGTGGGATATGCCATACTAGAGGCAGTGCTTGAAGCTAAAGTGAAGGTGAGTGCCTTCAGGTCCCAGTAGATCACCCTGTCAGTGGTAGGAGAGCTCAACCATGGCTTCACAAAGCACAGCTTGCAGCAGCCACAGAGGTAGAGCTGCTTAAGAGGTAGAAGCTTAAGCCTCCTGATGCAGGTCCAAAACTACTGAATATGCTGCCAGGAGACCTACCCGAGATCCTGGAAAGACAGTTGGATGCTGCCCAGGTTCAGCACCTTTAAGGCCCCCCCTACTTCCTCCAACACTGATGGCTGCCTGCCTGGGTCCCCAGGACCTTGTCCTCTCCATGGGCCTGTCTGTGGTTCAGGTAGGGAAGAGCACTATCAGGGCTTGTTCTCCCTCAGGGCTGCATTTGCCATTCTCTCCTTTGGGTCCCCTGGGCTCTAGCATTCTAGTCAGCCCAGAGTCACAGCTAGTGATTTTCCATCCATGCTGCATTCCCTGCGGTATGCCAGAAAGTGCCCTACCATGCCATTGCTGCAACCCAAAAATGAGAGAGTGTCACTTCAGCTGTCCCTGTGCACCATAGGATACTCCTTTCCAGACAGAAGTGCCCTTTCCCAGCTGCATTCATTTACCACCTTGAAGGATGAGGGCACTGGGTGGAAGCCCCAGGGGTTAGCTTAGGGTCCAATCCTGGCCAGGGTACAGCCTGCTCTGCTGTCTTCCAGCTGCTATAGGTCTGTGACTGTGTCTAAGGTAGACTGGAACTTCAGGATGCTGAATGTCTGGTCTCCAAGAAAACTCCCTGAAATCTCCGTCTCCCTCCTTTCATAATCCTCCTACATCCCCATGGTTCCCAGCAGGTCTCCAGGGGAGTTAAGCACACATGGGCTGCTTTCATGATTCCAGAAATGGTGCAAATGTGTCATCATGTGCATACTTTTGAAAAGGAACCAGTGCATTGTCCAGATGAAATGAAAAGGCATTTCTGCCATGATCTTACCCCTTCTGTTTGCCAGTTTTACATTTGTGTTTTCGTTACTTTTATTTTACTTTCCTCTGTTAAATCTTTAATCAGTTCACAATGTACTGTGGAGCACACTGGCACCAGTGTACTGCTTAATAAAGGTTTCTTTTTCCATTGATATTTATTTTAAATTTATTTATTAATTATTAGGGATTGAACCTAGGGGGGACTTTACCACTGAGATATATCCCAAGCCTTTTTGATTTTGAAATAGAGTCTCACTAAATTGTTGAGGCTGATATGGAACCTGAAATCCTCCTGCCTTAGAATCTCAAGTTGCTGGGATAAGGGGCATGCATCACCTGGCCTGGCTTGTTTGCTTTTTAACAATACCATTTTGTTTTTAATTTTTCATAATTGATTACATTTCTTAATTTTGTATAGTCCATTTCTTTTCTGTAGTTTTGTTCTTTGTAAATATATATGACAGTAGTGTGTTTTGGTATATTATACATACACAGAGTATAACTTATTCTAATTATGATCCCATTCTCGTGGTTGTACATCATGTTGAGTCACGCTGATTGTGCATTAATATATGAACATAGGAAAGTTATGTCCAACTCATTCTACTGTCAAGTCTGTTTCTTAAATAAATGCTTTAAATAATTTATTTCTATAATTTTTTGCAGAAAGAGTACATATTTGACAAATATTTGCAAATTTAATATTCTAATAAACTTAGACCTTTTTACTTAAATGTGCAAATTAATTTCAATGATTTTTTTTAAAGAATGTGATAAATTCTCAACATGTTTTTATTTATATTTATTAGAGGATTCTAGATAGAAACAATGGTGTGGTCATTGTGACATTTCCATAAATACATATGACATAGATTTTTTTTATTTCCATTCCCAGTACTTACCCATTCCTTCCTTGCTTCTGTCCCCCCAGTCCCTTTTCTCTGCTCTATTGGTCTCCCATTGATTGATTGATTGATTGATCAATTGATTGATTGATGCATTGCAGTCACATATAAAATTGGAATGAATCGTGGCATATTCATGAATGCACATGTCTTGTGCATGGGGTCCCTCTTCTTTTGGAGCAGATGCTCAAAGGCCAGTGTGAGATCTGGAGGCAAATCAGTACTCCCAGATCCCAGTGATGCCATGGACATGGACTTGCAACTGCAGGTGGCATTATTTCTGGGGTGGTGCTGGACCCCAAGTTGAACTTACATGTTTCTGCTTGGGCAGACTTTTGGAGATGACACTAAGTTAAGAAGTACCCCTAGCCAGGATGGTACAGCAGGCCCTAAGCTGTACCCATGGTGCCCAAGGCCCAGAACGACCAGCAGTGGAAAGAAAGCAAGTGCAGTCTCCTACCAGATCCTGGAATCACCGGAACTTTGAACCCAAAGTTGCTGGAAGCTGGCCTTTCCTGCTCTGAATGTCGCAGCTGCCAGGTGTGTCACAGTCATTCACAGAGCATTGCTAGCACAGTTCAGCATTTCATTGAGATGAATCAAAACCAGGGTAGCAGGCTTTTTGAGTAGGAGTTAATGTTAGAATGTTTAATGGAATTGACTTTCTAGAAGGGTAACCTCAGTGCCATGGTCACTTATGGGCTTTGCTGGAAATGTAGAACCATCTGGAGGACTGAAACTTTGATGAGTCACTTATTTATTTATCCATTTTGTTCTTGTACTAAATATCTAACCCAGTGGTGCTTAACCACTGAGCCACATGCCCAGCCCTTTATTTTTTTCACATGTTTATTTAGAGACAGGGTCTTGCTAAGTTGCTGAAGCTCTCACTAATTTACTCAGGCTAGTTTTCTACTCCAGATCATCTTGCCTCAGCTTTTCCAGTGCAGGGATTGCAGGTGTGTGCCCCCATGCCCTTTCGAGGCTGGGATTGCAGGTGTGTGCCCCCATGCCCTTTCGAGCCTTTCATGTTGGCCAGGTATCAGCTGGTTAGTATTTTCGTTAGGGAATGGCCAGGAGGAGGGAGAATGGGTCATAGAAGAGTTGTTTGTTATTGTAAGTGGCTGAGGGTTTAGTTTGAATTAATCTAAAATCTTCCTAAATAATACTGACCTCAGCATTTGATTTACCCGCATTGTCCCTACCTCTCTCCCCACACTGTGTCACTGTGGATCACTGAATGCTTTCTATGGTCTGAGTTTAGCCACATCCCTTTTCTAGCTTACAAAGACTTGGAAAAATCTTTCTATAATGGCACACCCCAGGATTGCAGGTCTTGACTGGCAACTGAAGTTTTTGTCAGTAGTGCTTTCAAATATGAAACTGTATACTTACAATAACTGCCTTGTTTTTTCTAGGATTTGTTTACTTCCAAATCATTCCAAAGAGGTCAAAATGGAAGAGGCTTTAGTCACTTACCATACTGACCCTCTTCCAGTATTCCAGCTCCTCAACACTTTTGGCATTTCATCCTCTTTGTAGAATAATGCAATAGAATGTGTTTGGGAAAGTAGCAGTCTTAACATTGAAGCACAAGTACCATTAATGCATTTAGCTGGAAGTTGAGGTGGGAGTCTTCAGTGCTTCTCCAGTGACCTTGCCTCTTTATAGTAGGTAACCCTTGGAGTATGACAGCTCTCATATCAGTATTCACATGAAACAGCTGCTGTGGTGTGTTCATCAGCCTGTCCTTTAAGAAGAAAGGAGGTTCACAAGCTGTTAGTTCATGAAAGCCAAAGAGCACCTGCACTCATCTAGGGGAAGGATTAGCATCTGGTGGCAGGCTCCCTTGCTGCGTGTAAATTAAGTTGCCTGGTATAGGTGGGCAGGATGGAAGTCAACCTCAATGTGAGCTGGAAAACCCAGAGGTGGCACTGCATTCCCTCCATTGTGTCTAACATTAGGAAGATTTTATTTTGTTCTTGTAGAAATGAGTTAATAGGTGGTGAATAAATATCTTAGGTATTTGTTATGTGGCTGAGGAGGAATTGTGAGTGTTTAAAAATCTGGTTTTTCTGTATCATTGTAGAACCAGTCACAACTCTTATGAAACTTTTTCATAGTCTGTTTCTGGGTTTGTTGGGATGTTTTTCAGTTACATTTGGTAGACTTGGGTGGAGGAGGCCATCTTCCTTCTATAAATGGCTCTGTGGAAATTTGTGATTGAGCTTCTTAAGACATTTCATTCATGTTTACATAAACTGCTATGTGAAGGGAAAAATTCAACCAGTTGTTAAAGACAAGGCATCATTCTTATGGATATAAGGAATTCCAGGAAGAATAAGGATGGTGTATTTTAGAAATGCTTTAGGATATGTTTCTGGGTCAATAAATAACATAACATGCTTAGAGTTTTAAAAATATTTGTTAGGTCAACTTATTTTCTACATTTTTGTATTGTAGTGGATTTTTTTTCTCATCTTAGTATTTGTTGATGAGATGATGTATTTATCTTGTGACATCATTCAGTGCTACCTTTCAAAATTTGCAATTGTGTAGATGCAGATGCTTGAGTGAGGTTCCTGTGGTATGAGGAAAGTCTTTCCTGTTAGGTCATGTGCCAGTAAGTCTAAAATCAGCACATATGAAATTGTTGTCTTTTGGAAGCAGCAGGAAAGAGCCTAGTAGCTGTAAGTGCGTTTAGGTCAATTGGAAGTTGAATTCTTATCATTTCTTAACTTTGCATAACTAATCTTCTCTGCTTTAGTTTCTTCTTACGGTATGTTGAAGCTGAGGGTGTGTGCAGAGGAAGCTGTGCTGGTGCCTGTGGGATCTGGCATTTGGTTCCAAGCCAGAGAAACCTGATTTCCTGCAGCTGGTGGACCCTAGTCTGGGAGGATATCCTGTTGTGGGAGAGGGGCTGGGCTGTTCTCAGAAGCAGGGTTCTAGTGTGAAATGGGAAAGGCCCAGGGAAAGGCAGTCATGTTGGGGTGTCTTGTCCTTCAGCTCCAGCACCACCTCAAGTGAGAGAGCTGCCTCCAGCAGCAGTGGCCCAGTTTACCTGCTTACATTTCAGGTGACCTATTACCAAATTCCCCTGACGGAGGAAGAATGGCCCTCAAAACTGGAAGATGGCCCAACTCCAGCGCCATCCACACAGGGAGAGATTGAGCCACTGTGGCCACTGTGACCCTTCAGGAAGAGGACACAGCTCAGCTACCACTGAGCAAGCCAGAGGACACTGAACATTAACTTCCAGTAGGTATAGAGGGTGATCCAAGCTGCCATCCCACCCTCTCAAACAGAACCGCCTTTTCTGGCAGCAATGTAAATTTCAGGCACCAAAACACCAGAGGCAGGAGATCAAGAAAATATCAGGCCAGCAGCCCTCCACTTTTCCTGGAATGTTTTCCCACTGCCCTAGTCCTAAAGTCCTCCATGACACCTCCCACATGTAAACTGAGCATTACCCAGTGCCAGATCCCCCCACCACAGCTATGGTTCCTCTCCCCTCTGAAATTGTGTATTTTATTTTTTGTGAAGGCAATTATTGTATTTGTTTAGGATGGCATTGTGGAATTTTTAGTAACTGTCTATTGACAAAAAAGTGCTTAATCCATTCACCAGGCTGTGCCACCACCAGCACTGTGTAGCTGCAGATGGACCTGCGAAGAGCACAGGAGTCCTCTGGGGAAGATGCACCCAGGCCATCCTGGAGGAGGTGAGGTAGAGGCCCCTGGGTATGGGGCACAGGTGACTGGTTGAGGGGTGGTGAGGATTTCAGGCCTTCATATCTCTGATTGTGATGTGTGATTTTAACTATGTAAACTGTCACGTGGCACAAACCCTGTCCACATAAGGTACCAAACTTATTATGTGTGCTCTTATTGCTCCACAGATCATGTCTCACCATCCTCTTATTCCCTATGACACAATATTGAAGATAGACCAGTTGATAACTCAGTAATGGCCTGTACTGTTTGAATCAAAGGAAGAGTCTCATGTTTTGCCCACCATATGACAAGCTGTGCTTCTTGCACTACTTAGTCCACTGAGAATGCAAACAAAATGTTCCTGAAGGAAATTAAAGTGCTGCACCAGGGCATATGTGAATGATAAGAAAGCCAAGCAGCCTTATGGTCAATATGGAAAAAGTTTTCATCATCTGGAGAAAAGATGAAACAAGGGCACTCCCTTAAGCCAAGGCCAAATCCAGATAAGGTCCAAACTTCAGACTGTTCTAATGCCTACAGAAGTGAGAAAGCTCCAGAAGGAATTTGAAGGTGCCAGAGTTTGGTTCATGATATTTAAGGCAAGAGGCCCATCTGCATAAAATAAAAGTGCAAGGTGAAGCTGCACATGCTGATGTAGAAGCTACACTCTGGCTAAGCTCTTTGATGAAGACGTGCTATGGTTTAGTTACTAGGAGTCCCCATGAAGCTCATGGGTGAGACAATGCCAGAAAGTTTAGAGGTGAAATGATTTGGTTATGAGAGTCTGAACCCAATCAGTGCATCACTCCCCTGGCAGGGATGAATAGGCAGCTCACATGGAAGGGGACACCCCCAAACCTCTCCAAGCCTGGAGGTGTAGGTGGCACCTGTGGAGGCATCCAGTGGCTGGGGAAGAAGGCCAGTTGCAGGGACTGAAGTGTATGGTGGCCATCCTAAGCTCCACAGCAGGATTCCACATTGGAGTTGCCCATCAACCGGGGGCAGTGTCAGGATGCAGCAGCTGGGGCATCCATCTGCAGGCATTAATCAGCGAGCCTCCATGTCCAAAGGCAGTTTGGGGAGTCCAGTTTTATCTGTGGTGGCAAGGAGACCCAGCCTCAGGCTGTGAGGATGGCCACAGGAAGCTGTGAAGGGCAGTGCATCCTTGGCATTGGGCATCCATGGAGGCATCAATGTCCAGAGTCTGGTTATGGCAGTGGTGGAAATGGCAAGTGAGGAGTCTGGAGGTGGCAGCAACAGGCAAGGTGTCCAGCTGTGAGCATCCTTGTCCTCTGGTGGTGGCGGGAGTCCCATTACAGTGCAGTGGCAGTGGCCGTGGCATCATGGGTGGCCTTGTTGGGACTCCAGTGGCTGCAGCATGGAGCTCTGGTGGCAGCGGTGGTGACAGCTTGGGGCAGTGGGCCTCAGAGTCAGAGGGCGACTGGAGACTGGGGTGACCTCTGCAGTGGCTGCTCCTGGCCACTTATCTGGCCCCTGGCAGAGCCTGCATGCTCAGGAAGCTGGACATGGGAGGCAGCAGTACCCAGACAGCCTCTGAAGATCCTATGCTGCCCATGCTGGCTGTGCCTCACACCGGCCTTGAGCCCACTGGGCAGTGGGATGCCCCACCCCTGGGTTTGCCCTGCCCTTCCCTGGGTTGCAGCATCTGCAGGGACAGTAGGCCAGCTGCCAGCTGAATCTGCAGGCCCACAAGCAATGAATGAGTGTACCTTTCTCCCCACATCCTCGTCAACACTTATTGTTGGTTGTATTCTTGATAACTGCCATTCTGACTAGAGTGAGATGAAATCTTAGGGCGGTTTTGATTTGCATTTCTCCAATTACTAGAGATGTTGAACATTTTTTCATGTATTTGTTGATCACTTGTTTTTCTTCTTTGAAGGGTCTACTCAGCTCCTTAGCCCATGTATTGATTGGGTTCTTTGTATTTTTGTATTATAAAGTACTTGTAAAACTTTACACCAGAAACACAAGGACCCAATCAATACATGGGTTAAGGAACTGGGGCAGCCTTTGGGGAGGGCACCCACCTCCCCAATCCCACTTACACTGGGCTGTGGTGGAGAGCAGTAGTGGGGCCGGGGGAGGTGCCTAGCAAATCCTCACCCTCAATACGCATTCCTGTGGTGGGTGGAGTGTGGAGGACAGAGATGGCAGAGGGAGACTGAGGCTCAGAATCCTTAGTCTTGGCCTTCTGCCACCCTCAGCAGCAGAAATGCCCTTCGAGGATGAAGATGTCCTAGGTCCTCAGCATTCTGCCCCACAGCCCATGTGGGATGTGACTGGGGAGGGTGGGGTCCTCTCCCAAGGTGCCACACCTGGCAGGTGGCCTAGTTCCCCTGCAGAGACCATAGCAGGGGATAGGCGAGCAGCTGCCTGTGGGCTCATGGCCAGTGTGAGGCAGGGCAGGCATGGGCAGCATGAGGTCCTGGGCAGCTGTCTGGGTACCTCTGCCTCTGGCGTTCTGCTTCCTGAGCAGTCAGGCTCTGCCAGGATCAAGGCCGAGGGCATAGAGGAGCCACTGCGGAGGCAGCCCCAGCTACTGGCTGCTATCGGACTCTGATGCCAACTGCCTCTTGTCCTTGCTGCCGCTGCCAGGCAGCAGCTCCTGGCTGCAAACACTGGACTCCCCACATGGCTGCCAGATGCTGCCTTCAACACCACTGCAGCCAGACTCCTGTCACCACAGCAGGATGAAGATGCTCATGGCTGGACACCTCAGTAGCAGCTGCCCCTGCTTCCAGATTCATCTGGGGCCCCCACCACTGCCCAGTACTAGACTCCCAAGCCTCAGCTGGACACTGATGCTGCACACCAAAGCCCAACACCAATGCCCTTCACCCCACACCTGACACGACACCCTGCAACTGACAGCAGGCCCCAATGCAGCTGCACATTGCCGCTGCCAGTGCCAGACTCTGGAGCTCCAGACTGTTGCCACCAGACTCCAACATGGACACCAGACAGCAGCACTCGGCACTGGTTACTGACATCATCACAACTGCAGCCAGACTCCTGTCAGCACGGCAGGACCAAAACCCTTATGTCTGGACACCTCTGTTGCCCCCACCATCACTTCCAGACTCCTCTGCTGCCATCGCCACTGTGACCACGGTGCAACAGCACTCCCAAGCAGCAGCTGGATGCCGACACCTCCACAGACACCATGACACGATGCTCTACTCCTGACCTTGGGTGCATGACAGCCTGTGCCCAAAGCAACTGCGTGTTGCTGCCAGGGGCACCAGATGCCGCTGTTCCATGATGCTGTCACTTCGGTGACTCAACCCCAAGGCTGCTGCTGTGCTGCCCAAGGCCAAAGGGGGGGAAGGTGGGCATTCTCCAGCATCTGCTGCATGTCCCCTGCTTTTTGTTTCCCAGGACCAACCACCCATACTTCTGGGCCATTGAGGAGTTGGGGTGCTAACACAGGGAACTCACCCAAAGAAAACAAGCATTTTAAATAGAGGCTGCAGTCCTCACAGGAGGCAGTAGGCAGGGCTAGGTGGGTCCAGCCCAGTGGTGAGGGGCAGGGGCAGGGCCTGGGGACTGCTGACCAGGTCTGGACCTTGATCCACTGGGGCAGGCTGGAAAAGGGTCTCTGATTGCTTGGGAGTCCACTCATGGGAGAACCTTCTGGCCCTTTCTCCTGACCTTCCCAACCTGTCCCCCTTCCCCACTCACCCATGCCTTCCTGAAGGACACTGGGTCCCAGAGACAGGGCTATCTGGGCTCTGGGTTGTGGTCCTCTGGGCAGTGGTGCCATGTCTGGGTACATTACAGCAGTCTGATCTCCACCTGCCTAGACTTGGGGAAAAGCTGCCTGTTAGGAAAATATCCTCCTGGATTTACAAAATTTAGCCTGACATTGGCTTCTTCCAAGAGATCATCAAGAAAGAAAAAATATAAATTAGCAAGGTTTGTCTTGCTAAATGGTAGTGTGAGGAGAGGCAAAGACTTCATAGTTGATAGAGTTGCATTTAAATCTCTTTTAACTGGGTGACCTTGACCAGGGTACAGAACTAGGTACAACCATGGTTTTGCATCTTTTATTATAAGGATGTTGAGCATGATAAAACAGGGGTAAATTAAGCTGTTGAGCACTATCTCAACTTGGGATCCAGGTAGGCATTCAACATTATTTCCAGGCAGAAATATTCTGAGATTAAAGGTGACACACTTAGAAATGCACCTTTGGAAGACAATTGACCTGTGAGGTAGGGAGTTGAAATTTACTTCACAGTTTCAGATGAAATAATAATATGTGAAAATCAGAAGTGAAAGCAAGATCATAAGTGAAAGCATGAAGTTTGGTCAGGCTCATGAAATTATAGGCTGTTTTCAAATTTGTTGAAAGGTACATTGAGATAAATCTATGGAGTTTAAGCCTCCTGGGATATCCCCCTCCTCTGCCACACACACCAACCACAACTTTTTACTCTCCATTACAGTGTCACCAAATATATCAACATATGTATATACACATGCACAGAAACACATTATGTAATATTTTGTTCCATTTGACCTGTTCTGGGACCATCTGAAAATAGAATCTCACATTCTCATATACAGTCTTTTGCAGCTTTCCCCCTTAATTTGCACCCCTTCAGCTGACCATCAGGAAGAAGGAAACACCAGACAAGCTTGAGATCAGAAGGTCACCAGCCCTGCTCTAGTCACTCTGGAAGCTGACTAGCCTGCACACACCCAAAGCTTGAGGAAACATCAGCCCTGCTTCATCCACTTGGGGGCTGGCTGATCAATTCAAGGTGGAAGATAAACTAGCCAACAGGACAAATGGACCGTTTCACTCTCTAAGATGACTCTTGTACTGTGATCACTGCCACCCCTTCTATCATCTATATTGTCCTTTCCTCAGTCTATACTACAGGACTGAGAACAATCAAACACATAAGCTGATGATATCAGGAAACTAGCACATGTACCAGTTCAAACTTGAAAGGATCAAGGATTTTTCTCTTGGTGGATTCAAAAGCTGGTTTGACATAGTAGAGATTATTCTATTAACTTGTTTTTTGCTTCCATGTTTGTCTCCCCTGTACATTAAAATTATTGGATCTACTATGGTAAGCAAGTCTTTCAGGGGAGAGAGAGAGAGAGAGAGAGAGAGAGAGAGAGAGAGAGAGATTTGGCACCTACAGTTTGACATGATGTAAAACTTTAAGCCAAGAAGCTAATGATATTCTTTGATTGGTTTGAGCACCTCCTTGTTGTGAAGGCCAGGTTTCTCTTTCTTGTGAAGTTAGTTCTGCAGGGCTGGTGTTTTGGCTCAGTGGTAGAGCACTGGCCTAGTATGTGTGAGGCACTGGGCTCAATTCTCAGGACCACATAAAAATAAATTCAATAAAGGTATTGTGCCCCTTTACAACCAAAAATATTTAGTCTGCAATTAAGATTGTTGGTACTGTTACTGTTTCTGTTTTCTCAGTAAAAACTTGTGAAACCTCCTAAGACTGTGGAACAAAAAGTAACTGTTATGTTAACCATCCTGTTGTGTAGCCATCTATTGAATATAAATCTCATGTTGAATTTCCAGACCTGGGGTCCTGAGACGTTTTGTCATAGCCACTCTGAATTGCTGTAGCCTAAATAAACCTGCTTCCTGCAAGTTTCTCAGGTGTCCAGCCTCATCTGTCCTATTGCTTGAAATGCTAAAATGTCCCCATTTCTGAAGGGCACACAAAGACAGTCTCTCTGACACTGCCACAGTATGAATTTTGTGCAAAGTCATTAAACAGGAGATTACACTATAGAGACCTCCTGGAAGTAAAGCCAATGTTGCATAGTAAACCATGTATGCACATATTGAATTGCCCTATTATACCCCATGAAGATATACAAAAGATGCATCATTTTTAAACATTTTTTAATCTGGGAGAAAATGTGGTTTGTGAGATATCTGAGTGTCATATTTGCATTTTGTATTGTTTCTAATATTATGCTGTAATAGTATTTAATGATAGGACATTTTTAAATCAAAAAAGACATCAGCAATATGTACTATAATATTGTTAGCCAAGGGGACATTTTAGTGATTAGAATTTATGCTTTCCTGTTTGTAAAGCTAACATGTTGAATTAAAGGTCTGCAGCAGACAACACCTCCACCAGAACCTCAGTCTGGTGAAGCCGCAGCTTGGTGCTGCAGCCAGGCAATTGCCTAGGTGTGCCTGGCTCTTTGCCACCAAGTAGATAGGTGCCCTGACCCAGGGTGGAGGGACCTGCATTCCAGCGCCTTACTTGATTCTTTGGGGTAACCTTGACTGCTGTGCTCCACTTTAAGTTTTCATCTGTGAGGATTTTTTCCCAACATTCCCATGAGTCTGTTGAAGATCAGTGAGGGAGTTCATCAAGTTTAAGGAAGTCTGGCTGATCTACAGTGTGGGGAGGGGCATCCTGCCACAGATGGCTCTGTGACTGACCTTCACTCTACCTTTTCTCTTGTGTGGTCCCTGGGAACACACAGGGAGATTCCTGTTCATCTGCCATGCCACCTGCCAGCTCCAAGGCAAAGGGACCCTCCTCTGATCTCACCTGTCAAAACAAAGAGGGTCATTGTCATTTCAGGGGGTGGGAGATGATATTGGCAGTGAAGACTGAGCAGTGAAATGCAATCCAATAACAGGGCAAGGTCATGGGTTTTCTTTAAGTTACTTTTAAGGCTTTCTTTCAATTTACTTTTAAAGCATGTGGGTAATCAGATAATGCAGAAAAACAACAGACGTACAAATAATCAGAACAAATGGAGCCAATCAAGAAATATGTCAAGAAAAAGTAAGGGGGCTCTTACTCACTCTTGACAGGGTCAGTCAGGGTTATTGTAAAGCTAGAATTTATGGCCATATGTGTCTCAATGTATTTCAGAAGATATTTTCTGAAATAGAGAAGTAGAGAAGAACAAAGGTAAATTCTGTCTATCAGTGACCCCAACTCACACAAACACAGTATTGGCTTGTAAATGAAATCCCCCTTTAAAAGATGGACACCATGAGAGTTCTGTAAATGAACAACTAGGGTCAAAAACTCTACCATCCTACATGAAGGAGCTGAACACCTGTTTGGCAAAAAGTGGTGAAGGTGGGTCCCAGTTCTCAAGGAAACCATAAACACCAATAAATTGGAGACAGCACTGTTTCATTTGTCATTCTCTGCTGGGAGATGACACACTCTCATGAGAGTGCTCCTCCTTTGACCCTTACTTTACTTATAGTAAAGTTCTCTTGCATGAATTTCAATATCTGACCTTAAATTTTCTCTCTTTTGAACACAATAACAGGTTTGGAGCTTCAACTTCCCACTGCCCTGTGACATCTAACCTGCTGTCTCCACTTGGATTGACAGACATCTACAGGGTAGGTATTTGAACTTCACCTTGTTCCTCTCCCAGCTTCGGTTGAGATGATGTATAACTTAGCCTCTTATATCTTTCTTTGTGCTTTGTGCTTCACTGTGTACACTTTCCTCCATCAAAACTGTTCTGTATGTCACACCTGTGTTCAGTTGATGTTATCTCTATTGTCATTGTTCATCTTTTCTTCCATCAATACCTGCAGTGACACCTTTTTCTCCCCTGATGACATGCAGATGTACACTCTCTCTTGCTTTTTCTGTGGCATCACTTTGCACAACATCACCAGGGAGGCAATGAGACTCCATTGTTGTGGCTGTTGCCTTATGGTGTCCACCTGACTTTCTTCAGTAAAGAGCATCATACCACCTTCTTTTAGAGGCTATGTCCAGAATCTGGAGGGCAATGTGTTCATCATCTTTACCTGCTTACAAATTGCCTCACAGGGCAGTAGTTAATTTAAGATATCCCACAGCTGTTATCTTTTCTTCACCCAAATGGTAGTTTTTCTTCCTGACTGTGTAGTGAGACTGCATGGACACTCTGTACCCTCACAGTTCTTATTCCAAGGGAAAGTCATGTGATGCAATGATCCTTGCTGCTTTCTATATCACTTATCCTGTTGTTATTTTTGGACTTGCTATGTTTCCAGAGAAGTGACAGAAAAACTTCTGGCCCTCTCCACTTTCCAACATCAGGCCCATCCTACTCTTCAAATTATCTACAAAAGGATTAAGGGTCACTCCCCACGTTATATCAACTTGCTGGCATAAAACGACTAAATGTGGTTCTCAAATAAGATTGCAGGCTCAAGCAACAGAGAGTTCAGCAAATAAGGCACAAGTCACCAAACTTGGACAGGCATGCTACATCAAGTTCTAGGAAACCACACAGGGATGCCTCCTGGTTCTGGGTTAAAAGTGGAATGTACTGGAGTGATGCCTTCCTACATCCATCTCTCGTTTGTGTCAGAAATGCTGAGAGACTCCTGGCTTATTGACAGGCACTGTCATTTATTTATTTATTGTGTGTGTGTGTGTGTGTGTCTTACCAGGGATTGAATCCAGGGGCTCTTAACCACTGAGCCACATCCCCAGCCCCTTTTATTGTTTTATTTTGAGTCAGGTCTTTCTATGTTGCTCAGGACCTCCCTATGTTGCTGACACTTGGTTTGAACTTGAAGTCCTCCTGCCTCACCACCCCCTGTTGCTGAGATTGCAGGTGAGTGCCACCTTGCCCAGCTGGATTTATTTTATAGGCAGGAAGTCAATCATTGATATAAGCTACCACTTCTTTAGGACACATTCTGCAAACCTGGAATCCTTTTGCCTGGAAAATATTAGGAAGAGATTAAGCTTCTTTAGTCAGTTTGATTGGCCTCAATGTGAATTAGGGGACAAAAAGAAATGGCCCACTAATGGAGTCTAAACTATAATGCTCTTTCCCCATGACATTCATGCTGCAGAAAGGAAGGAAAATGGCCAGAAGTCCCCTGCCTACAGGCTTTCTTTTTACTAAGGGATAAGAAAGATTTATGTGCCAAGTGCAGCATTGATGATGCCATTACAGCAATGATAAGTCACAACATTAGTGGCTTAGGAGCTCACCCACCCTAAACCTCCTTCCCCTTGGTGATGTGCCTCACATCAGATCTGTCAAAACCTCATTCTCCCACTCTCCTCTGCTTCCATTCCCTATTGCTACCACTCCCCTCACCCTGGTTTCCCTCATCATAAGCCTTTCCCTAATGATCCCATTGCCAGGTTACACCCTCTACAAGAGACAAATGGAGACTCTGGACAGTCAGAATGCAGGTGCCTTTTTCTGTGAAAAATCTGAAACAAATCCACCAGGTTTAGAAAGGGTTTCTGATGGGATAAATAAATAGAGGAATTTGAACATTTAATCCAGGCTTTTTTAAATTTTTAAATTTTTTTTTTTTGGTACTGGGGATTGAGCCCAGGGGCACTCCACCACTGAGCCACATCCCCAGCCCCATTTTGTATTTTATTTAGAGACAGGGTCTCACTGAATTGCTTAGGGTTTCCCTAAATTGCTGAGGCTGACTTTGAACCTGTGATCCTCTTGCCTCCGCCTCCCAAGTGCTGGAATTACAGGTGTGTGCCACCACACCCGGCTTAATCCAGGTGTTTGATGTAATCTGGAGATGTGTAACAGGAATTTTGAGTAAAAACTCTTAACAGGCACATAGAGACACTGGGGGACAGAATCTGCTAGAGTTTTGAGGAATGATTTACATATTTCTAACACTTTATTCCTTGTGGGTCCTCCTGCTATTCCAACTGAGCATCCTCAAAGAAATTATGATGAATCACTGGAAGGTTGCACAGGGATCCCAAGATCATTTGTCTCAAGGCAAGACTTAAAAACAATAGGGTGAAATGTATAAATACCATGAAACTGGCAACAATTTATCAGGGGTTGGCATGGAAACCAGTGCTTTTGTAGGAAGATTGAAAGGAGGCTTAGTAAAATATACACCCTTTGATCCTACATCTCTTGAAGGGCAACTTGTTTATAAAGATAAATTCATTCTTCAATTTGCTCCAAATATTAGGAATTACAGAAGTGGTAGCAGGCCCTGGGACTTCCCTTAAAGTAGCCACCCAGGCTCTTTTATGATCAAGAAAAGGAGGACATTTTAGAGGATCTATGAAAGGAGAGAAGAGAGACAAGAGACCAGTGAGGTTACCGTCTGCAGCTCTTAATGGCCAAGTCTTCCTTCCTCCATAGGACCTTTGAGATGCTGAGGATGTTTGTCATCATTCCAGAAAGTGAGGACACTAGGAGAAAGAGCACCCAATTCAGGGCAGAATAACAGCGACTCCTTGCCCTATATGTGCCAGAAGAGGCCAATGTAAAGTTCATGGCCCTGAGGGCTGAAGGAGCCTCAGATCAGACACTGTCGAACTGATGGTGCAAGAATGAAAAAAAAAAAAAACAGAATCAGCCAGCACCCCAGATGGTCACCATCACTGGAGCTGACTGAGGCTAATTCTGGAGGTAAGAAATAGGATTGTTTAATTTTTTAGGATACTGGCACTACACACAGTGTTTCACCTTGTTCTCTGGACACCTTTCTGCTGATTTCTGCTAGGTAGTGAGAGTCAATTGATTACCCAATATAAGACATTTTACTTTTTTATGTGTTGTAATTGAGAAGATGGAATATTCATTTAATCTTCTGGTAACGGCTAAATATCCACCTCCATTATTGGGTCATGCTATGTAAACAAACTTAGGAGCTTGTCTAAATTTTCCACTCAAGGTCCCTCGTTCTTTTCTTTTAATATCGGCAGTGAACAATTAGAACAATTGAATGGCTCTAGCTTGTTGGATATCTCCCTACAAGGCAATGACTAGGTAAAATTATGGCCTCTAATACTAGATAAAAGGAAATATGGAGTCATTATGACCCACATCTTGTGCAGGTGTTAAATTATGGCCTCTAAAGAGGACTTTGTCACACCCAGGTCATGGAAGAATCTTCACTTAAGAGCAAAAGAATTTCCAAGCTTTTGTACTCATCAAGCCACTTTTGCGTCCCTCTTCACCTTGTCTTCTAATTCGAATGCCAGAATATCAAAGATATCAAATTTTGGATGAATATGTATGGCTTACACCCACCAAAGGACATCATAATCAGAAGTTTTCAGTCTGTTGTGAACAACATGACCACACTTAGGATAAGTGGCCTAGTTCCATTTTGGAGTTAGGAGAGACCCCCAAATCTCAATGTCAACATATTGGGATTTTATAGGCTAATGATTGATTTGGGACCAGTTGGTTCTCCAGACTAGGAATAAGATGGCCAGCACCCAATGGGACCCAATAGATATGTGGGACTAACTTATGACCCTGGCTTCCTCCAGGTTGCATGCGGGGATGTACTGTGGGGTCACCATGAATGCAAGGGAAGTGGACAGAAAAAACAGGTCAAACTGCAAAATTCCCCAGTCTCAAACATAGATGGGAATGATCTGTTTGTCACTGGTATGATCATTTAACTTCACTGTGTTTCCCCAAATTTGGTCTATAGGATGTAAATCTGGTATGTGGAAGCCCTGGTCAATCCTATTCAAAAAACTCTCAATGAGGGAAAGTATTTCCCTCCTTAATGCAGAGATGGTAGTCATGAAAAAAGCTATTTTATAACACTGAACAGCCTTGGATGTTCTCACAGCAGCTCAGGCTGGCACTTGTGTCATCATTCAGATTGAGTGCTGTGTTTACATTCTTGACAACTCAAATATTTGCATTTCCCACTGGGCATGGTGACACAACTCAAAGATTTGCATTTCCCACTGGACATGGTGACACAACTCAAAGATTTGCATTTCCCACTGGGCATGGTGACACAACTCAAAGATTTACATTTCCCACTGGACATGGTGACACAAGCCTTATTCCCAATGTCTGGGGAGGATGAAGCAGGAAGATTGCAAGCTCAAAGTCAGCCTCAGAAAATTTGTTTTTATTGTTTTATGCCATCCAGTTTGTGGAATTTTGTTAAAGCAGCATTAGGGGACTAATACACCCAGAGGATCTGAGTATATTTTGTCTTTCTCTACTGTATAATTACTGTCACGTTTAAAAAAAAGTCAACCAGAGAGCTTTTAGAAAAGTTTGCATGAGACCAGGCTCATGTTAAGTCAAGTGTAGCCTGATGATCTGGAATCATCCATACACAAGAACTGAGAGGGGGCCTACCTGGGAATTAATGATGCCAACATTAGAACTGAAAGACCCCTCACATGGACCTGAATCACACATCTGGGGTAAAAAGAGGGGATCAGGAAGACAGGTACTTCTACAAGATCTACATCTGCCATGGAGGCCACAGGGAACTATACGGGCTTCAGGTCAGTGTAGTGAGGGTGGCAGGGACTGTCCAACATGGAGGCTGAGAAAGAATGTAAATGATAAAGCATAACACCACCACTAAGACCCGCTTAGGCATTTAACAGCACAAGGTCCAGTAGAGCTGAGAACAAGCTAGCATGGGCCACTCCAGTGGGTACAGGCTGCCTGCTGGTCCACAGAGGTAGAGGATGCCAAGAGAAAGCAGAACCATCACCTTCAGAATTCCTTCCCTGCGATCTCAAGAGCCTGTCTCCCCTCAGGTCTGGAAATATTCATTTCCTTCTCTTTTGCAGCAGCTTGGGCATTGGACTGGCTCCCTGAACCTGGAAATCAAAGGGAATTTCCAAAGAGCCCAGGACTGTAGGCTAAAGACTCACTCAAGGGAAAAGATACTGACCCAGCAAATAAGGGGTTCTGTGGGGAGTACTCACACTGTGAGTAAGAAGGGAATGAGGGCAGGCACTGGCTGGGGCTGTCACCAGCATCCAAGGTTTGAGGGACCACTACCAGTTAGCATTTACTAAATGCTCCACTGAGCCAGCACCAGACACAGGCCTCACAGGCACATTCTCCTTTTGGAAGCATGGGACGATCTCCAGGAAAGTTGCCACAGCAAACAACACTGGTGTGCAAGATCAGCTCTTATCTAATGGGCTGTGGCCTGGACACACCACTTATTCCATGTTTTAAAAATCCCTGGAGTTAAGTGCAGTTATGATCCCATTTGATCATAAAACAAGACTTGGGCGAATCCAGCATGGTCTGGACATAATCCTTTCTTTTTCTCCACAGAATTTATGGTCTTGAATTTGAGATGAAAACAGGAGAAAATAAGTGAGGCGAGAGTGGGGGCATGCCTGAGAAATTTTAAAACAAAATTTTAAAAAATACTCAATTAGAAAAGAAGCATTTTATGTGGGTTTGTCTCTGTGTCCTCTATTCTGTACCATTGATCTACCTGTCTATTTTGGTACCAATACCATGCTGTTTTTGTCACTATTGCTCTGTAGTATAGTTGGATGTCTGGTATTGTGAAACCCCCTGCTTCGCTCTCCTTGCTAAGGATTGCTTTAGCAATTCTGGGTCTCTTATTCCTCCAAATGAATTTCATGATTGCTTGCTCTAATTCTATGAGGTCCGTCATTGGGATTTTAATTGGAATTGCATTGAATTTGTATAGCATTTTTGGAAGTATGGCCATTTTGACAATATTAATTCTGCCTATCCAAGAACATGGGAGATCTTTCCATCTTCTCAGATGCTCTTTAACTTCTTTCTTTAGTGTTCTGTAGTTCTCAGAGTAGAGGTCTTTCACTTCTTTTGTTAGATTGATTCCCAAGTATTTTATTTTATTTTATTTTTTGAGGTTTTGCTGCTCAATTCACAATAGCTAGATTATGGAATCAACCTAGATGCCCTTCAGTAGATGAATGGATAAAGAAACTGTGACACATATACACAATGGAATATTACTCAGCCATAAAGAAGAATAAAATTATGGCATTTGTAGGTAAATGGATGATGTTGGAGACTGTTATGCTAAGTGAGATCAGTCAATCCCAAAAATCCAAAGGCCGAATGGTCTCTCTGATAAATGATTGATGATGCATAATGTGGGGGGGAAGGGTGGCAAGAATGGAGGAAGGATAGATAGCATAGAGGGAAGGGAGGGGTGGAGGCGGGGTGGGGGGTAAAAATAATAACAGAATGTGTGACAGATACCATTGCCCTGTGTACATGCATGAATGCACAAATAGTGTGACTCTACTTTGTGTACAACCAGTGAAACAATAGCTGTACTCCATTTGTGTTCAATGAATCAATAAGTAAATAAAAAATAAATAAATACATAAATAAATAAAATAAAATTAATGAAGCAAAAGCACTCATAAGGTTTATTTGTCAAATGGTAATCCATTCAACTCTAACAACAAATTGCAACAAATAATAATTATCATATTCATATTAACTCTTCCATTACCTAAAATATTCAACAAATACAAAGAATATTCTTCAATTAAAATGAATAAAATCCTAAAAAAAAAAGAAAAGGAAAGAAGCAACACCTAGATGCACACCCAGCTCTTGGATTTCCTCCTGACCATGAGTGCTGGAAATAGGTCTTTGCATTCTAAAGTGTTTGATGGACAGTGTTAAACCACAGTGATAGCCTCTATCTAGACTTTTCTAAGGACTGGTTTTGTTTCCAGAGGATCAAGTACTTCAGAGGACATTTGGAGTTCAGCATTTCAAAATGGTTTTCCAGGAAGAACCATGACCCATGGGAAAAGGGAGATTTTCTTCCCATGATAAGCCACATACCAGGACAGAAATGTGTAAGACTGTCCCTAAGAGGCCAGGCAGCAGAAAAAATGACTCACTTCTCCTAGCTCACAGGACCCCAGGTAGCTTCAGCGGTCCTTGGGAAGTAAGGGGCTGCCTTCATGAATTACGGTGAACTGAGCGGCCCACAGCAGACAGCTACTCTCACCATTCTGGAGCCCAGAGTCTGGAATCAACTACTCAACTGGACCATGGTCCCTCTGAGACTGTGCATGGAATGGTTTCTTGCCACTCCCTGGCTTTTGGTGGCAGCCACTGATATTATGTGCCCCCTGGGTTGTGGCTACATCACTCCAACCTCAGTCCCTGTTGTCCCGTGGTGTCCTTCCTGCAAACCTTCACTGTCTTCTTATAAGGACACCATTCAGATTAGATTAAAGACTCACCCTGCTCCAGTATAACCTCATCTTGGCTAGTTACACCTGCTGTGACCCCATTTCCAAATAAGCCATTTTCTGAGATACTGAGAGTCAGGACTTCAACGTGCTGCTGGGAGACACAATTCACACTGCAGTAAGAGTCTGACTTCCAAAATATAGAACAACAAGTAGGAAGTCTGGAAACAACCCTGTCACACTGGTGCAGGACTAAGGTCACTCACTGTGTGACAGTTTTAAATGCAACAGTGAGGAGTCCAGGGCTGCACTAGTTTACCAAGGCAGCTGCACCAAAGTACCCAGCTGGGTGGTTTGAAGAGCAGAAATTTCTTCTCATAATCCTGGAAGACAGATGTCCAAAATCGAGGTATAGGTAAAGTTGGTTCCTTCTGAGGGTCACAAGGGCAGGAGTTTCCTCTTCTTACTGAAGGCCTCAGGCACCATAACTGAATTTCCTCTAGCCTTGGTTAGGAGGGTAACTAGGAAACCTGTCAACAGTACCAAGTTTAAAACATGTGACGTGTGGTGTCACCTAGAGGAGATGAGGAAGATGACAAAGGAAAGAGGAAAGGGACTGCTCCCCTTTACAGGAGGTGATTATTACTGCAAACTGGCCCTTCCCATCCTATCTCATGGATTTCTGCCAGCACACCAGAGCTGGGAGAAGGCATGCATAACCTATAACTGGGAACAGTAAGAGCAAATAACATTCAAATTCTGTTTTTGCAAATATCTCCCGCATCTCTGGATTTGATGATTCATTAAAATTTTATCACTTGACAAGGTTTTCAAATTTCCCCCCTCCACCTCTCACCAAACACAAACACACATGTGCACTTACACACACATGCACACATGCATTTGTACATGCAGGGAAACCATAAAGAGTCTGAAATTTTAGAAGTCCACACTTGCCTGGCCAGAGACATCAATGAATGCAATTAATGACAATATTAGCACTGTTTTAGACAGCATTTTTGGTGCTGTGACTAAAAGATCCAATCAGATCAATTGGAGAAGAGGAAAAGTGTATTTAGGGGATCACTGTTTCAGAGGTTTCAATCCATAGAAGGCTGTCTCCATTCTTCAGGGCTTGAGCAGAGGGAGAACATCAGGGGGAAGTGTGTGCCTGTGGGAAGCAGCTCACATGATGATTAGGAAGCAGAGAAAGATACTAAGCTCAGTTCACCAAATATGTACACCCAAAGGCATGGTGCCAGTGATCCACCACTTCCAGCCACACCTTACCCACCTTCAGTTACCACTCAAGCTAATCCCATCAGGGGATTTGTTCACTGATTAGATTAGCACTCCCATAACCCAATCATTTCTCCTCTAAACCTTGCATTCTTTTCACACATGAGCTTTTGGGGTGTGCCTCACATCCAAACCCTAACAAACACTGATGCATTCAGGAAACAAAAGGCTGCATAGGCAAAGTGTCCCTCATGTTGTCTTTTCCAGCTCCCTATATAATCTTTCCATCCCTACTACCTCCTTATCTCGGGAAGCTTCTCGTTTCTTTTGCATTTCTGTATCTTTTATTAATTTGCTTTTTATATTTGGGAGATTCATCTTACATTGATGGATTTATAAATTGTCCTGTTTTTATTTCTCTAATGGCTACTGCTATTGAATACGTTTCCCTGTGTTTGCTTTCCATTACATAAGGAATCTCAGTGGAATCTCTCTTCACATATTTTGTCAATGCTTTGATTAGCTTGCTTGTTTGTTTGTGTTCAGTTTCATGAATTCTTTATACAACCTAGATGCTGCTTCTTTGTCAGATTTGAGGTTTGCAAATATCTTCTTCCAGTCTGTGAGCTTATCATTTCATTCTCTTAACACAGCATTTCTCAGAGAAGTTTTAAAGTTTTATTTGAATCAAATTTATCTTTATATTTTTCCAATTCAGAAAATCTCACTTTTGTTTTAAAACAAAGATCTCTTCATGTAACTGTAGATCCTGAAGATTTTCTTCCATTTTTAGAGGATTATTATTTTACATTTTTCATTGGAGTCTGTGATGTGTTTTAAATTAATTTTTAACAGGTATCTTTAAAAACTACACCTCCCTATTTGAGAGCTTTGAGGCTTTATGTGGATCATTAAGCAAATTGATTTCTCTCAATGTGTTTCTTCCTCTTTAAAATAATAATAAGGGCTGGGGTTGTGAATCAATGGTAGAGTGTGTGCCTAGCATGTGTGAGGCACTGAGTTTGATTCTCAGAACCACATATAAATAAATGAATAAAATAATGATCTATCAACATCTAAGAAAATATTTAATTTCTATTTTATAAGTTTATTTCTTAAGAGGAGTAATAAACATTTATCACTCACTGCAAGGCTAAATCAACATAGTTATTCAGTACTAGGTTATTTTGCCATTGCAAATATTTACAAAATATTTAGAAAATATGCATAACAAAAGTCTTTAAAATGGGACATTTCTTAAATAAATGAAGAGGATCATGAAGCAATTCTAGGCGTTCCAATTTGTTTCTCTATTCTAAAATGTGCAACAGAGAACATGCACATAAGCAGAGTTTTTAAATACCTACTACAGAGGCATTAAGATTATTTATATTTTTCTCCTTATTATGATACAAAATTTTCAGATAAGGGGTCTTTCCTTGACTCTCTTCTACAGAAAGAGGGTGTTCAGTTAGTAATTATCATATTAAATTGAACTGATATTTTGACCATCTACTGCTCATCATTACACACATAAAATTAAGGTTTGACACCGAACTGGGATGTGAATATATTTGAATTCAAGAGTAAGTACTGAATAGATGTATCCTGCCATTAAACTGAACTCTAAATACTACATAGTATTATACTACTGTTAGCTGTGAAAACTAATGGCTAATTACAAACAATAGTAGTGATACAAAATTTCCTGACAATTATTAATCTGTTGGTTTGGAAACAAGAAATTTCAGTTCTGAAAATTCTTGGGAATTCCTTAAATCATACATTTTTAATATTCATTAGAATTTAAAGAATTATAACCTATAGCAAATATTCAAACATTGAAAAATTCAATGGACATTATTGGCTATACTTTGAGTAACATAGCATTAGACCACCTAACAAGTTTAATGACATTCTGGAAAAGCACATGTCAGATGTTTGTTTAAAACAAACAAACAAACTTGTTTTGCTTCCAAAACTTTTATCTTGTAATTGCTTTCTTATGATATGAATGAAACATACTGTACCTATAAACTAATATTTCTTTTATTTACAAGAATGATTCACCATTAATATCTGAAAGACCCCCAAAAAACTCTGTGACAACCCAGCAACAGTTATCAGCAAGGCTGACTGATAAGACTCGATCTTGACTGAAGCTCTCCTTGGTGTTCTTGGAAATGGAAATGTTGACCTTAACCTGTGGATCTGCCTGTCATCATTCCTGCCTCTTACTTTCAACTTACATGAATCCCTTTGAAATAGTGACATCTCTATGTTGGTGGTGCAGATTTAATTTCCACAGAATTATAACATATTTTTCCTGATTTCTGGACTAATTTATTTTATTTCAGGTTCACAAAATTTCCAATGAATGCCAAGATGGAATTTCCTTAGAAAACATTAAACAACCACATGGGTGCCAGCCTCAATATTTTCTAATTATGCAACATAATTCAGATATGTAATAATTTTTATTCAAATTGTATTTTATTACTATCCTGAGAACTTAATTGTTGGAGTTCAGACACTTCTCTTTTTAACTTGGCAATAGGCCTTTATTTAATTTATTTATATGCATTGATGAGAATCAAACCCTGTGCCTCACACATACTAGGCAAACACTCTGCCCCTGAGCCACAAATCCAGTCCTAGATGCTTCTCTGGATTTATCTAAAAATCATGAAATCAGTATGTACAGATGAACAGCCATTCCATTCATTCTTTATACTTATTCATTATTTTCATTAAAAATAAAAGCAAGTACAAAGTTTTGCAGTTGTTAAAGATTTTGTTTATATACTTTGCAGAGGGCAAATTTCTAATTAAAACCTGTCTGCTCTTTTAGCTTAGTATCATATCACTCCTTTTGGCTTTCAAAAAAAGCTAATGTATACATAGAAATTTAGCAGTATAAATTTAAGAAAAATATCATTAATGCAATAATACTAGTGAAAAGAAGGAATTGAATTCTGAGGTATTGATCCTGAATATATAACTACATATAAACATTCTTGATAAACTAGCATTTGCTAGATTGTTCTTATCAGCTATAAATTAGGAGTTTAATGAATTTTTAAGTTCTGTCCTGTTTCAGAGTCAGTTGAATTAACTAATTAGTGATTAAAAATGAGTGTTTGTCCATGCATCCTATAATATACTGACCTTAGAATTTCTTCTACACATATCCTCTAGGATATATAAGTCATTTGAGCCAAAGTTCATGAAACAGGTATGCTATATTAGAAAATTCTTTAGATCGGGTTTAGCACTCTTAATGAAATGCGGTGCTCTCATCAAAGACATTAATGATTATCCTTTTTACTGAGAAAAAATACTGAATCAAGAGTCAGTACATGGGATAACTACAATTTCAATCATGTTAGCTACTATGATCTCTAACCAGTTACAATGCAATATATACACATTCATAGTCCTAAAGGATTTTACAAAATAATGAAAGTGACCTGTCACAAATTTGACAGAGAAAATCCAGTAAATATGTGCAAGAAACATGAAGGTAATCCTTCAACAGCCTGATTGAATTACATAACTAAGTGCTAGTGAGATGCTAAACTGAATGAATTGATTGAAGATTAATAGGAGTTTCACATAAATCATGCTTCCTCCAGTCTCCAGGGATGAAGTAAATGAAAATGTAAAAAGACGTCATAATTGTAATAGTGGATGCCTTGACTATAAAGAATCATTGTTTTCTCTGAATTTTAACATCTCTGAGATAGATCTATGGTGCTTCTAGTCATTGATGATAATTGAGATTGCTGCTGGACAAGCAATAGACAAGTAAAATACAGCTGCTCTTGTTTGACCTGGTTATTATTTTGAAGGATATATCTAGATGATTACAACTCTTGAAGAACCATTTGAGAAGAACACAAATCCTGAATATTTTCTGAAAGACCTATCCTGGGGAAATGCCATTGTTAACGATGACTGGGGAGTGTGGAAGAAATCTCAGAGGCTTTAGACCACTTTTAAGAAGAGCAGCATTAGTCATAGCCCTGATGCTGTAAGACTGGCATGGTTGAAAACATGTGGACATTGTCCTTGCTGGCAAAACTCATTCACAAGTGTTGGACCCTCCATATTTAGAAGTTTTGAAATGTCTTACACAAGAAATTTTGATTATTTATTCTTTCTTATATAAGGACAAGAATTATACCCAATTTAAAAAACCCATCTTTAATGCAGTGGTAAAGAGTTCTAAAAAATATGAAGTATACATTCCAACTCATAAAACATATTGTCATAGTTTAATTGGCAACATTTTTCTTAGTGGTCCGTACAGTAATAGTGAATCTTACAAACAGTGACAAATTAAATTCAATAAAAGAAGAGCGATAGTATGTAATTTTAATTTAGTGCTCTCAACATGACAGACACAGCAGTTTGCACGTTTTAATTTTACATAATACTATGAAAACTATAAAGGGAATACTATTAGGGAAATACTATAAAGGGAATACTATAAAGGGAAAACTATAAAGGGAATGCTATTGTTATTTAACCCATTAGAAAACCTAGGTACAGAGCAATATATAGCAATTATCTGGGATCATACAATTAATAATTGTACAAATCAAGCTTTGAGACCAGCCTAACTAGAGTTGACCAACTTAAACACTGAATCAAATGGCTCAAGATATGTCATGTACGTGAAGTCCATAATTTTATTTGGAGAGAATGAAAAAGCCTAAATTTTGAACTAAAATAAAAATGTTGATTCTCTTTAGAAAATTTTACCATTATATCTTATTTTAAAGGTTTAATGGCAACTTGTCAAAGATATGTCTTTGTAAAATGAACTTGAAAATTAATGCTTCTGAGGTATTGCTGAAAAAGAAATATTAATCCATTTGTGCCAGTCCTTTAACAACTAACTTCCATATTTTATGTATGATTATAGGACTGAAGAGAGTCATATTCTGGGTAGCTAATGGTAGAAGGAAACAATTTAAGCAATATTAGATCAAATTGTTCATGGGAAATTTGGTTTTAATCCTCATTAGTAATAAAATACAGGGTTTACAGCCTCTAATTTAACAGAACTTAAACTAGCACCATTTATGGCTGGGGATGTAGCTCAGTTAGTGGAGTGCCTGCCTTGCAAGTTCAAGGCCTTGGGTTCAATCCCCAACACCACAAACAGGACCACTTGAAACAGGACCTAGATGTAGGTTGTGTCTATATAATATTCCAAAGTGAAAATTAATTGCTGTGGAATAATGCATATTATATCGCATTTAAATAACTTTAAAAGAATTTTTAGATTATGTGGAATACAAAATATTGAAAAGAAAATTCAAATTTATATCCATGAATCTTATCAAACTGACTTCTTAAAATTTAAATATTTTTTATGAAATTTACATTCAATATATTGTTGATGGTTTATAAGAGAGATATTCTTAATTGTAGAATATTACAAATTCTGCCAGAATGCATATTTCATTGTCAAAATTAATTGAAAAAATATATATATTGATTTATTGAATCTTTTGTCAATTTCTGTTTCTGTCCCATCATGTCTAAAATCCCTTTGTGATTCTACAAGGTCATTCCTAAGAACTCTTAGGATCATAGAGACAAAAAGTATCTAAGTATCATAGAGACAAAAAGTATCTAAGTATCATAGAGACAAAAAGCTCTAAGTATCACATATTATTTCAGTTTCTTCTGCTGTTAAGTTATTAATATGACTATGAGCCTAATTTATCCTGGGCAGAGTACTGCTTTCTATGTGGCTGCATTCATGCCAAAATGTAATCACAGTAATATTGTCAGCTGGGGTTAAAATACTGTTGTAAGTTAGGCTTTTCTTACTGAAGATGATGGTATTCTCTGAATATCCTATGCTATCATGATAGCATAGGAGACTATTGGTGAAAAATGTAAGAATACCTCAGGGCAATTTGCCTGCATAAGAAGGGACCATATCCTATATACAGAGTAAGTAAAGCTGCTTGGGGGTGAAATAATCTTTTTTTTTTTTTTTTGAACCAGGGATTGAACTCAGGGGCACTCGGCCACTGAGTCACATTCCCAGTCCTATTTTGTATTTTATTTAGAGACAGGGTCTCACTGAGTTCCTTAGCACCTTGCCCATGCTGAGGCTGGCTTTGAACTCGCCATCCTCCTGCCTCAGCCTCCTGAGCCACTGGGATTACAGGTGTGCACTACCACACCCAGCTTGAAATAATCTTTTTATTAAAATCATCAATAAAGAATTTTCAATGAATGTGTACAATGAATTTATCACATTCAGGATATTTAGAGCTAGAATGAGATTTAATTTAGTTTATTGGAAAAACAAATTTAAAAATTGCCAAAGGACTACCAGAGATTGTGCTAGATGACATACTTGAGCAGAAGCAGCCACACTTCCTGCCTTCAGGGCAGCAATAATCAATTTAATGACACCCAGGCACTCAGAAGGCACTCAGGTGCTCACCTGCATAAGGGAGCCCTTGATGTTTTCACTGATAGGAAATGAATGAATGCATCTGCGCATTTCCCTGACATCATTTTGGAAATGAGATATCAGAATTAATTTTAAAGAGTTCAATAATTTTATTGCAAGTTTCTTGACTGTTGTTTGGATAACTAAGCATGTAAATCTGCTTGTAACATAAGAGTAGGGAATAAATTTATGAGCAGCTAAATCGTGCCAACTAGGTATTGGAGAAAGTATATTTCTCCTTACCATTAAATAAAAGTTTGATTGCTAGTTCTAAAAATTATTGAGTAATGTGAAATAGGCAAACACCACAGAAACAACATCAATTTCTTTTCAGAAATAAGAGTTTTCCTTCAAAATCCACAATTATTTAAAAATCCCTTACATCTGGAAGGATTGCTAAATCCCTCTCATAACTTACATTTTACTTTGTGTATTTATATGCACACAGACACATAAAGAGCAAGAGAGAGAGAAATATTATATGCTCATGCAAATTCAAAGGTCTTTCAACAAACCAGGAAGTCATTAAACTTATATGTATGTAATGTAGTCCTCAAGAGTTTCCCACTCAAGCTCTGGCTGAGAATTTTCTTTGTGCTTCCAGGAACATACTGGAAAACAAAAGAGAACTCTCAAGGAAGTCAATCACTGAGAATTTAACTCTGATGTTGCCAACTATGGTCTGATTTTTTAATCATCTTTTGTACCAGGGTTGTAAATTCTCAATTCATTTGTATTTATAAAAATTCCTACCTCATTAGGTGTATGGATTATAAGGAATATCTCCCAATAGAATTCTGTCAACTTTCTCTGCATAATTAATTAAAAATCCTGGTTAACTTTTTATCAAACTTTTAGAGAGGGTTAGAATATCTGAAATCTGAACTGAGCATCTTTTTGGAAGGCTAATTATTTCATGAATTTGAAATGAGGGAGTAAAGTCATTGGGGAAATCACCTTGGGCAGAATGTGGTTTTGCTAATAACAGAATTATGTTTCACAGTAAAGGAAGCCAGACCTTCTGTATAATTAACAAACCAATGTGATAAAAACAAATCCAAAAAGAAAGCTACAGCCAAAAGATATGATGCTACATGTGAAGGAATAGATAAGGCGTAATGGTCAACCTCTGACTATGACTGTGTCTGAAAATCCTGCTGTATATTTTAGAGGGACTCAAATAAGCAGTCTTCATGTCCTCTACAGCAGAGTGAAATCCCTAATCCTACAACTTTACCCCAGCTCCTCACAGCAGAACCTTCAAATCACCTAGGCAGCCTACCAACCCTCCGACTCCAGCACTCAAAGATTCTGTTTAGGTAGTCTAGGGGGAACTGAGAACAGATGACAGTATATTCTGTGAACATATCATCAAGTGGTCATACTGTACAGTCAAGTTTAAAAACTGCACTGAATTCAAACAGGAAGGATGAAATGCACCGGGATACTTAGTACACACTTGCGTGCCCTGACACGTAAAGGACTTGAAACTTCAAAGGTCTTTCATATCCATGGTTGTCCACATTACTTTGCTGTTTTTGTTTGTTTGTTTTTATTTAGATTCAAGTTTGGAGACTGAGCTAATCTTATACCTCTATGTGTGGCACATTAACAAGGTAGATATATGTAATATTTCCTGTATATATTTATTTAATTCCCTGGCTGTCTCCTTTTCCTTTCATCCATAATGGGCTAACAAAACAGTCTATATCATTTTGTTATCTATAAATACACCTTAGAAGAAATTAGAGCAAGTTCTGTTGCTCTCATTTTACAGATGAAGAAGCGGCTAGTAACTTTTATATGCATAATTTCAAGAAATGAAAATTCAAGTTCAGAGGGTAGAAATATGATAAGGCTTTAGAAACACAACTTTTGGCAATTTCTTCCAACTAGCATTCTTATTAGAGATGAATTAATGGTTTTCTTCATATACACTTGCTAAAACTAGAAATTATCATTCATCCTTTATTATTATTAACCTGATAGACAAAAATATTCAAATCATTGCACTAATTCAGAGTCCTTGATTACTATGGAGGTTGAATATATTTTCATATGCTTAGCAGCTGTTTGTAATTCTATTTTTTAGTTCTCTGTTTAGTTCCTTTGCCTGTTTCTCACCTAGCATTTGTATTAAGCCATAATTTAATATGCAATAAAATGGACAAATTTCAAATATTCAATGAGATCAATTTGGGCAATTAAATAACATATCCATTATGTCTCTTTGCAGTTGACTCATCTACCCATAAGCCTTTCTTCCCACAATGGCCTTCTGATTTCTATCAGTATACATCCATTTTTTTCTATTGTTGAATTTCATGCATAAGTGGAATCATATACTACATACCCATTCAATTCTGAATCTTTTTACTTAATATATTTGAAATTCGGTCATGTTGCTGTGTATCAGTAGTCCATTCCTTTTTATTGCTGATTATTACATATGAGTATCCAGTGTCTTGTCTAGGCATTTTCCTCTTAATGGCCTTTGGTCATCATAAATACGGTTGCTGTGACATTCTTGTGCAAATTGTGTCATTGACACATTTCCCATTTCCTCAGTTAAATGACTAATAGTGAGATTGCTTCATCATACTGTAGACATTTTATTTGAAAAATACAAAATAGTTTTCTGAAGTGATTGAGCCATTTTACCAGCAACATATAAAAGGGCTAGATGATGCCCATTCTCATCACCATTTATAATTCCACCATTTAAAATTTGTCATTCCAGTCAGAGTGAAATGATGGCTCATTGTAATTTTAATTTTAATTTCTAGGGAGAACTTTTTATGTGATTATTGACCATTCATATACTTCTTTTCTAAAGTATTTGATTTTTGTCCATTTTCTTAAAAGTGAGGTTTCTATCATTTTTAACTCTTAATTTGTGGATTTTTAAATTTCTGGAAAGTACTTTGTCACAAAATGAGTTGCAAATAATTTTCCATTTGTGATTTTATATTCATTTTTCACTTACGTCTTCAAATGAGCAGAAATTTTTCATTTTTTAGCGAAGTTCAATGTATTCATTGTTTGTTATTAAACATTCTAGTATAATTGATCAAGAACCCTCCCCTTATGCCAAGAGAGAAAAGTATTTTCTGGAGCCAGCCAGGGCATGGCAGGGGTCCCCGTGGCACAGCCACCGGTTATGGGCGGCAGCCCAGAGCCCCGCGATCCCCTGGAGTGCTGGGCCTGCGCTGCGCTGGTAGCCCCTCAGAACCTCCTGGAGGCTGCCTTCAATCTTCTCCTGCTGGCGCTGGAGCTGGGGACCCTTGCTACCCGCTGTCACCATGCTAGGCCTGGGCTTCCTCTGCCACTCCGAGTTCCTGCGCTCACAGGCACCCCCTTGCACCGCGCACCTGCCAGACCCAGGCCTCACCGCCCTTGCCCTTTGGGTCACCGGATTCCTGCTCCTGGCCCCGCTGCGCTGCTCCTGCTTGCACTGGCCAACTACCGCAGCCTCTGTCTGTGCCTCCGCCTGGCCCACTGCCTCCTGCCCTACAGTTGGGGCCTCTATCTGCGCCTGACCGCCCCGCAGCCTAGGCAAACCCGCGCCTCACTGGGGTCCCAAGCCGTTCCCACGCCAGGAAAGGTTTGGGTCTCAGGAGCCTCAACAACACTAGGGCTGTCCTTCCTTCTGGTGGGCCAGGGGACTGGAAGCCAGGATCTTCTTCCCTCCCCCCACCTCTACTTGAGCCAGGTCCTCGCATCCCTTGGGGACAGCAGCATCTGTGGACCCAGTGTTGGTGAAAACTTCATGCCCCATTAAACACGCTTTCCCCTGACTACCCACATTTGAATCGTGAACATCTGGGCTGGACCCTCACACTCTCCTTCTTCCACTCCCCCCTCCCCTTTTTTTTCCTGTTAGTAAAATTAAATATTTTAATGATTTTTTTTAAAACTCTTTATCTGTGAGTCCAGATACAACTGGTTTTAGGTTCTTGTTACCATGATCATTTTTATAGCAACAAATCAAAGCTTTAATCCTTCTGTTTAAATCATTTCTTTTCCATCATCTTACAATGCAAGCATACTTTGATTTTCCAAGCACAGATATTGTAGATCAATCCTGTTTCTTTTTCTGTATGCCTTTTACATACCATACTCCCAAAGTAATTTCAATTTTTTATTAACAAAGCTCAGTTTATAGAAATAATATTAAATGCAACCTTTTGATTATTAACACATGTACAATTTTATACTTGAAAACAATTTCAAAGTTGAAGAGGTAGAACAAAAAATTACCAGTCAGAAGTCTATATATATATACATTTAATACAAACAAATCTTCAATAAGTTAATGTCAGAATGATCTTGATTCTATTGTAGAAATTAAGATTTAATATGTGTATATGGAAAAAGAGACATGCTTAAAAAAAAGTTACCTGTGGGTGATATATTCCATCCAAACCCTGTCACAATTTTTTTTAAATATATATTACATAATATTTACAACAAAGCAGATTCCCATGTCACCAAAAGACTTCTTTCCAGAAGCATAAGTGCTTTCAAGTTATTGTAACTTGAGTATTCTTACTAATATAGTATATCTAATTGAGGGAGAAAAAGTTGCTGCCTAATGTTGGTTACTGAATATTCTGCTTAAATCCCTCATTTCAGAAAATTGCCAGCAATTTCAAAGTATAAGACAAGAGAGTATTTTTAAAATATTTAGCAACAATTCTTATCATGAACCCAGTGATACTGATATTCATTATTTTTAAATATCCCTGCTCAGTTGTTTAAAAAAACTTGAAAACAATTTTTAAACTATCACAGGAGCAATGAACACTCTGCAAACAAATTTAGATTATTCTTGAGAATGTACTCAGAATTGGATGGTTATCAACAAGAAGATAATGGGGCTCTATGATTGTGGGTGAATTTTTTAAAATCACCTAATGTTTTTTCCTAGGAATTGTTCTTAACTTGAAACATTTAGTAATGGGGAAGAGAAGAAATTTTTCTAGCAGTTTTGCCTATTTTATTAAGTAAATATTAAAAGGAACCCATGTTTTAGCATTGTAGAAACAGGACAATGAATATCCATGATGTACTTCTATTAAAGATTTTGTGTGGAGCAATTAAAACCAAATCCCACTGATACAAATTTAACTGCATAACAGTAAAACTCCAAATTGAGAAAAGTAGGAAGGGTATGAACTTTCAGAAAGCACCAAAATCCTAAAATTGTTTCAACTCCAGTGTAAAGCACCATATACCTAAACTGGTCATGTAAGTATATTATCTAAATTACTTTTTTTAATGTGGTGATGGGGATTGAACCCAGGGCCTTATGCATGGTAGGCAAACCTTCTGCCATCAAGCTACTTCCTAGCCCTTTTATTTATTTATTTATTTATTTTGACACAGTCTCACCAAGTTGTCCATGCTGGCCTCGAACTTGTGATCCTCCTGCCTCAGTCTCCCTAGTTGCTGAGGTTGCAGGCTTGTGCCAGCACACCTGGCCTATGAAGTGTATCAAAAGTCATTGAACAGACTCAATTGCTAATTAAAATGTTACAAGGAAAATACTCCTATTTGCTCGCTGCAAAGGTTTAATTCATTTCACTCATTTAAGGTAACTTCACGACTTCCCTTAATGTAAATATCAATAATAGAGATAATCTTTAGAGATAATAATTTTTCCTCATAATTCTCAGGTGACAAACTTAAAGCATTTTACCAATGAAAACAATAAACTGAATTATTAGTATTCTTTGGTTTCTTTCACAGTACTCTTTTCTTGAGCAAGTTGCAATTATTCAGATATTCTAAATGATTAGAATATCCCCTATAAGGATCATCTCTTTCCTTAGAACTGAATTTCTAAGAATCAGTTTAAAATTCATACTGTTATTTTGTAAAACACCATGTTCACAGACCAAAATATATCTTTTACTCAGTTTTTACCAATCCCCAAAACAAATTTGGGGCACTTTAAACTGTGCTATAAATGCAGTATTATTATTAAGGATCTAAGCAAGCTAATATTAGGTAGCTCAAGTACAATCTGAAACTAGCCTGGTCAGGATTTGACTTCTGTCTGTTAAGATATTTTTAAACCACCTGTTTCTGAAATGTCAATAGAAAGTTAAAAGGTGATGATAGAATTAACTGTTTGGTAACTGCCCAGGAAAGTAGGCTGAAGATGTTGAGGGGAGCACTGCAGGTTTGGAGGATGTCTGCAACGCCCCTAGGGCACCGTCTCTCTGGTGCTCTGAATTACTGAACAGAGTCTGGCTCAGTCCACGTAAAGGAATGCAATCTTCTCTTTTCTTCAAGTATTTAGATTCCAATCCTAAATTTTCACCATTCTCTTGATCAGTTGAGCCAGGCATATTAACAGGCACGCCTGACTGAGCATCTCCTAGTGATGTATTTGGTTTTGTAAACTGCAAGTCAAACTAAACCTTTGGTCCTGAAGCTGGGTGGATGCTATTTTTGGTAGATAACAGATGAGGAAAAGTATTCTGGAATGCAAATGCAGAGGAGGCAGGATAAGGAATCCCACAGCGTGGGTAAGTCAGTCTACTATCCACCACGTTCAGGTTAGGAGAAAGCCCACTTCTGATTGTGTTGTTGCTGGAATGTGCACGAGGAGTGGTAGAAGGTCCCAACACATCTTGCTTTCTCAGTAGCTGATTTTCATTTAGTTCGTTATTTAACGAACTAAATAACGATTGACTTTTCATTGTTTTTTAGAAGCTGTTTGCTTTCTTCAAGTTTTTGAACTGTAGTTTCTAATTGCTCTTGTAATTTGCATACCTCTTGCTCCTTAACTCGGAGAGACTGTCCAACATCTTGCAGTTCCTTTTCTTCCTTTTGTAATCTTTCCTCCTTCTCAGCCAAGAATTTTTCTTGCTGAATAGTAACTGTATTCTTCAGTTTCAACTCGCCCATTAGGGTTTTCAGATCCCCTTGTAACTTCTTGACAATTTCATTTGCCTTCAGAAGTTCTGCTTGATAATGATTTTATCATAGCTTTGAGTTTTCCCAGTTGAACTTGATTTTTCTCACCATTCTCCTCTAAAGCCACCTTTTGTTCCTGGATTCTATCAAATGCTACTTTTGTTCTTAAAACAAGCTGGTCTTTATCCTTGATTTCTTGTTCTAAAACTGCCACTTTTGTTTGGAGCTGATTAATATGCTTTTCTTTCTCATGGCATTCAGCATCTAGTGTAGAATTCTCTCTTTGCAAAGAGAGGACTTCTAGCTTAGTTCACTGCAGCTCCTCTCAACACCAGAAAGTTTTGCTTTAAGTTCTCTAACACTGGAGTCTCCTTTATATTTCCTTTCAGTTAGGTCTTTATTAACTGCCTCTAACTCTGCAATCTGTTCTGTAGTTGGTGGTATTTCATTGATGGAGGATTCCTAAATCTTTTTTCTGTTGTTCATGCTGCTGTTGATACTGAACCTGTACCTGTAAAGCTTTTTCCTTCTCATTTGTCCGTTCCTGGGAATGTTATTTGTCAATGCTGCTGTGTGTGATTCCCATTCATTCCATAACTTACCTAATTCTTGTATTTTTTTCTGATAATGTCTTTTGTGTGAAGTTCAGTTGCCTAGTAACATCATCTAGTGATTGTGTCAATGATAGCATTTCTTCCTTACTACATTTCAAACAACCTGCTAGGAATTTCTTTATCTCCACATCATTTCCGGGTAAAAGTTTTAGTGAGAGATAAGTAAGATGCTTAAAAGGATTTGTCTCTATCACATTTAAAACCGCAGGTGAGTTTTCCAAAATAGCTGCTGGAGAAACTAACTGTAGCAAAAACCTTGGAATTTCTTTGACATGTTCTTGAGTACATGTTGAAGGTGATCTATAAATTTTTGTGGGAAAGCTAAGAAGTCTACCAGGAGAACTTGCTGGAATTTTAGACTTTGAAAATCTTCCTCAGGTATAATAAGATTATACAGAAAAAATGGATCTGTATCATCAGTCAGATGAATAACCAAATCCTTTCTGTGAACTGGATTAGAAACTGACTGTAGCTCAATGCTCCCTCTAACACTTACTCTCCTTTCCTCCCAGTCTTTGCATTTCATCTGCAGCAGGACTAGTTGCTGGAACAGAACTTGGCTCATGTTGGACCCCTGCCCCTGCCACTGTGCGGAAAAGCCAAATGGGCCTGGACCTTGGTAGTAGCCTGAAGCTTCTTCCACTCCCTTAACATGAATAGGACAACTGAACCCTGCACCCTCCTTTCCAGCTCCAGTTCCTCTAGAAGTTTACAGGGCTGAGGGGCAGTGCTGGAGGTGAAGAAAAACACATCAATAAAGAATTTATGAACTGAAAAAGAAGAAGAAAAGATTTTTCTGTGGTATTTTTCTAGAAATTTCATATTTCTCTGTTTACATTTAGATCCACACTTATCTCAAATTAGCTTTTGTGTGATGAAGACAAAGAGATCAAGGTTCATTTTACTTTCATATGATAGCCAATAGTTTTTGCATCTTTTGTCAAAAGGGAGAGAATGCTTGCAAATTATATATCAATTAAAGAATGTAGAGTGTATAAAGACATCTCAAAACACAATAGTAAAATGAGCAATTCAGTTAGCAAATAAGCAAAAGAATGAAGAGACTACATTAAAGACGTTATTCATAGTGATGAAAATAAGCTCATGAATATATGTTAAATAGCAGTCTCTACACAATCGCAAGTTCATCTCTCAATAATGACACTATACATTTTTGGAATAGCTAAAATTTAACACAAACACACACAGAATTCCAGTGGAATGTGGAGACCCTGTACAATGGAACTCACTCTGGAAAATGGTTTGGCATTTCTTTTAAAGCTAAATGTATAGATTTAGTAGACAATCTAGTAATTGCATTCTTCAGCATTTGTTTCAGAGAAAAGAAAACATGAAATTTGTACATATTGTTTCAAAGCAGTTTTATTTGTCAGAGCAAAAAAATCTAGAAACAAAATGTCCTACAATTGATCAAAGGTTGAAAAAATGTGGTTCAGCTATGTCGTGAAATACTACTCAGCAATAAAAAGGAAAGAACATTTTTTTCCTCTTATGATGCTGGGTATTGAACCCAAGGCCTCTGGCATGCTAGGATAGTGCTCCCACTGAGCTACAACCCCAGCCTAGGAATAAACTTTTTCTACATGAAACAACTTGGGTAGATAGGAAGGGGATCCTACTGAGTGAAAACAGTCAATATCAAATGATCATGCAGAATATCATTCCTTTTATGTATCTTTTTCACAAATGAGAAAATGAATAGGGACATGTTAGTGTTTGCCAGTGATTAGAGAGAGCGGAGGAGGCAGGGTGACATTGCAGGAATAATGCTGGGGAGAGCTTTCTGGTAATGGAAAAGTTCTGTGTCTGAACTGCTGATTATGAAGTGTATATGGACAAAATGACATGGAACATACACTCTACAGCAATGTTATTTTCAAGGTTTTGAAATTGTACTATGAAGTATATAAGACGTAGCAGTAGGACAAACTGTGTCACGCATAAATAAAGACATCTTCATACAATTTTTGTAACTTCCTGTGAATCTGTGATATTTCAAATTAAAATGTTAGAGAAAAGCCTTTTCTCATGCCAATGTATTCTCCTATCTCCTGTTTAAAGTTCATTGACCGTATAAGCAAGGTTTGTTTTTTTACTCTGCAGTGCATTCCTTTGGTATTTGTTTCTCAGACTTTGTTATTTTGTAACTAGACTGAGTCAGCTCTTTGCTTGATTCTGGGAAGTGTCATTGGTCCTTGTTGGCCTAGCTATGGTTGTGTGCTGACTAGCCAGCTCACTCTTGATGAGCAATGAGCTGTTCAAAACTTTAAACTCCCTTTGTGGCATCTAACTGATAGTTTTCAACTGGCATAATGGGTTAGATAGTCCAGTTTGTTATGTGACCAGAGGGGTATTGAATCCTTTCTTTTTATATCTACCTTGAGCTCTCTTAAAGCCAAGATTATCACAAATTTTGATAGTTCAGCCCTGAGAGGACATACATCTTTGTGCAAGAATGTAGCACACCTGCACTGCAAGTGTCTCCCATGCTGAACTTCTCTGCTTTCTTTTTTTCTTGCTCTATCATGGCCCTCACCTTCATTAAAAGCTTGACAAAAGAGTTCAGCTCACAATAATTTCAAGCTTCTTTTATATTTTTTTTCCTGATCGTTCGGACATTCAGAAGTATATATTTTGATTTAAATATCTGCAGTTATTTTATTTGCCAATTATTAATAATTTCTAATCTAATACTATTAACATAATATATTTTGTGTGATTTCAGTTTAAATATTTATCAATTCCTTTTTGGTATACCAGTTCTGTGTATTTGAAAATAAAGTGTGAAATCTATAGTTTTTGAGAGAAGTATTTCATAAATATCAGTTAGATCAAGTTGTTACATGGTGTTTCTGTTGTGCCCTGCGGCTTGGGGCCCCCAAGAAGACCACCAGAAACCTCAATCAATGCAAGCAACAAAGAGTCATTTATTAGCAAGGTCTAACTTGGACCTCCGCGCACTCAGCAACCGGTGACGCTAAGAGGCCCCGAGCTCAAATTTAGCAGGGTTTTTATAATGAAAGATAAGGAGGTTTACAGTGTTCTTTTGGATTGGTATGTCAGCAAAGTTTGCTTTTGGGTTAGCCTGACCGCCAGAGGACGGGTGGTTCTGCAGATAAGATAAGGGAGGGAACATTCTGCAGTTTTTTTGTTTTGTTTTGTTTTATTTTTTTGCAAGCATAGAGAGCAGTCTGAGAAAAACCTCTTATCTACACAAGCGCAACCATTTTCTATCTTTTCATTTCAATCTTCTCTGTTTCTGAAATCTTGTCTACATATCTGAGAAACCAATGTTAATTTCTAACTGTATTTGGGGACTAGTCTACTTTTATTTTTAGTTCTGTCAATTATTATTTCACATATTTTAAGATTTGTTAGCCATATTCAGAAATAAGATTTCTGTTCCTTCTCTTCAGCCTTCTTTGGATAAATTGACTTACTTAATAATTGAATTCTATCTCTGATACTGATGTTTTCAGTAATTATTCTAGAGCAAGATTCTAAATTTCAGCACCCTGAAATTTGGAGCAAAGTTTGTTTTTGTCATGGGAAGATGATCCTTTGCATTACAGGGTGTTAGAAATATTTTTGGCTTCCACATACTAGATGCTAGCTTCATCCCTACCCTAGTTGGAACAACCAGAAATGTCCTGAAGCATTACCAAACATCCCTTGGGAAGTATGGTGTTACTTTTCTAGAGACTACAATACTCATTTTATATTTATTATACTCCTCAGAAAACAGTATAAAAGACTTTTTATAGTTCAATACCATTTTCTGGACCCTGTAAGTCAGGAATCTGTTTCTTAACCTGATTTTTTCCCCATAGGCTTTAAACACCACAATTCATTGTCATGATTTTGTTATTATTGATTATTTTAATTATCCCTGATTTACATTGTCAAGATTCATTTAAAAGCAAACAGCACACAAACACAATCACACACCATCACTTAAATGCCTCCTTAGACCTCCACCATTTGTAGGTTTCTTTCTTCTTGAAGATTCTGTATTTGATCTGACCTAACACCCATTCCTTCAACATTAAGAATTTCTGACAGGAAAATGAATTGCACATAACTTTCCTATGTTCATATATGAATAAATGACCAGTGTAACTCCACATCATGTACATCCAAAAGATTAGGATCCTAGATTATGCTCCATGTATGGATAATATGTCAAAATTCACTCTACTCTCATTTATATCTAAAAAGAAAAAAATTTAGTAGGTGTGCCTTAACCTTGTCTTAGCAGAGTCATTCTACCAAATGAATTCTTTTTGCTTATTCTTTGAACAGCTTAAACCCTCTTTGTTTTTAAAGATACTTCACTGGAAATCAGTGTCTGGGTTGACAACCCCCTTGCCTCCTGCTATGTTTTGGGTATCCTCCAAAGTCATGTGTCTTTTCACTTTCACTAGATTTCCACTCATACTCTTATTTGCTTTATGATTGGTTGTCCAAACTGCTAAGTGTTACTTGGTGTGCACTCTGCTCCAATTTTTTTCTTTTCTTCTTTCCATCTTCTTTTAATCTTAACCAACTCAATGCAATTAAGAAATTTCAGTGTCTCAAATACAGAATGCAAATATTTGTATCAGGGAATTTATTGATAACTCTGGTATGAACTTGACAAAATCTCAACATAAAAAACAGTTTTGTTCTTTGGGTGAGCGACCAAACAACAGACACAAGTCCTCACATAAATCATAAAGCCTAGTATGGAAACTGTAATAAAATGCCATAGTTGACATACCTAGGCATTATTTATGAATTTAAAACATTAGAGAAGTGAATTTATATGATCTTTACATGTCTGTTTTTATTAAATGTCTTTACAAACTAATAATTCTTAATGTTAGCTGTCACAAAAGCTATGGTGAAAAATGCACGGCAGTGCCATAACTATGCATTGGAGAAAAGATAGCCTCTTCAACAAATGGTTCTGGGGAAACTGGAAACCCATCTATATAAAAATGAAATTCAACTCCTGTCTCTCACCTTGCATATGACTCAACTCAAAGTGGATCAAGGACCCAGACCTTAGACTAGAGACCCTGCACCTACTAAAAGAAAAAGTAGCTTTTTATCTCCATCTTGTTGACTTAGGAATGGATTTCCTCAATAAGTTTCCTACAGGGCAAGAAGGAAGATCAAAAATTTTAAAAAATGGATAGTATGAAATTAAAAAGTTTCTCATAGCAAAGGAAATGATCAAGAATGTGAAGAGACAGTCTATAGAATGTGAAAAAAATCTTGGCTGCCTGCATCTCAGATAGAGCATTAATCTCTAGCATACATAAAGACCTCAGAAAACTTAACACCAAGAAAATGAATATCCCAGCCAATAAATGGGCAAAGGAACTGAACAGATACTTCACAGAAGAAATACGATTGGTGAGTAAATATATGAAAAAAATGTTAAACATCTCTAACAATTAGAGAAATGCAAATTAAAACTACGCTATGATTTCAACTCACTCCAGTCAGAATGGCAATTATCAAGCATAGAAGTAACAATGAGTGTTGGTGTAGATGAGTGGAGAAAGGCACACTCATACATTGCTGGGGGGACTACGGACTGGTATAACCATTCTGGAAAGCAGTGTGGAGATTCCTCAGAAAACTTGGAATGGAACCATCATTTGACCACCATTTGGTTATAGCACTCCTCAGCATATGTTCAAAGGACTTAAAATCAGCATACTACAGCGATGCATCCACATCAATATTTATAGCAGCTCAATTCAAAATAGCTAACCTGGGGAACCAATCAAAGTGACCTTCAACAGATGAAAGGATTAAAAAATGTGGTGTATATATTCACAATAGAATATTATTGAGTCTTAAAAAGAATGGAATTATGGCAATAGCCTTTAAATGGATGGAACTGAAGGATATCAAGCTAAGTGAAATAAGTAAATCCCCCAAAACCAATGACTGAATGTTCTTGCTGATATGTGGATGCTGATACACAATAAGAGGTGGGGAGAAGGAAGCATAGAAGCTCATTGGATTAGACAAATGGGAATGAAGGGAAGAGGGATGGGAAAAGGAAAGAATAAAATTAGATATGTAGAATAAATTAGATATGGCTTTCCTATGTTCATATATGAATTCATAACCAGTATAACCACACATCACATACAGCAAGAAGAATGGGAAGCCATAATTCACATATGTGCAATATGTCAATATACAGTCTACTGTCATGTATAAATAAAAGAACAAATAAAAAATTCAAAATGTGCTGCAATTTCTATTGTACAGAAATTATCTAATGTCACTTATTTTTTACTAATAATTTATTCTATTTCATATCTTCTAAAACATTCTACTTCTTCAACTCATTTGAAACTATTTCAGATAATTCTTAAGTCCAAAATACACTCTTGATGAATTAAATTGATCTGTTTGGGTAGAGATCAGGCCTCGGTATATATTTTAAACCTCAGAATACACTAATGTGCAGCCTGGGTTGAGACTATTTCTATAATTAATCAAGGGCATGACATTGACAACAATACTTTGCACAACCAAATATGAATTTAGAATTTTAATAATCATAGGTAGTATATAATTTTTTGTTGCTCAGTTTATTAGTGTTCATATTCTTTAGAGACTGATTAATTCCAACTAAGTTTCAAGGTATCTATCAAACTTCAATTAATAAAATCTCAATTGGTTGCTTGGGTGATGGATTTTATGACAGCCAATCTCAACACAATACAATGATGTCTGGATTTGACTGAAAGAGCTAGGGTAAGCCTGACTGAAGATTGTTGAGGGATCAGGACCACAACAGCCAGGAAAGAGAAAAGAAGGAGGTAGAGGAAGGGGACAGGGACAAGGCCCCAAGGGACTGCCCCCAGGGACCCCCTACCTTCACTTGGGTCCCAACTCCCACACTTTCACCACCTCCAACAGCCCATTCAACTATCAAAGGATCAATCCAGTGATCCAATGGATCTCTCATGATCCAATCACTGCCCCAAAGTCCCACCTCTTAGCATCACTGAACAAGCTTTCAACACATGAGACTTGAGGGACATGCCAGAAACCATAATAACAAAATTCTTAGTGTGCCTGGTTCATAAATTAAACTTTATCACCATTATGTATATTGTTTTAGTCAGAATTTTAACTGCTGTGACCAAAAGACCTAACAAGAATAATTTTAGAGAAGTAACAGTGTATTTGGGGTTCCAGTTTCAGAGGTCTCAGTTCATAGGTGGCTGACTCCATTCCTCAGTGCCTGGGATGAGGCAGAGCATCATGGAAGAAGTGAGTGACAGAGGAAAAGAGCTGGGAATGTAGCACCAGGAAGAAGAGAGAGAGAGAGAGAGAGAGAGAGACTCCACTCGCCAGGCATAAAATACACCCCAGGAGCACACCTCCAGCAGCCCACCACCTCCGGCCATAATGTACCACCTTCAGTTGCCACTCAATTGACTGATTGGCTTAACGCTTTCACAACTCAATCACTTCACCTTTAAACCATTTTCCATTGTCTCACACATTCACCTTTGGGGGACACCTCATATCTAAATGATAAGTATAGGAAAAATCTGTGTGTGTGTGTATGTGTGTGTGTTTGTGTCCATGGTTCAGTACTGTCTGTCATTTCAGGCATGCACTGAGGGTCTTAGAAAGGACTCCTCACAGGTAACAGGGAGAATCATACATTACACATTATTTCTCTCTCAACCTTTTCACTATTTTAAAGAAAATCTCAAACATCAATCCTCAATTTACTTCTAAGCATTACCGAATGTGTCTCTAGAAGATAAGAGCTCTTTGTTTTAACATAACCGCAGTACCATTCCACATCCTACAACCTAGCTTAACATTATGTTAAGTGTTCTCAAGGTCCATCCATTCTCCTCCAGAGGACATAATTTCATCCTTCCCTATGTAATGGATTCAGTTTGGTGTGATGGGAAATCTCTGGAGAGGGGCAGGGGTAGTGGTTAGTGTTAGAACATTTGTGCACTGAACACCACAGAATTGCATGCTTAAACCTGAGGTCCACATTGTCTGTATTTTATCTCTCGAGAATACGTCTGTAGATAGAAATATAAAAGAGAAACACCTCGATGTTTCTAGGAATGCAGGGTGGTTTCATTCATTTTTTCTTTTTTAATAATTTTTGGTGCTTCTAATACTTGGGTTACTTAAAACATAAGCTGTCTAATGAACTCCTGGGCTGGTGGGGGAGACAGATAAGGAAAACCCACTATTGTAGTTTTGGGTGATAAATAAACAGAACTGGAAACATCTAATTCAGATTGTGGAGTGGCCGTGGAAGGGTCTGCAGAGAGGGCAGTGAGCAGCAGTGCCCAGCCAACCAGGGCACATAGAGGGCAGAGAGCATTCCTGCTGGAAAGTGCCTGTTTTATTAAATCAGGGACCCAATCTGGGAGGTGGCTCAGCCTCAAGTCTCTCATCTATGGAACACTAGCAATAATCATTAACATCCCACAGGCAATGGGAGTGATTAAGGAAGGTGCTTGGAAATGCTGGCTATTGTTACTGTATGATTCTCATCACCTGTAGTCAGACTGTTTGCCTTGCAACTCGATTGCTGAATGCCTTTAGGTAAGTCGGTTATCCTCTCTGTGCTCAGTTTCATGATCTGTAAAATGGGGCTAAATAATAGTACTTACACCTTATGGTGTTGTGAGACTTTAGTGAGTTAATACATGTGCCTGGCATATAGTACAGAAGTATTACCTATATTTTAATTGACTCTAAGGGACAGGAAACTTCTAGAAATAGTACAAAAGAGAACCACAATGACAGAAAATGCCTGGAAAAAGAACCTCAGAACTAAGACACAAATAAAGCCTTCAGGGTGAAAAAAAAAAGGAAGTCACAAATATGAAAATCAATTGTCTAGTGACATTGGGATTATGTTTTGGACTAAGATATTTTTAGCCAACAAAATTGAGTTAAAATGTGTTTGACTAAGTGAAAAATGCTGTGAATTTATAAGAGGTCAGACTCAGGAGCCAGAACAGAAGTCAGCCTCTTCTTAGAGGAAGCTTGGCTATACCCAACATTTGCAACTGATGATTTGGTGGTTTCCCTGAGGAAGAGAGTGCCTTCACATCTCCTGCTATGCTTTCCTTCCCAGGCTTGCCCTTGAGGATGCTTTCAATGGGTCTGATTCTCCAAGCATTGGTAGGTGTGCACACCACAGCATTCAGGATACATGCAGTCTCAGGGGCCATGACCTCTGTGGAGACAGGCAGCTCCACTGCAGAAACACCCCTGCATGCAGTCAGACATCACTGAATGAATTCCAGGATCTCAAAGCTGTGGCATGAATCTCCAAGCCTGAAGAACAGCATGCAAGTCTGATGTGCTGGGTTTCAGCCCTCCAGACTCCCTGAAACCACTGACTGAGGTTTTGGCAGCATCAAGACAGGCTTTATTCCTCCTTTAGGATGTGGATGGTGCACTCTGCCAACCAGGGATGGCATGTGGTCCTGGAATGGGAGCCACAGTGTGTGCCTCAGGGCCCTTGGGTATGCTTTGAAACTTTGGCAAATCTCTGCTCTTCACTCTTCTGTATTATCATCTTTTAAATGTGCACAGTGACATTGCCCTTGACACAGAATAAAATGTCCTCAAGTATTTGAGGGAAGGAGATCTGGATCAGTAAAATACCAATAAACATCAGGACTGTAGTTTGCACTTGAAAGAGAGTTTGGAAATGTCCTTTTATCCATTAGTCATGCATCCAGCTTGAAGTGTAGGAAATCTTACCTCAGTGCCTTAATTTGATAGGGATTCCTTTTTCTTACACATATCTACAGTAAACAAGCCTACATCAGCATATCTAAAGAGACAAGTTGATATAGATAATTGATATTGAATCTACTTCAATAAATCAATATCAATGAATCAATAATGACAAATCTACCCTGATGTGTCAATACCAATGAATGTATGCTGAGCAATATACACCAAATCAATATTGACAAATCTATACCATTGAGTAGAATTCAACAAAGAAAGAGTGATGAGTGGAACCAGATAGATCTATACCTATAAATACACACCAACAAGTCAATATCAATGATTTTCACCTATCTAATTGATATTGACAAATCTACTCTGATGAGTTGATATCAACAAATCTATGCTGAGGACTCAATATTGAATATACAGTGATGAGTTGAAATCGACAAATCTCTTTCAATGAATTGATATTAATGAATAATAAGGACAAAATCTATGCCAACAAGTCAATACTGATGAATCTACCCTGAGTAGATATCAACAAATCTACCCTGTTGAGTCCAATTCAACAAATCTACAGTGACAAGTCAAAAACAATGAATCTACAATGTCAAATCTACACCAACAAGTCAATATCAATGAATCTACACCATGAGTGGACATCAATGAATCTAACCAGTTTAGTTGATATCAACACATCTGACCTAATGTGTCAATATCAACAAATATTCCCTGTCATGTTGATATCAAAGAATGTACTTCAAGGAGTTGATATCAACAAATCTACACCAAAGAATTGATACCAATGAATCTATACCAAAGAGTTGATATTGATGAAATCTGTTGAATCTATATCAATGAATATACCATGACAGATTGATATTTCCAATTCTACCCTATTGATTTGATATTGACAAATGTACCCCAACATGTTGACATCAAAGATCTATGCTAATGAGTCCACATCTATGCATCTATGCTGATGAGTAGATATTAACAAATCTACCTTGCCAAGTCGATATTGACTTAACTACATCAATGAGTCAATATCAACAAATCTACCCTGAGGGGTCGATACCAACGAATCTACAGACATGTCAATATGAACAAATCTACCCCAGTGACGTGACTTCAACAAATCTGTAGTGACAAGTCAAAAACAAGAAATCTACACTGATGGATCTCCACCAATGAGTTGATACTGATGAATCTACACTGACCAGTCAATATCAATGAATCAGCAAAGATGTGTCATTATCACTGAATCTACGCTGACAAGTAGATATTAACAAATTTACACCATTAAATTGATATTGACATATATATCCCAACAAGTAGATATTGATGAATCTATATCAAGTGATCTCAACAAATCAATATCAATGTATCTACCCCACTTAGTCAAAACTGATGAAACTACAATAAATCTATACAGAAAATTCAATATTAATGAATCTATATGGATGGGTCAATATTGACAAATCCACACTGATGAGGTGATTATCAAGGAAACTGCCCTGATGTGTCAATATAGCCAAATCTACACCAATGAGTTGCCAGCAATGAATCTACCCCATTGAGTTGATATTAGCAGATCTACCCTGATGAATCAATGTGGATGTATTTGCCCAATGAGTCAATATTGACATATCTACATAGACAAATTGATATGGAATCCATATCAACAAATCAATACCAAAATGTCTACATCGAGTTAATATAAAAAATCTACACTTATGAGTAGATATTGATGAATCTGCCCAGTCAAGTTGATATTGATGAATCTAACCCAATGGGTCAATCTTGACAAATCTACTGGAACAGGTTGATATCAATGATTTAATATTGACAAATTGATATCAAGGAATCTACACCAATGCTATTGACAAATCTGCACTGATTAGTCCATATTAATGAATCTAACCCAATGGGTCAATATCAATGAAGCTACACCACGAGGTCGATATTGACCAATAGGTTGATATCAATGAATGTGCCCAGATGATTTAGTATTAACAAATCTACCAGATGGATTGATATCAATGAATCTACCCTGATGAGTTGATATTGATGATTATACCATGAAGAGTCAATATTGATGAATCTACCATAACCAGTATATATTGACAAATCTACCCTGTCAAGTTGATATGAGCAAAACTATGCTGATCAGTAGATATCAATGAATCTATCCCAATGAGTCAATATCAACCAATCCACATCAACTAACAGATATAGAAAAATCTTCAGTGATGGTTTGAATATGACAAATCTATACCAAGGAGTTGATATCAACAAATTTAATGAACAAGTCAATATAGACAATTCTATCATGATGAGTTGATATCAACAATAAATGCAAAGGCTATAAAATTCCTATCATGGAATAGGGCCCATCCAGCTAAATGACAGTCAGTGAGTGTGTCAAGGCAGGAGATGAACTGATTGGGGGAAGTCAAGACCATAGGGACGTGGAATTGATTTGACCTGGAGAAACTGATTTGGCCCCCTGAGTATGATGCACTGGATCTCAAGGTTACAGAAGAGGCTTCATAGGTTCCCAAACCTGTATTGAGTCAGTACAGGAGTGTGAGTCTGACCTGGAGACAGGCAGCCCACAGTGGTCCCTGAAGTTCATAGACTTCATATATAGACAGTGTTAAGTGTCCATTTTTATTAGACAAAAAGTAACAACTTCAAAATACTCAGACTTCCCAGACAAAAAAACAAGGTGATGCCTATTAATGTCTTCTGTGATTTTCCTCAACAGTATTGCAGTCCTCAGCACCATGGTTATTAACAGACATACTGTCATCTAAGCTTCACAGTAACACTGAGGAAGATGCTATAATGATCCTACTAACTACATTAAGCTCATGGAGGGCCAGACTTGGTTTATTTGCTCTGTACTCAGCAGCTAGAATAGTGCCTAGCACACAGAAGTTGATCAAGAAAATATTGACAGAATCAAACAAATTTTCAGGCACAATTAAAAGTTTAGAAAAGCTCAGCAAAGTGTCCCTGGCTTTGTGGTGGCAAAGTGTGGCTGAACCTAGACCTCAGCACCAACATGCAGGGTGGATCAACTCTAATATACTGTTAACTTTGAAATGTAGAGTCCTGGGAAGTTGAGGTGGACCAGCACATGTGGTTGCACCCAGAGCAGGACCTGGTGTACAGGGGTCGCCAAGCAAGGGCTGGCTGCAGCTCTCATGATTGCTCTCAGATGTGCATGTTTTACAGTCCTCATGGGGAAAACATGGTACAATTGAGTGGGACTGAGTTTAGTAAGGGCAGTATTTGAACAGATTGGCTAGGTGGAGTTAACAGGAGATGGCACTGTCCCCAGGACTAATGTCAGTGGGGAGCATTATGTCAACCCCGCAGCCCCACCCTAGCTGGCAGGACAAGAGTAGGGAACAGTCACCAATAGCACACAGACACAGCAGTGCACAGGGGTCTTCAAAGTGACCGAAACTCTGGCTTGAGCTAAAGGACCCAGAGGATGCTGAGCCATAGGAGGGCAGAGAAGGAAGGAGGTTGTCAGTCCCTGGACTTTTCTCTCATCCAGGCCCTATCCTCCCAGAGCCCCATCTAAAAAACCTACCAGAAGCAGAGTGTGGCAAAGCTGAGGCAATTAGAAGCTGGCCTGTGTCCAGGGTTCAAAGTAGCTGAGGGTGGGCTAGGGAAAAGGACGGATCCGGAGGAGCACCCAGACCCAAGGATGACAGCTTAGGACCCTCTGCATCACACAGCGCATGTCAATGCACAGAGCAGGTGCTGCCAGTACAGCCACAGACACCATTGCCAAGAAATACCAACAGGACAGAGTCTGGCTCTGGCTTGGTGACAGGAAGAGTGACAACCCCAATGAAAACAACCCCAATAAGAAATAGTGGCAGCAGCTGGCAGTTCAAGAACCTTCATAGTTTTCCAAGTCCCTCATCCCCTGGGTGAGGTCACAGTTCAGCCTTGTGCCACCCTATGGTGAAGCTGCATATATCCCCATTTTACAAATAAGGACATGAAGGGGAGGTGTTGATTGGTCAGTACCAAGACATTTCGTGGGGTTTGTGCTTGGATTTCTTAGTGAATGCATGGAGGCCTGTGGACAAAGTGCAGAGGACTCAAGGGAGCAAGATGGGTCATTATCTTACCACTCAGCCATGTGGGTGTCCTGCAGGAATTTTACAATTGGGTCGATCTTTCTGGAAGCTTTCATGAGAAAAGGTGAGCATGTACACTTGTTCTTAGGCCTGATTCTTCCTTCAGATTTATACTGGGTTAAAATGAAGAGAACAATGATATGTTGAGATGTTAGGAACCTTCATAGGGAAACAATTGAATGGGCAGCACAAAATTCCTCTAATGTTCTCATCCGTTTTATCTCCTAAGGTGCATCTTTCTTTTCATGTGCTCTGAACTTAGTTCTATGCTGTTCTTTGATGTGAATTATTCCCTTCGACTTTTGTGCCACTGTCTTTATAGATTGCATCCTCTGCCTTGTTTGGAGTAGAAGCAGCCATGTATCTCTCATCTCAGGAAAATCTGAAGTGGAGGCTGCTCCTCAAGCCAAACTCCCCCAGCCAAGCCCCTTGCCCTCCTGAAGTTCTGGAAAGTCATACTCCAGCAACTGAGCCCCCGGCTGGCAGAGTCACATATGAACCCCTGCCCATGGCCCTCCTAGGTCCCTGCCCTCTGAGAGGTCAGGATTGGACAGACAAATCCCTTTGGAGAGGAATAGCATAACACCACAATTCCTCCTTCAAAGACATCAGGTAAGCTTTCTTCCTCACCTCTAGCACCATGTAAAGTCTTGAAGCAAGTAAAGGAATTTGAGGGTAGTAGGAAATTTATTAAGCATTTCTTTTGAAAAAAAAAAAAACAGTGAATTTGGCATATAATCTCAGAATTTCTTGTCTTCCTGGCCAATTGGCCAGAAGCTGAAATTGACATCATTGTGTGCATCCAGGTCTGTGTATCATCTGGGTAGCAGTGAGGGATGTCTGCAGTCAGTGGGTGTATTTGTATGTACATCTGTGTAGGTGGAGTGAGGGACAGTGGATAGACTTAGGGAAGGAAGGACATGCCCTTCTTCCATTCCCCAGAAGGGGTGATCTGCCAAATGCAGAGGAAGTAATAAAATCCTTGACCTGGAGACTCCCCTTTAAGCTGTGGAATTGTGGATAAAGGGGGTGTGGACTCCTGGGCCATCCATCAAAGCCAGAAAGTCCCTGAGGAGCAACTAGGAGTTCTAGCAGAGAATAGAGCTCCAGCTTGGTATGAATATAACATAAAAGGAAGGTTGAATAACCAATAAACTGAATATCCATCTCAAGATGTCATTTTCAAAAAAGCAACCAATAACAGAAAATGATTTTTTGAAATTAGAAGATGTAGAAAGAAAATGAAAAGATCAGAAATTTGTGAAATAGAATAAAAATATGCAATAGAAAAGTCACTAAATTCAAGACATATTTCATTGCTTGATTAATAAAATTGATGCTAGTTTAAAAAGATTGATGAAGACATACACAAATGTATGAAGTGCAAATGCCTATATTGAAAATAATACATCACTACAGATGCTAAACACATTTTTAAAAAGAAAAATTATAATGTAAATAATATATAAAATGTAGAAATTCAGATGAACTGCCAAAGTCCTAGAAAAATGCCAAATTAAAAATTAATTTTACCCAAGAAACAACAAAAGATTAGAAAATAACCTGCTTGATAAATACAGTGCAGCAGATAGCATTTTTCTGTATATCCTATCTGCTTTAGCCGCAACTTCCCAAGCGTCGTCTGTTGTATTATGCAGTTTTACCTTCATAACACTTTCTGAAATTATGTTCTCTTCTCCTTATCCCCTGCCTGTGTCTTTTCACAAACTGTAATCCCATGAGGATGAGGGTCCTCTGCTTCCTGATCCCAGTCACAGTTCTGGAATTTAGAGTAAGGCTGCCTACCAATAAGCTCCCAAATTCTTTTTAAACAATGACACACATAAGGAATAAAGTTATTTGTGTTGTAAAGAATTCACCATTGGAGAAAATTAGGTTGCAAAAAATATTGTCAGGCTATAGTGGTGGCCATCAGCAAACATTAGGAAATCCCACCACAGAGGTGACTTGCACAGATTTTTTTCTCTCTCTCTTTCCTGTGTCTCCTGGAAAGTCTCTTTTAAAATGCTCTCTTGCTAAACACTGAAGGTAACAGGCAGTTTTTTTAACCTTTGACATTGAAGTGCTTTTCTACCAGCTTTTCTACTGGTGGTGTTGCACCTCTCTGTTCTGCTAGAGTCCCTGTGGCTCCCCTGGGCATGGCCATCTCCTCCTTCTCCATTACCACGTGAAGCCGCAGGATGGGCAGTTGGGGAGATGACAGAGGACATTCTGGAGAGAGATGGACGATGTGGCTTTCTGAGCTCTTGTGTGTAGCTGTGTTTGCAAGGACAAGGGGAGGGCTGACTCACATTTAAAACTGTAGTGTCTGTTCTGCACTCTGATCCTCAGAATCCAGGGAAAGGGCCTGGTCTATGCAGCAAGATCACCACAAGGAAAGCATTCTGACCCTCAGTGAGGAAGGAAGGGAACCTGCCAACAAAACATGACGAGGGTGAGTAACAGCAATGGCCTTTCCTACTCACCCAGGAGGCTCCCAAGAGACCACAGAGATTTCCGAATTGAAGTGTCAATATTTATATTTGTCATCATTTATTAATATTACTACCTGTCAATACTAGGCCCTACCCTTTCTTATGTATTTTCCCTTGGAAATATATCCAATGGGCCAATTTAAGAAGGAGGCAGGAGGAGACACAAAGGCCAACCCTGCTCCAAGACCATGGCATGGCAATTGCAGCCAGCATCTCAAGGCAAGAGGAGGAGAGACAGGAGGCAGGAAGGGCCATAGCACATAGAGCACATAGACCAGAGCAAGGCTTCCAGACATACATTGTCCCAGACCTTTGGAATTGCCTGTCCTCTGCCCCTGGGTGAAGTCCTCTTCCCCAGCCCTTGGGGCACCACCCCAACTACAGAATCAGAATGCCAGCATCATGAGGTGTGGAAGCGAGCATGTGGATAGAGGTGATGCAGGGATGGGAGTGATGACAGCATCAGGCTTGGCACTGAATGCCGCGGAGGTCTCCATGTGGTCTGGGACACAGGGTGAGGCCACAAAGTAGATGCAGGTACAAGTCCACAGGGGCTGGTGGAAGCTGAGCATGGTACATAGTGTGTCAGTGGGGAGGAGTGACAAGTACAGGGAGCCTTTTATGTGGTGTGGGGGACCACAGAGAGGCTGGCAGAGCTGTGTGGCCAGGTACTTGGGCTTGCTCCCATGACATAGACCATTGCTTCTCACCTCATCTCACCTCCACTGAGCCCAACATTCCCAGTGCAATGCTGGAATTGTCCACCTCTCCTGGTGACAGTCATCCATGTTCAGGCCTAATCTGAGCAAGTATCCTCTCATGGCATGCTGGTACCCCCTCTGTCCCTGATTCCAACTGCTCTGTTGTCCTAGAAGGGATGGCCAAGTTTGTGGTCAGGGCCGCTCCATGGTCCTACAGTTTCTCTCCATTTCTAGGGATGAGTGCTGCTCAAGGGAGGTGCGAGGTGCAAGATCCCCAGCCACAGGGAGCTGCATTGCCAGGAGGCCCCTGGTCTGTGCCCGAGTCCACCCCAGTAGAGGTTAAGATCCACCCTCCACCTCTCTGGGTTCTCAAGAGAGGGAAAGAAGGTGGTGTTGGCAACAGGTGTTCTGGGCAGCCCAGAGTTCTCAGGGCCTGAAAATATCCACCTGGCAGGGATCATGCATGGTGTGCAGTGGGTCTACATTGCCCTGAGACACTTCCCCCTTCTTCCTCCTCCAGCATCCACCTTGACTCTGTCCTCAATAGCATTCATCTCTGACTTCTAGTTATTCCCACTCTGGCACTATGCAGGCCATGCTTTTATTCACAGTGCACATGAATGCAAAGGCCTCTCACCTTGGTGCTGCATGTCAAAAGTCACCAGCATGGGTGTCGCACAGAGCCTGGGTCACCATCACACTGTCACGTTGGTGAAACACCCAGTGCATTCTGACCCTACAGGTGCCTAGCAGCTAGTCCTATTCCGGCCTGAGAACAATGGAATCCTCCCCACTTAGGAGGGCTGGATCAGTGCTAGTGCACAGTGAGATCAGCGTCTGCCAGGCATCAAGACACCCCCACGTCCAGCTGAGCCAGCAGCTTCCTCACAGATGTCTCTACACTAAAGTAAGGACCCCTGCATCAACTGGAAGCTGGTACAGACAGTGGAAGCTCAGGCCTTGCAGCAGGCAGGGTGAAGGGCTCCACTGTGCTCCTCCCCTCGGTGAGGCATTCACTATGCTCCTCATCTTTATGTGTTGTGGAACTTGCTCCTCCCTTCAATGAGGTATCTGCCCACTCCATGCCTTTCTTGCCTAGTGGGGGAGGGAAAAGGAAAATCATGAGAAAAGATCAACTCTGCTTCTGTGATCCTGTGCCATGCTGCTTCCACACATGCAATGACCAAAACATAGGAAGGGTGCTCCAGAGACACCCCACCCCACCACTGTAACCTCTTTGGAGGAATAGGACACCATGTTGGACCAATTCACAGACCCTCTTTGTGCAAGGGCTTAGGCTCCATTGCACTGCTGATACCATAGAAGAGTCATTATTCAAAAGGCACTGGAGGGGACGAGCTGACAGGTTTCAGCCATAGCTGCTTTTGGACACAATCAGATGTACCAGTACAGGTGGCTGCTGGTTTGGAGGGGCAGAGGAAAAGACCACACATGGATCCTGGACAGGGACAACCACAGGGACCAAGCCAAATGCACTCTAGGCCTTGGCTAATGGCTGTCAGCAGACCCCAGGAGCTTGGTGTGCGCCAGCCCTCCAGTGTCAGCTTTGCATCATTGGGGCCATGTGCCCTGCATGCACACAGAGCAAAATGCCTGAGGTGAGCATGTATTAGACAACTAGCATCCCCACCCCTGTGAGTCACCAAGAGAAGAGCTCCCATCTTTCATCCAGGGAGCCGACAAGCCTAATGGTTTACTCTGCCCAGAAAAAAGGTCAAGGTTTCTTCTGAGGTTGGTTGGTGCCCCCATATTGGAGCAGCCCAGGGGAGAGCTCATATTAGAAAACCATTCTGTGATTACTTTGATACAATCACAAAAGCACAGGCAACAAGGCTGACAGATGTGATCATATCAAATTAAAAAGCTTCTGAACAAGCAAGAAAACAATCAGCAGAGTGAGGAGACAGCATGCAGAAGGATGGAGAATATTTGGAAGCTATTCATTTAACCAGGGGTTAATGCCCAGGATCTATAACAAATTCAAACAGTTACACAGTAGACAAACAAAGAAACTCAACAACAGTAAACAAACAAATAAAAAACCATGCTAAACTATGGACCAAAGTCCTAAGTAGACATATTTCAAAAGAAGACACATGAGTTGTACCACTCCAGGAAGGCCTGCAACCTGCCCCAGCCCAGGTCACTGTCTCACAGGAGCTGTCAATACTCAAGGCTCAGAAGCTTCTTGCCCCCAAAAGAAATGAAGGAATAAAACACAAAACAAATTCAGGGAACAGGAACAGAAGGCAGGGAGCAAGGTCAACTCCCTTGGAGAGAAGTCTCAAAAGACTTTCGGGGCAAAGAAGCCAGCATCAACCAAAGAAGAGGCTTATGGTGGGATGTCAGGGCCAGATTCTCTCTGCACTGGAGGTCCTGCAACAGGGCTACAGGAAAACACCCAGCAGGCCAGGGACCAGGGCAGACCTAAGAAGCTGCCCTCAGCTCTTCTGGATAAAATGCAATGGAGAAACCAGGAGCAGGAACAAAAAGGTTCTAGTGGGGCAGAGACGGCAACAACACAGAGGAGGCAGCCAGCTTTCCCTGGGATTGACCTGTATGGAGCCACGGGAGCTGGTGCTCATCTTCCTTAAGGTGGAGGTGTGTGAGAAGGTGCTGGCCAGCAAGGTCCAGTGCAGGAAAGAGAAGCAGAAGATGAAGGGGAACTTTATACCAGCGACTCTCATGAACTGACTGAAGATGCTGGAGTGCCCGCAGGAACATCAAGGCCCACTGGAAGGACTGCATGGGGAGCAAGATGCAGTGCAGGCCCAGGATCTGGAGACCAAGAAGCTGACCACCTGGCTATGCAAGGTGGATGGTGTAATTATCCACTACAATGCACCCCAGAGGTGTGAGAAGACACTTAAGATGGAAAGTGTTGAATTGCTACAGAGAGGCATGTTCCATTTCTCAGTCATCTCCTGCCTTCAGTTTCATCACAGTTGTAGCATGATGGAACCATGGATATGCAAAACACCTTTTGCATACAGAGGAAACTGAGTCCCACAGTGATGAGGAAAGGGAGGCACAGGCACACAGTTGACTAGTGGTAGGACCAGGATGACAGATCCCATGTGACAGAATCTAGAAGTGACCTCCATAGCAGCCCATGGATTTCAGGTGCAGAGATCTGAGGTAAAAAGTCCCATGCCTGCACCCACCTTCATTCCAGGCACTCTGCAGGACCATGCCTGGATGTGGAGAGTGTAAGCAACCTGATTGGCCACTTCATACACGTCTCATGAATCAGTTCTTTAACCCAGAAGCTGGGCTGCTAGTGATACTGGGGGCCCCTCTCAGAAGCACAAGCACCCTGGGCACTTCTGTGTGCCTCAGGACTTTCCCAAATCCCAGCCACCAGCACTGGCAACAGCAGAACCAATATTGCTGCCCATGAAGACATTGCAAAGCCCAAAGGCTCTGAAAACTTTCTCAGGTTTACATCTACATTATTGAGCACAGGAGAATAAATGGCATGCCAAAATATCAATGTTAAAATTGGCCCACCAGGAACACACAGCATATTCATGTCATTTAGTCTAGATAAAATATCATCATCTCTGCCTCAATCAAGTACATTGCTTAGAGCAGGGACAGAGGACATGTCACTGAGACGTAGGGTGTTCCTCTGAGCACAGACTGCACATTGAAATACAATGACAAGCTGACTGTTGAATGCTGGCCCTCAAGTTAGGAAGAGTCCATGCACAACTCCCAGGCAGACTCAGAACTATGGAGTCCAGAGCATGGAGACCATTTGAGATTTTAGAGTTCTCATGACCACAGCCTCCCTAGACACGAGGGGTTTTCTCCTATATCCTTCTCCCATTGTGGGCTCTGTCCCCATTACTCTGTCTTGACACCCCCCACCAGACTAAGTCTTCCTTAGGGAAAGGGTGTTCTCCTGTTCATCATTACTTATTTATTGTGGTAAAATACACATAAGATGCAGTTTGCCATCCTCACTCTTTTCAAATGCACAATTCTGACATTTATTTTCAGACTCATCAATAAGGATAGTATCTAGGTCATGGTCACAAACCAAACGCTGGTTTGATATGAAACTATTTCTATAGGTGGAAAACTATCAAGAACCCCCAAGAGTGGTGACCAAGCCACAGTCTAGCAGATTCAGGATGACAGACAAATTCTACTGAAACCCTTGAGTGTCCTTGGGTAATCCACCGACCAGCTGCACTGGTGCTGCAGCATTGCAGCGGCTGTGGAGCCTGGTCAATGGACTGGTGCAGGATTGTCCTCAGCGTGTCACTGTGCCTGCTCTTCCACACAGCAGCAGTGACCTCCATGTGACTTCCCAAGGGAAATCCCTTCTGCCACTTTTCGTACCAGGAAGAGCAGTGGGTTCTCCAGCATTGGCTTGTTCTCTCTGTGATGCTGAAGGAAGGTGGCTCCTGGCAATTCTCTTTGCCAGCCATTTCCAGAAGCCTAGGCCTGAGTCTGCAGTTCTCAACACACCATGCCACCAGTCTTCAGGTTGGGTCCCCTCCTTTGATTGCCTAATTGCTGCAAAGCTTTCTTCCTTCATCTCAGTTATAATTCAGAAGCTTTAATTCATCTTTACGTCTACAACCCAAGTCCCCTGGGGTGAGGAGGCGAGGAGGCAGAGGGATTCTTATGCACATGCTCTCTCCACAGATTCTGTACATGAAAACTGCAGAGTGAGGTTTCAAGTACCTTGGTGGGTCAGTTCAGGGAAGGAAGGCCTTTGCCTCCTGCCCACTACCTTTGGTGACTTCAACTACTAGGGTCTGTGACTCCAGCATCCCAGAAATTCCAAACTTCCCTACCCTTTGTTCCCAAATCCCTGGTCCAGGTGAACCTTATGTGTGCCTACTAGGTGAGGCTGGCTGCTGGAGGCAGGCCTTGGCTCCTTCCCTTTGTAGCTGCAAGGGAGTAGACTGCCTTGCACTGAGCTCTGGTCATGTGAGAGCAACCCAGACCCATATGTAACTCTCCCTGGGGAGTCCACAGGCCAGGCATGGCTTCCTGCCCCTCCTGCAGTGCCCACTGCAGGAAGCATCAGTAAAACACTCTGTATACCCAGGACAGGACAGGACAAACTGGTGCCCAATTGCAGGGTCACATGAGCAGCAAGTGTCCAAAAAACCAAACAAATAAACAAACAAAAAAGAAAACAATAACACAAAATATCCACAGCTTGTACATGATGGTGCTCAAAAACACAACTGCCTTTATCTTGGAAGGAAAACCAGGAAGTGGTTGCTGGGCCCTGGCCTGAGCACAGGCAAGGGGTGAGCCTCGAGCACCTTTCGTTAACAGGATGCCCACATCTAACTCTGGTGATTGGGACATTCATTTGTTTGAGGGGAAAACTGCAGATTTTGGGACACATACATGAATGCACAGCTGTAATCCCAGAAACATGGGAGCCTGGGGAAGGAGGACGGCAAGTCCAAGGCCAGCCTCAGTCACCTTGTCTGAAAATGAAAGATAAAATGGGTTGGGTAAGTATATCAGTCCAAGAGTGCCCCCTGGGAATTGGTACTCATTCCCTAGTACCAAAGGAAAAAAAACAAAAGAAAGGAAAAAAGTGCTATTTGGGGAGATGCAGGCTGGAGGGACTAGTACAGTTCTCAGAAATCCATAGAGACAGGCCTCTCTCTACATAGTGGGAGGTGGCAAGGCAACATGCCAGGCACTGCCCTACCATGGCCTGCAGACAGCACCATACAAGCCAGTGGCTATTGGGGCTTACCTTTCCTAATTCCTTGTTAAAAAGCAAGAGCCAGATTGGTCATAAAGTCCCCTATAAATTCAGGGAGATGGTGTCAGAGGGGACCAAGCCAATGTGGAAGTCTAGCCCAGATTCCCCACTGTGTCAGCTGCAGCCCAGAGTCTAACTAGCATGTCCCAGGGGTGATTTCTCTCAGACACTTCGGATCAGGATGGGATGGGGACGATGAAATGTGCTGGGGGTGCTGGAGTGCAAGTTCTAAGGCAGAGTTGGTCCTAGGGTCACTAGGAAGCCGGCTGGTGTTGCAGAATCATAGTGTCTTAGTGTCTGGGTTCTTCATTGAAAAAGATGGCTATGTATTAGCTGTGACATGTTCAAGCTCCCAGGGACAAAATTATGTCCTATTTACCTTTGTTCGCTGCTCTTGGCACAGAGCCTGGAGGTGCCCATTCTCTCACAGTCCTTTAAAAGAGAAAAAGTGACAACAAAATATGGTTATAAACTTAAAAGTGACACGAGATCTAGGTCTTGATCCTAGCCAAGCTGTGAGTCATTCAGAGCATCTGCACAGTAGTAGAGCTGGGTTTGGCTGCGATGGTGGCATCAGGCCAGATGTGAGCAGCTCCCAGCCTCATGGCAGGCACTGTGCAGGTCCCCTTGCCCTGGCCTTAGTAGGAGGTAATGTCTCCATCCCAGAGAGAGGTCTGGGGGATAGTGAGGCACAGGGAAGCCCTGGGCTTGAGGAAGCCCTGCTACAATATGGCTATGATGCCTTTGAGCTACACTGAGGTCAGCCTCCAAGATGTCTGGTGCAAATGGCAGCACTGGCCCTAGGAAGCCCTGGGCAGAGCAGAGCTCACCAGCAGGTAGCCCTCCTCAACACCCTGCAGGTCCCTCCAACTCTCATGGGATGCAGAGGCATATGGGAACATCCTTCTATCCATCAAATCTTCCATTGCCTCCCATCCTTTAGGGTCATGCCCAAGCTTCCTCCCCTGACATGGGGTTGACCTTGTGGGGCATGATCTCCCAGCTCAGCTCCTATATTCCCTTCTGAATTTATTCCAGAGACACCTGCTTCAGGAATTAATGACACACAGTTGCTGTTTTCCTGCTTGTTCCCTGATATTGCTCATCTCCAAGTCTCTGTTTAGGTTATACAAATGGCAACCTGTTTGACCTGTGTTCACCGTTTACGGCTGAGCTCAGCCACAGATTCCTCCAGCTGGCGCAGGTGCCTCTTCTTCCTGGAAGCACCCAGTGTTGTTCTGCTGTGTGACATTGACTACCATCACCTGTATCCCCATGAGCTGGTGCTCCTTGGGGCAGGGCTGATAGTTTGCCATCCTGGTACAACATGGGTCTAGCGAATGCCTGGCACAGAGGAAGGAGAACAATTGCAGGGAGAAGGAGCATCCAAATCCTGGGAAGGGGAGGAGGCTTCCAAAAGATCTGTGGTTTTCCAAGGACTTGAACTCTGTGGACAGTGGCAACCAGGGAACCCAAGTGGTAGCCCAGGGCCCAGATGTCAGGATTGGCATGTCAGAGAGGCTGCAGCTCAGAGACAAGTGGGACTGGAATGCAGGCAATGTTCTGTGGAAGAGATGCGTGCATCTTGAAGGTACAAGGCTCGGTCTGTGTTCATCTGGGTGGCTGGAGGCTCACAGCCAAGCTTCACTGAAGCTGGATGAACTCTAGGCAGACAGTGAAGGTCTAGTCCTTGATGGAAATGGGTTGCTCCTCTAAAGTGATTATTCTAGCATTCTTTAGCTCTTGGATGACCGTATGTCAACACCCTCACTAGGTGAATTCAGACAAAGAGGATTTTTAAGGCTCTGATCTTGTCCCAGAGTCAGAATTAAAGGCCTCTGGTAGAAAAAGTGAGGCATGAATGTCCATCTCTGGAGTCTGCTGATCCACTGTGCCATCACAGCATGATGACACGCTGGGCACATGAACCGGAGTCTGCAGAAGTTTTGTGACAAGTTGCCAGAACTGGCTTAGGCATGGAGGAAAGCACAGTGGGTCAAGATCCAGGAAGATCGCTCCAGCTAGGGGTTGGGGGTTCAAACAAGTCAGCCACAGTTGGTGCTTCTTTGTGCATATCTGCTTTTCTTTTTGTCCCAGCTCTGCTTCTTGATGCTGATGTCCTCACAGGAGAACACTCCACTTGGGTGGCAAAGGTGTGACCTCTGGCACCTCCCATTCGTAACCCATGATAGGACAGGCTCTCTTTCCTCAGAGTCCTCTTGTGGCTGCCCTTGGCTCCCAGGCCAGCCCTACATGTGAATGCAGTGTTCAGAGAGGCCAGGCTGCCCACGCCCACCAAGAAGCACACACAGATAAATCCCAAGCCAGATTGTCCCTGAGTTTTTCAGCACAGCCTGGCAGGCAAGAGGGAACCTGGAAACTACAGGGGTACATCTTGCCCTTTGGCCTTGTTAACTTGGGGAGCTGGCAGTGTGGTGAGAACCCTGCATCTTCACTCACTGTACCTATGAGAATAAAGAAAAGGAGATGATAAAAGCAACACCGTCCTAGTTGACACGGTACAGCTCTGTTTCTGATCGTTTGCCATCCCTCTCAAATAATTTTAAAGTTTTCTGTGTAATTTGTAATGTATTTATATGTGGAAGTCCTTTTTTTGCCATAATCCTTTTCCAAATTTTTCTTAAAATAATTTTAATGGTTTTCTCTAGCATTTATCTAAATGTATCCAAATTCTTTTGGCCATTTCCCCAGGACCAAATCATTCCTTTTACTGGGAGGAATCCAAGCTTTAGAGAAGCACATGATCCCCCAAGATGGGCAGTAGAGCATGACAAGGTCTCAGGCCCCTGATTCCGGGCCACCCCTTCTTACTTACCTTAAATCTTTTCCTCATGTGTACCCTAGAGAGGCAAAAGACGTTCAATTCACTTTCTCTGGTGCAGTCAAGTCCTGGTGGAGAAGGGCAGAACTGCCTTGATGTGGTGAACCACTCCCCACCAGTGAAGTTGCTGGAGGTTCTGGGGCTGCTGCAGGGACAGGGGTGCCTGATTCATGCACATTTTGTAAAGGTATAAAATATTCTTTTACCACTGTGGGTGAGGGCAGCAGCAGCAGGTTCTGCTTCTGTCCTCCATTTCGTGAGGACACACAGTGTGGAAATCAGGGCTCTGATTTCGGGGACTCACATGCTGGATGGGGCTCAGCAAAGGCACCAGGGAAAATGAAGAAAGCCAGGTGGGACTGGAGAGCACTGGTGTTGCACTAAGGGTCAGGAAAGGCGACTTAGGAGCTGAGTATTGGGCTGGACCGTGGATGAGAAGAGGTGTGGGCAGTAAGAACAGCTCAAGCCCAAGACAGAGAGTGCAGGCTGTGAGGTCCTCGTGCAGGACTTGCTACAGAAGCCCAAGACAGGACAGTGTGGCCAAGGCCAGGTGAAACCAGAGGGTGTCGTCCAGGCCGAGGCCAGGGAAGCAGGGCAGGTAAGGCCTTTGTGTTCTGTTAAAAGTGCTCTGGGAGAGTGTTTTACATGTGGGAATTTTGAGAAATCAATGAATAAACAAGGAAATAACCTGAAAATGGAGGAGGCAACATTAGGGAGGGAACGGGTCTCCAGGAGGTGGGTAGGGAAGGGGTGCTGTTTAAACATGGCAGACCTACCTGTGGAGGGTCCCAGGATGCCCATTCATTTGTACAGCTAACATGAGAAAGTCCTTACAATAACAATCCTAATGAAGCCCCTGGGACGTGCTGGCAGCCTCACAGCTGGGCAGGAAGCTCTGACTCCTGTTGGGAGGGTGGCCTGGCTTCTCCAGGAGAGTGGGTAATGGGAACAGAGCTGCCACCGGGAGGCTGGCCAGGAGGTTAGTGTGGGGACCCAGGCAGTAGCCACAGTGCCTCAGACCAGGGTGGGGAGCAGCAGCGGGGACTGCAGCCTGGACAGGGCTGACCAAAGGCATGGTGAGTGGCGGCATTGATAGGAAGGAGCAGAATGAAGGAGAAGCCCTGTTCAGCACACGTGAAGCCACCTTGTCTGTTTTGACCCAGTTTTTGGCTGTTGAGAAGAAGATGTGGGTAAACGGGAGGCATTTGATTCGGAAATCCTACAGCACCAATTCCAAGGGTGTAGCAGTGTGGAAGTTCCCTGGGCATGGCCTATCCTTCACCCACGTGGTGGGAGAGAGGGAGGAGACTTGTGATTTACGCAGAGGCACAGGGTCCCGCTCCTGAGGGTGGGGCCTGGAGCCACCGGGTCAGGGTTCCTCCTGCGCTCCTCCAGGCCTTTGGTCAGCTGACAGGACCAGCACCCATGGGAGGTACACCAGCAGTGGTGGATGGAGATTCTACTGCCAAGTCACTGACTCCAGGGCCCCATCTCCTTCCTTCTGAAGAGCAGGCTCCGTGCGCCCATTGCAGCATTCCTGTACTTTGTCCTGCTGGTCCTGCGCCCTCCTTAGACCCACTTCCCTGGCTGCCTCCCTGACAGTTAGTGACCTGAAACAGGCGGCTAAATGCTGCATCGGGAAGGAGAGGGGGTCATGTTTCATAAACAGGAGCTCCGCCTGAGCTGGCACCTGCAGACTCTCCACCACCTTCCTGGGGTGATTCCCAGCACTGAGCCCAGGGACGGGCTGCCTGGGAGAGCGCCTCCACCCTGCGCTAAACCAGAGACCACCACCCAGCCCTCTGCCCTTGGGGTTGGGCCTCCCCTCCAGCCCTAACTCCGGGTTCTCCTCCTTGTGCTGGCCCTTCCGCTTTCCTTGGGAGGTTCCTGTTTTCACACCACGGGTGTAGGGAAGTCCCTCCTGAGCAGAGCTGCTGTGGGTCCCTCATTTTGGACAACAACTGGAGGTGTGAGAGCAAATGCTGTGTGCAAAACAAACATCCTCACACACCACACTCACCACACGTGGGTGTGGGGAGGCCTGGATTGGAGGTGGAATCCTGCTCCGGGGCTGGCGCATTCAGTGTGGGGGTGTGTGTGCCCACATTGGCCCACATTCTTTGTAAATATTTTAAAGGGAGTAATTCAAAGAGATTATGTGCAAGTTGTGGAATTCTCCATCATAAAATAAAAAAGAATAAAATTAGAATCCACAAAGACAGTGCTGATTTTAGCAGCAAGACCAAAATCAGGATAAGCAAAATAAAAAAAAAAAATTTCATAATTAGCAAATAAGCTGAGTTCATACCATAGGCGCTAACTGGAACCTAACTTCAAGATGTTTTGGGGCTTCGGAGTCACTGACCAGGCTCGGGCTTCAGCCAGCAAGTGAGTGCGGGTCCCCAAGTGAGTGCGGATCCCCAGTAGCGGCTTCGGAGTCACTGACCAGGCTCCAGCACCAGCCCGCAAGTGAATGCAGGACTCCAGTAGCTGCTGGGAAATCACCATCCCTAGGTCAGGTTCAGGCCTGAAACCAGGGCAGCCTCAACTGTGAACACATACCCACCAAGCCATCGGGCCACCATATCCAGCTCCAAGCCCAGGCCTGCACCCTGTCCCTGGTCTAGTCTCAGGCTGGCACCCACGCTGTCGCAGACCACCTAAAAACAGCAGGTTATCTTAGCCCACAAACATTGATTATCCCTGACTTGGAGGCAGTGGGACAGCATCCTTCTTGGGACACAGCATTACCAAGCGCCTGACAGGCATCAGACTACTGATCAACAGGAGGTTTGAATAGTACAATATAATTTTACGGCAGAACTTTCTTCCTCTTTTTTTTGTCTAAATAGTAATATTACAATTATTCCTAATATACTTACTACATTCCCACTTCTGTCCTATTAATACCCTTATCATTCTATCATGCTCTAATATAGCAGTGTCCTTGGAGATCCATTCTCTTTTCTCATGCTAAAAACTTATTTCCCCTAATTCTGCTATCACTATTCCTATAACATAGTAACTCTTTAGACTCACTTCTTATCTCATTAACATTTTATTCTAAACCACTCAGCATTTTCTTTTTCCACTATTTGAAATTGAGGTCCTAATTATAAACCTATCGAATATGCAGTAGATAATTTGCACTCATTTCTGTATACTATAACGCAGTTTATATCTAAATGGTTCTATATGGTTTAAGGACACATATTGTTTGTATGGGGTACTGCGAATAATAATTTCTTCAAAGTGAGGTATTGGAAATCTGCAGGGACACTATAACTATAAGTCTTTACAGGGAAACTGCAATCCCTCAGACTCGCACCACTAGAGGGGAAGATACACAAACAACATGAGAAAGCACGGGAAGAAAGTGTTCCAAACAAACCTAGACGATATATCAAGAGAACCCAAGGATAGCACGGTAGAAGGAATAAGAGAAAGAGAGTTCAGAATGTTCATAATTAAAATGATCTGAGAAGAGAATGAGGTGATGAGAGAGCAAATTCAGGCTATGAATAATCAGCTAATAGAGCAATTGCAGGAAGCAAAAAATCATTTCAATAAAGAGATAGAAGTTCTAAGAAAAAAACAACCAGAAATCCTTGAAGGAAACAAGGAAATGAAGGAAACAATAAACCTAGTTAAAAACTCAATAGAAAGCATAATCAATAGAATAGATCACCTGGAAGACAGAACCTCAGACAATGAAGACAAAATATTTAATCTTGAAAACAAAGTCAAACAAACAGAGAAGATGGTTAGGAACCATGAACAAAACCTCCAAGAAATATGGGACATCATATTTCTTGATGATGATGAAGACATCATATTTCTTGATGTTGATGAAGACATCAACAGGTTCCTAGAGGCATATGAGCCACCCAAACTGAATCTGGAGGACATACACAATTTAAATAGATCAATTTCAAGCAATGAAATAGAGGAAGTCATCAAAAGCCTACCAACAAAGAAAAGTCCAGGACCAGATGGATTCACAGCCGAGTTCTACAAGACCTTCAAAGAAGAGCTCATTCCAATACTCCTCAAAGTATTTCAT
>JAJEJO010053721.1:0-17164 GCA_020662805.1 Glaucomys volans
CGCTCGCGGCCAATCCGCGCTGTCCCGCTTTGGGTGGACCCGACGGAAACATTCCAGGGGGATCCCTCCGCCTCTCCGGCTCTTCCCGAACCCCCTGCGCCGCGGCTTAGTGGACCATCCCGCCCCGCCTAAGCCGCGGCGGGCTGTACTACTGCAGGGCCGCGGAGGGGGAGCTGCGCCTGGGTCCAGGCCAATCGCGGCCGAAAGGATCCTAGCGGCCAATGAAAAGCTGGGACCCCTGCACCGCGTGCTGTGGCTGAGGGTTGGTCTGGAGTGTCGCTGGTGTTAAGGCTGGGGAACTGACCGTGGGAGTCAGGTGACCGAGGCTGAGTTTCGGAGGAAGACACAAACTCCGAAAGTCCAGAAAAACAGACCCTTTTGGAGGCGGGGGAGGGGACAACCCCCAACCCTGTTTCCCTCCCAGCTTTCTCTGCCCCAGACCTGCCATCCTCCAAGCGAATGAAAAGATGCATTCATCTCAGGCGGGAGGGTGAGGGACGGAGAAGAATAGGGAGGGTCCCGAGTGTCCCTGCTCCTTGGGGTGTACAATGGACAAAGGCAGTCATTCATTCATTCATTCATTCATTCAGTCGTCAAATAGTTAAGGTGCCCCCCTACTCCGTGCCAGGCTGTGGGCTACCTCTGCAGACAGATCAGCGAATAGCTGAATGTGCTCTGGGCGGAGGGAGCAGCCTGAGCAAAAGGCGCAGGTCAGACCGAGAGCCACGGCACACTAGCACAGGCCAACATCCTGCGAGCTCGCAAAGCAGAGGCAGAATGGAACAGCAGACAAGGCAAGAGGATCTGTTATCTTTTGCTTAGTTGAACACCTAGTATGCGCTAGATCACAGGTAGGACCAACTAGCCCAGTTTCTGCTCTCAGGAAGTTGACCTTTCGTGGGTCTGTCTTCTCCATCTAACTGTGAATTCACTGAGAGCCGAGGCTCAGTCTCCCTTGCCAACCACATCCCCATCCCCCACCCGACACACTTCACCCTCCAGATTGGCACAGAACAGTATTTCAACGACCCCGCGCAGATGGAAGAGTCCTGAAGAGTTTATCAGCCCTCAGGTGGGCCCAGATCCAAGAAAGAAAGACACGAACGCACCTGGAACAGGCTAGGACGCTCAGTTCCAGGAGATGGGATTTCTCTGTTCTGATTCAATGCCGGCCACTGGAGCAGCAGTTTGCTGTGTGTTCGGGGAATCGTACTGAATGACTGGGTCTTTGCAGCCCCCAGGGAGACCTGCTGGGCATCCCAGCCCCGCTAGGACCTGGAGAGGAGAGAGAGACAGGAGCATGAGCCTTGGGCTTAGTCGCTGAAGTCCTTCTGGCTGGCCCCACCCAGCTTGCAAACACAGAGCCTGCCATGGCCAGGGCAATAGGCACAGCTGTTGTCCCTCCCTTCCTGTTCTGCTGACCTCTGCCACCCCCACTGAGGGAGCAGTGGCCTTGGCTGGGCCTGTGCCCACTGCTCTGCTTGAGCCTGACTTCAGAACTGCCCCCCTGTGCACCTGGGGAGGGCAGGATGTGGGGCTTCAGGGACAACATGAACCAGCTGCAGAGACCTGAGCCCAAATCCACCTGCCTCCTGTTGACTGATAAGGAAGTACCCAGAGAAGATGGTCATGGGATTGCCCCAGGGCAGAGAACAGGGCTGGGCACTTCCTACCCCGATTTTATAGTTTATGAGGCCTTCCTGAAAACTGAGACTGGGGAGGAGCACAGACTTGAGCGTCACCTGTATCCTTTTGGAGAAAAAAAAAAAAATGCCATTCTGAAATGCCCTGAATACACGCAGAAACCAAAGTTTTGTTAGAAAATTCACCATTTGCAGCTATCAGAGAAATAACTGATTCAAGGCAAGACTCGTCAAGGATCAGCTCACAGATTACATTTTTCAATTAGGATGGGGAAAAGGTAACTTGTGCAGATGTTTCCCATCTTACAAAGGTTCGACTTCCCATTTTGGGGCGGATATGATGGTATGAAAATGATATCTATTCAGTAGGAGCCAAACACGGACGGAGGGGAAACCTGCCAGTCACCGTCTTAACCAAGCCATCGAGGTTAATTTTTTACCTTAGCTCGATGATCCAAGTCCCATACTCACATGCCCCTGCTGTCATGCACTGAGAACTAAACATCACCTCTGAAGGACACGGTCCCACCGGAAGAGTTGAACGTGAATCTAATCATGAGGAAACAATCAGATGCGTCCGGATCCAGGGACATTCTGCAAAGCCACTAGCCTGGACTCTTCAAACAGATCAGAGTTGTAAGCCGCAACATCAATCGAACTAAACTCATGAATGAGTGGATAAAAGATGGGCAACGGCCCTAGATAGGAGGAAGTAGAAAGGCACAAAAGCTGAACTCTCTTTGATGGGACTTTCAATAAAAGGTTCTAGCTGGGCGATGTAATCCCAGTGGCTTGGGAGGCTGAGGCAGGAGGATCTCGAGTTCAAAGCCAGCCTCAGCAAGGGCAAGACACTAAGCAACTCAGTGAGATCCTATCTCTAAATAAAACACAAAATAGGGCTGGGGATGTGGCTCAGTGGCCAATACTCCTGAGTTCAAACCCCGGTTTCAAAAAAAAAAAAAAAAAAATAGGTTCCAAAGAAGATCAAACAGATACGAAGGTGCTCTTGAGACCATTGGGGAAATTTGAATGGCAAGTGGCTCTTGGGTAGCATTGCGCCGTGGGAAGTGTCCTAGGTGCCGTCATTGTGCTGTGTGAAAATGTGCTCGTCTTCAGGAGGAAGGACTCTTTGGTGGTAAACTTGTGATGAGTGCCAATGTCAGATGACTCAGAAAAAAGTCTACCTGTACAGAATGTTATATCTAATACAATATAGGACGTATATGTAGAGAAAGCAAATTTGGCAAAATATTAACACTTGCTGGATCCAGGAGAATGCTCTGTGGGTATTCATCTTCTTACTCTTTAAAAAAATATTTTTAATTGTTGATGGACACAATACCTTTATTTTATTTATTTATTTATTTATGTATTTATTTATTTATTTATATGTGGTGCTGAGGATGGAACCCAGGACCTCACAGGTGTTAGGCAAGCACTCTACCACTGAGCCACAACTCCAGCCCTGGTTTCTTATTCTTGGAAGTTTTCTACATGTTTGAAAATCACAAAATAACATTGGGGGGAAATAGCCCCATTTCCCTCCCATCCCAAGGTGACCCTCTTTGGGTTTTGTGTGTATCTTTCCATTTGTGTATTTCCTTGAAAATGTGCATTGTTTAATGTTGTTCTATGATAATATTTGAATTCTGTTTTTCCTCACTCAGCGCTGTATCGTCTGTCTGTTTTAGCACTGTACCTTGACAATCCATCTGTATTGCTAATTTCTTCAATTACATTTTTTTTTAATTTTTTGCAGTGCTGAGGATGGAACCCAAGGTCTCATGCATGCTAAACCTGTGCTATACCTTTAAGCTTCACCCCCAGCCCTCTACTTTCAAAAATACCTCTTGAATTCCAGCTAGTCAGGAGGCTGAGGCAGGAGGATTGCAAGTTTGAGGCCAGCCTTGGCAATTTAGTGAGACCTTGTCTCAAAACCAAACCAAACCAAACAAAAATTAAAAGAAAGGGCTAGAGATGTAGCTCAGAGGTCAAACATCCCTGGGTTCAGTCCCCAGTACCAAAAGCAAACAACAAAATTCCCTCACCCTACTGGGGTGAATTCCATCATCTCACACCTGGGCCGGGGTGGGGGTGGGGCGGGGGTGGGGGGGTGGTCTCCTTCCCAGCCTGGTCCACCCACAGCAGCCAGAGGGCGCCTGTGAGCACCTGAGTCAGATCAGGACCCTCCCTCTACTGAGGATCCCCTAGCAAGCTCTGCGACATCAAAGAACAGGTTCCTGTGAGCAGAAGGGTTTCTTCTGCAGTCAAGCCTGGCCATACGGATGTCCAGCACAATCTTCCTGGGGAAAATTGGACTCCATTAAGGCAAACCCCCCAGGACCCATCTCCACCTCCCAGACAAGAGCAACCCCAGCCGTGTCCCTTCTGACTCAAAGTCTCACAACCCGCTTCTCTTCCTCCTCAGGCACGCAGGGCCTGCCTCAGCAGGACCCTGACGCCTGGCCTGTGTCATCTCTGGGCACACCCTGCTCTGATCATTCTGTTTCAGCTCAGTCTGAGGTGGGGGGAGGGGCCAAGATCCTCAGTGGGCCTTGCTGGTTCCACGACCCCATCTGACGGGAGTCCCATCACAGAGTATCAGCTCCAGTGGCCCAACCCCGACCCCTGACAGTCTCCTGTGTCTCCCCAGTGTCCCCAGGCCCTTCCAGGCTCATAGAAGGGCCCGAATGGTGCCCCTTCCCCACCAAAAGGTATGTCCGCTTCCCAGAACCTGTGAATGCCACATTCTTTGGAAAAAGACTCTTGGCAGGTGCAATTTATTTATTTATTTTTGCAGTGCTAGGAGAGAACCCAGAGCTTCACTCCTGTTGAGCATGTGTTCTGCCGCTCAGCTACACCCCAGCCTTGCAGGCCAGACTGGGTGAAGCATCTTGAGAGGAGATCATCCAGGATTAGGCTGGGCGAAATCCAATGAAAGTGTCCTTTGTAAGAGACAGAAAAGGAGGAGACACAGAGAGGCACTGAGGGGAGGGCCGTGTGAAGATGGCCGCAGAGATGAGATGTCTGTAGAAGACACCAGGCATGGGATGGATGCGCCTTTAAAAGCTTCCAGGAGGAACCCATGATTCTGACATTTTGATCTTGTACTTCTGGACTCCAGAACATGAGACAATAGAGTTCTGTTGTCTTAAACCACTGGGTTTGTGGTTATTTTTTATGGTAGCCACAGGAAACTGGGACCTCCAGGCCTGTGTTTCCCCAGAGACTGTGAGCTTCATGAGGCTGTCTGAGATCTCTGTTTAAAGGGTCTCCCAGGCCAGCACTGAGCTGTGCCCATCCATGAATTGTGACATAGGAACAGGGTCTCCAGGAAAGAGGGCCTCTCCTACAGCCAGAAAAAATACCTGGGGACATGAAACATGGGATGACACTTCCCAGGGAGGACTTCCAGTAGCCCCAGAGTGGGTCATCCTTCTGCACATTCCTTGACATGCATGATCAGGACAAATGTTGTAAGTGCTCTTGTCTGAGTCACTTTGTCAATTACTCATTCAACGAACGCTCTGAGAGTCACTCTGGGGACGGCTATGTAAAGCTCATTAGGACATGGTTGGTGACCTCAAGGAAACTTATGGTTGCTCTGGAAGGGGACCTTCTGAGTGTTCTCCCAGGGTTGTCTCTCCTCCCCTCATGACAGGGACATGTGCATTTGACGGAGTAATTAGAGTTTGAGAACTCACAGACTCCATGCCTCTTGGGTATGGAATTAGCAGACCAAGAAAGCCTTTTCAGATCTGTGGGAGAAAAGATGAGCACAGGAACTTGAAAGCCCAGATCTCAATAGAAGAATCTAGGTGTCTATTGTTTGCATTGTGCTGTTTTGAGATGGAGTTTTGATGCAGTGAGATCTCAAGACACTGATGATCTATCTTAGGGATTGAAGTTATCTGCAATAAAATCATGCACCCCCACAATCCTCCTTCAGCCCCTGCTCCACACAAAGGAAAACAAAACAAACTCAAAATCCTGGCAGACTCTGAACCCATTCAGGAAGAACCACAGCTTGCTCGGCAGCCTGTCGGGCTCTGCATCATCTGCCTGCCCATCATGTGTCACCTCCCTGCCCTCTCCTCCCCCAACTCTCATGCCATTCCCTGTGCTTCAGCTTCTCTGGGCCCCTGGGTGGCTCCTTAAACAACTCAAGCATGTTCTGGCCTCAGGGCCTTTGCATAGGCTGTTCCTTCTTCTTGATGCCCTTCCCTCAGTATCCACACGCTCCTCCTGACTTCCTTTGTCTGCTCAGATGTCATCTTCTTGGCAAGGCATCTGCTGTGCTATTTTAAAATGTACCCAACACTTTCCACCCACTAGTTTCCTATTTCTCCATTACTCTCATCACTTTCTAGCACATTGGACATTTTATTTATTTATTCTTATTCTCTTTTTACCCTTACTTGACCATCAGCTCCACAAGGATAGGGATTTTGGGAGGGATTTTGCAGTGCTGGGGGTGGAATCCAGGGCCTGGCACATGCTAAGCTAGTGCTCTACCACTGAGCGGCACCCCAGCCCAAGGACAGGGATTCTTCGCTGCTGTGTTGCCACAATCAAGACCTGGCTGGCACACAGGAGGTGCTTAATAAATATTTATTAAATGTCTGAGTGCTAGCTATGTGAGTGGCACTGTGTCATTAGCAATCAGAACAGCACATGTTTAAGACGAGTTTTCTGCAAGGTAACTTAGAAACATTTGCTAGTTTTTTTTTCACCGAGGGGAATCAATCCCAGGGTTTTGTGAAGGCTGAGTGTCTGCTGTGCCACTGAGCCACATCCCAGGAGAGGAGTGTCCTTCCCAGTGCTCTTTGGATTCCCTAAGGTGTCACCTCACCAGTTGTTTCAACGTCCCTAGAAAGATCTGTACCTTCAGTTCCCCCATTTTTCACAGGCCACTGAGATTCAGGTGAAGTCACTTGTCCACGGACACACAGCAGCAGAGTGGCAGGGCAGGGATCCAAACCCAGGGCTGTGGCGCTCTGGAGCCCAGTGCTCTCCTACTGAATGGGTGGGTTGTCAGGATGGGCAGGAGTGAGCCTGCCAAGTTTAGGTCTGGCTTCCTCGGGCTGGGTGAGGGTCTCAGCAGCTCACCTGGGGTTTTGTTCCTGGAGCTCAGCAGAGCACTGACCCAAATGACTAGTGGAAAGACAACAGTAGCTGCACACAGAGCTTGCTCTGTGCAAGGCCTTCCCCAGTGTGTACATGCAGATCTGTAAACCTGGAAATTCTTACAGACCTAGGGGAGAGGTACTATCACCATGCCTGTTTTGCAGTTGAAGAAGTGAGGCCCAGAGAGGTTAGGTCATTTGCATAAGGTCACCTAGCTAGAAAGTCATCAAGTTGAGACTTAAACCTGGAAGCAGGAATAATGGCTGGAGAACAATCAGGGCCACCAGAGGATGGACTGTCTTCACACAGATCTGGGTAGAGCTGACAAAATAAAATAGCTCGCTTACCGTGATACACCCTATGGGGAGCAGGAGTGGAGTGGATGGCACTCAGCATTTAAGTTAAAAAAAAAAAATGCATTCCTTGCAGCATCTCAGGAAAGGTCCATGAGAAAGTGGGAGCATTTGGAAGGGGTGGAGGGAGGATTGCACGCCATGTACCTTTTCCAGTTTTGTGTAACACTGCAGCCACAAAATCAAATGCAAAAATGAGCAGCATGCTTACATAAGCACACTCTTGGACCCACTCCAGGAAGTACCACATGCTGCCTGCCCATGCTGGAGGGGAGAGGGAACTTCAGGCCCTGGGAGGGATGGGGCTGGGCTCCACCACAGGGGCATTTTGAGGGTTGGATGATGTTTCTGTGTTGCTGGGGTGGCACCCAGGGCTCCACACATGCTGGGCAAGCGCTCTGCTGCTGAGCCCCTTACCCAGGATTCTCCCACCCTTCCTCTCCCCACCCCAGGGAGGCCGTAGGACGCTGTATGGACATTGAGGTTTTGTTTGTAGCACTTCACTATGAAATTCACAGGGACCTGCTGCAAAATGACAACTCTGTGGCAGGCGTGGGGGGGGGGGCAGCAACCCTGAAAATAAGTGCCCCCTCCCAACTGAAGCCTGGGCGGGTTCTGCAGCAAATGTGACCCGGGACCTGAGCTAGTCTTTCAATACTCCCTTCTGGCTTGGGTATCAGGGCTCCTGTTCTGGCTGGGGCCACCTCTCCTGGCTCCAGGCAGTTGTCTGAAGTTACCTGTGTATTATACTTGGTTAGAGACCCTCTGGACCTGCACCAACAGGTGCCACTAGCTGCATGCAGGTGGTGGTTGAGCATTGTGACTGAACAACTAAAAACTTATCTTAACCTTCCCAACTCTCTAAATGTTTTAAATGAAAGATACACGCCATTCCCACCATGGCAGAGTGGCCTAGGACAGTGCTGTCTCGAGACTGGCCAGTGGTCCTTTCATTGGGAAGGCAACGCTGCTCTTAGGTGATCTCTATGCAGGGTGATTTTAAGTCTTTAAAATACTTTGTGGCATCCAAGGGCGACCCTCAGTGAGGCAGCACTGCTTAGCATGCAGGCAGCCCTGGCTTCATCCTCCAGTATTGCCAAAAACAAAGCACCACTTTGTAACAAAGTAGCATTACATTTTTGTAAGCCCGTATAATTACTTACCTTATAATAAAACCAGTTCCTTAAAAAAGTTACAAAGTAAAAGCCTCTGTGGCCAGCAAATAAGAGGCAGGAAATGGATCTTCCCCAGGGTGGGGTCAGCCCTGGACTGGCTCCTGGGTGGCTGGAATTCTAGTTCTGGTTTGGCCAGCCTGACCCAGCCTGCCCTAGCAGGAAAGCTGTGACAGGGCATTATGAATGCAGATCACACCTCTCCTTGGCCCCAGTGACCAGGTCACCAGAGGAAGCCAGAGTCCTCCCTGGAAGACAGGCAAGAACAACTAGGGGCCAGCTCCTACCCCAACTTTGGCCCTAACCTCCACCAAAGGAGCTGAATCCATTGCACTGGCGTCCCCTGCTGTTTGGAGGGGTGGAAGTTCTCTAACTCAAGTGGCCCAGCAAGGTAGACTTATCTTTCCCCTGCAGAGGATTCTTTCCTGCCTCCTGCCCACCCCACCCTCTCTCCTTGACTGCTTTGGAGGGATGTCCAGGCCCCCACCCCATCCCCAGAACCAGCAGAGCCCTCAAACAGAGTCGCAGGACAGCTCCCCTGAGGTTTAGCATCAGTCTTTAATGCTGTCACGCTGCATAATGACAAGTCACACACTTTGGTCTCGTGTTGGCAGTGGCAACTTACAATAAGTCTAAAGGTCTGAGCACCAGACTGGTCTCCAGAGAACAGACATTTTTGTTCCAACTTCCCCCACTCCCAAGGTTTCTTCAGAATTCCATTATGGCCCTGTTCAAAGAGCAGAGCTGCTGTGGACTATTTTCATTTGAGTGCACACCAACTTTACAGGGAATTACAAAAACATATTTACAGACGTTCCACAGTGCTCCTGTAATCAGAAGCAAAGACCCTTTTATCAAAAGGGATTATATCTAGGTCTGTGCAAAATTCAAAGGGATCAGATCCCTTTGAGAAAGTCCAGAGTCCATTAAACAAAAAAAAAATTACCTAGGCCACTGGTTAAGCCCTAGGTGTGCCAAAGGATTGCCTCATGGACAAAGGAAAAGAGTGTGACCCATAAATCAGCACATTCGGCTTCACCAGAGCCAGAGGTCAGGACAACGCCCTGCTCTAGCCAGGCCCCCAGAACCTGGAGGGAGAGGCGGCTGAAGGGAGAGACTCACTCACTGGAGGCTGGCTCCCTTGGTCCTGCTGGAACGAGGTATTGCTTGTGGCGCCAGCCAGGCAGTTCTGCAGAACTGATTTGGGTTCTCAATTTGAGATGGTCAAAGAGGAGAGAGAATTCTTCAGGGGACAGCAAGGCGTGGGAGACAAATACAGAATAAAACACGAACTGATCATACAACACAAACCGAGGAGTGCACAGGGTCTGGTGACCAAGACAGCAGATGGACACCATCTAACAGCCGGAAGTAAAGGGACTACAGAGGGATCAAGTCCAGCTGTGGGCCTGTCTCTTGCCCCTGGGCAGGGACTGGAGGAGCAGAAGGTGGGCCCATCCCAGGAGGGCTGCAGGACCCAGCAGGGCAGACTGTAAAGCCTTTCCCTGCTGTGCCCACCACCTGCCACTCTATCGCTCGAAAAACCACTTAAGTCTAGTGCACGACTTTGAAAGATTGTAATATATTCTCTGGAAAACATTCAGCAGTACGAAAGCCCTCCCTGGGCCCTCCCGCCCTCTCACTGTCCACAACTGGTGAACGGTCCGGAAATCCTTGAGCTGTGGAAAGGTCCCTGGTTAGTCCTTGGGGAACGCAGGTGGCTATATTGGAAGAACCTGCTCAAGTACGGTTCTTGACGTCTGGGGAATCCTTTCCGGGAAGATCACTTCAAACTCAATAATGAGGTCTCCGCGTTTCTCGGGCGTTTTGGGGAGGGGGAGGCCTTCTCCTGGAACTTTTCGCCGCATGCCAGGCCTGATGACATCTTTGAAAACAACGGGTATGGTCCTGCCGTCCAGAGTGGGGACGTTTACTGTACAGCCACACAAAGCCTTGGAAAACAAATGGACAGCATTAGATGAAAAGCTGCTTAGGAAGTTCAACTCTTGCCCATAGGGCTTTTTGGTGCAGGGTCAGACCCACTAGGCCTCTGCAGCTAAGACCCTACCCCAAATCTCCCCATATCACCAGCAGGGAAGCTCAAGCCCTGGTCAGTCTTGCTCAGTGCTACCCAAGCCTGGCACAAAACATGCTCAGAAACATTCACAGAAAAAAGGCCGAATGGCTTAAAAAAGCAGCCACCTCCCTGCACACTTCCCCAGCTAGTCCCTTACCTCTCGAAGGCTGATTCTGGCAGGATAAATGACGTCAGAACCATCTCTCTTAAAGATATTGTGTGGCTTGTCCTTTAAAACAAAGACAATGTCAGCTGGAATGTTGTTGGAGGTCTGGTCTCCTTCCTTGGGGAAGGTGATTTTGGTCCCTTCTTTCCACCCCCTCTTCACTTCAATGGTCAAAATTTTGTCTTCGTTTCGAATGCTCTTTCCATCGGGGTTCAGCCGCTTGTGTGAGATTTTCATCTTCTTGGTACAGCCGCTGTAGATTTCTTCAAGGGAGACCCTCAAGTCGTGGGTAACAGGGGGATCTTGCTTCTTCCGGGTGGGCTCTTGGGGAGGGCGGGAGCGACCAAAGTTCATGTTGGTGAAGCCACCCATGCCCATGGGGAAACCGGAGAATGGGTCATCGATGTCCATGCCTTCTTCCCCGTTCCGCTGCCCAAAAAAGGTATCAAAAGGATTTCTGCCACCAAAGAACTCCGCAAACATGGCATGAGGGTCTCCATGGAATGTGTAGCTGAAAGAGGTACCGTTAGCACCACCGCTGCTACCGCCACTGGGGCCACCGCCCTTGAGGCCTGCAAAGCAAAATCAGAAGTCAGTTGGCTTGCCAGGTGCTTCTTTCTAGTCTTCTTTAAAGGTGAAAAAACCAAAAACAAAAAACTTGGGAACCCTGGAGAAAGAATTCTTTTAGACTGTCAAGGAAGAACCCCAAGCTTTACCACCTCCAGCAGCAGCAGCAGCAAAAAGACCACCCCACTGGACTTCACGGTGACATGCAGGTGGCAAAGGACTTAAGCTCTGAGGTGGCCACTTCCAGGTGCCACCCAGGCCCTTCCACTTCTTCACTGACCCATCCTCCCAGCTGTTACAGGGCTTTTGAGAGAACTCTCTGAAAGAGGCAGGCGTGATTCAGCTGAGCAATCAGTACGCGCTCGCTCTCGGTGCCCAAGGGCCAGTGATGTGTGCAGAGAATACAAATAACTGAAGATCAGCACACCGACAATTTTCAAGTTCTCTCTGGTATCAATCGCCATGACCCCAAAACAGAAAGTCAGTTTATTTCTTAGGATCAAGTCCAGGCGCCAGTCCAAGTCATCGGCGGCGAGTGGACAGCAGGAACGCGGGGCCGGCCAGGCGCGCCGCCGGCTCCCGCACCTGGACGCCGCACCGGCGCCCCGCCCCGTACGTGGCTGGCGCCCTGCCGGGTCAGCGCCAGGCAGGGATTACCTCACTGCCCCGGGCCGCAGGGCACGGCGCGCGGCGCGGCTCCCCCAGCGCTCTGCGGCCGGGCCCCGCCGCGCCGCCCGCACCCTCCCCGGCTCCCGCGCCCCGGGACCACTCCGGGACGTGGGCGGCGGCACCCCGAGAGGGCGGCCCCAGACATACTAGAAGCTTCTGGGCGAACGGCGCGTCCAGGGCTCCTCCTCCCACCCGGCGGCTGCCAATCCGAGGGCGGAGGCCGCGCGGTCGGAGGGCGGGGGCCGCTCGCCCCGGGCCCGGGTCGTCCCCCGGAGGCCGCGGAGCATTCGGCGTGCCTCCGTTTCCCCGCCTGTCAAACGGCGGGGGCGCACCCGCACCGCGCGCGCACACGCACCTTCCTCCCCGTAGCGGTCGAAGATCTCGCGCTTGCGCGGGTCGCTGAGCACGTCGTAGGCCTCGGCGATCTCCTTGAACTTCTCCTCGGCGCCGGGCTCCTTGTTCTTGTCCGGGTGGTAGCGTAGCGCCTGGCGGCGGTAGGCCCGCTTGATCTCCTCGTCCGACGCGCCGCGGGCCAGGCCCAGCGTCTGATAGTAGTCCTTGCCCATGGCCCCCACCTGCGGCCCGCCGCCTAGCTGTCGCCGTCCCCCGGCTCCGCCGCCGCCCCGTCCTGGACTCTATATACCCGTCCGGCGGAAGCTTCCAGAGCCCGCCAGCCCCCTCCAGAACCTTCCGCCCCGCCCCTCGCGCCGCGACGGCCAATCGCTGGTGCCCAGTCCGTGACGCGCGACATCCGGGGCGGGGCCAAGCCGCCAACGGCCACCCGCGCGGGGTTACGCCCCTTCCCACTGCTCTCTGGGCAACGCCTCCCCGCGGCGCGCGCACCGGGCGACAGAGTCCCGCCCACCCTCCGGGGATAGCCAATCGCGACCTTCTTTCTCTACCTTCGACACTCCGGCCCGCCTAGCGCCCAGTCCCTAGCAAATAGCTTACGACGCGTTGCCGAACCTCGGTCAAACGCGCCGCTCTGGGAAGGGCGGGGCTTGAGACGACCCGGCTCCTCGGGGCTGTCCCGCCTCTTCGGGAGGTGACAAATCTGGCTGCAGCTCTCACTGCTGGAGGTGGCTCTGGGCGCACTACCCGACCCTTCTGCCCAGGTTCCGCTGGTGTAACATGGGGCTAAAAGACCCTCTCGCTTTCTCTCCCGGCTGTAGGGATGCAACTGAGAGCCCCAGGACTGCCCCCTGTCCCTGTAAAGCGAGGTGAAGACCCGGGACCAAAGCTCATCTGCCTGAGATCTTCGAGGTTTTCGCAGTCCTGCCCTTCAGGCCTTTCACTTTACAGATTTCTAAAGAGCACTTACTACTAAATCTGAAATAAGCTGTTCTTGACCTTCATGCTAAATGTCACCTCTCTTCCAGTCTGGGATTACCACCAGGGCAGGGACTGGCTCCCGCGTTGGGTCTCCAGTACCTGGAGCAGTGTCTGGCACAGTTCAGGGCACCCTTTATAAATATTCCCATTTGCTTTTACACACGTGCTGCTTTTTCTCTCACTTAAGATCTGGGGATGATTTGTGGGTGATGTGACCCTGTTTGGCCCTTTAAGTCTGAGGTGCCTGTGGTCAGGGACACCACTGATGATGGGAAAAGGAGGCTGAGAAAGGGGTGCCACTTTAGAGAAGGACCTACAGGAGTATAGCAAGCAGTGGTGGCTCCCAATGGGGAGAGGTTCCTGAAAGAAGTGGCTAGAAGGTCAAGGCCTCTCTAGAACCAGATTCTTCCAGCACTTCGTAGGAGCATGATGTTGGGCTGGTTACTTAGCTGCCATCCTGGGCTGTTTCCTCCTCCGTAGAGTGGGGATGGAAATTGTACCCACCTCATGAGGGCTTTGAAGTTTACATGAGTCAGGATTTGCAAAGTGCTCAAGACAGGCCTGGCACAAAGGAAGCCTTGTCTAAGGGGTGACTATCTTGTTTAGAGGTGGGCTGCTGAGCCACGCCCTTCCTGGGAGCTCCACAGTAGAAAGATTCTGGTGACCACTGCCCTTGGGCAGTCTGGGACTCCTGAGAAAGAGGACCATAGCCTTTCTTTGCTGTCCAGCTGGGGAATTCTGGCTCTCCCTATCCACTCACCGATCCTGAGGGAAGGAATCAGGACCCTGAACTAAGACACACACAGGCCCACATGGAGGATGGGGCTGGGTCTGGGTGCCCAGTAGCCCAGCATAGAAGAAGGGGTCCTGAACCAATCTCGAGGGGAGAGAAGTTGACATTTAAAAAGTTACATTAATAAACAGAAAAAGAGTCATCATGGGGAAATACCCAGAGCCAGTGGACTTCCTTATACTAATACACTTGTATTTTATGCACAACTTTAATTTAGAATTACAGAAAGCATTCCAGATGGGCCTATCTGTAATAAAGCTTGGTGCCACGCCGGAGGGCAACATCTTACCAAAAACCCGGTGCCAGGGATATCCTCATGTCTGGGGGCAACCATAGGGCTGGGCACTCCCTATCCTTGAGTAAGCCTGGATCACATTTAGGATATTTTAATTGTTTAAACAAAATCCAAAGCCTTGTGGGGATGTATTCAGTGGGTGAGTACGTACTTATTAGCATGTGCAAGGTCCTGGGTTTGATCCCCAGCACCAAACAACCATGGCCACCACCATCACCAAAACACTAAGCTGACCCAATGACTCTGTAGTGGCTTTTGTTTTGCTCTTTTTTTTTTTTTTTTTTTTTTTTGTACCAGGGATTGATCCCCAGGGAATTATCCACTGAGCCACATTCCCAGCCCTTTTTATTTAATTCTTGTATTTTGAGACAAGGTCTAAGTTGTTGAGGGCCTTGTTAAGTTGCTGAGGCTGGCTTTGAACTCATAATCCTCCTGCCTCAGGCTCCGGAACCACTGGGATTACAGGCATGTGCCACCACACCAGCCCTTATGGTGCTTGGACCTGGTAAGACCTAGGCACTCAGACTGGGAAAACGGCCTGTTCAGAAACCTCAGCCGATATGGGCTGTCAACTCTGAGAAGCTGTGATGGTTAGTTTTGTGCATCAGCTTGGCGAGGCTCTAGAATCTACTCAATTAAACATGAATCTAGGTGTTGCTGTGAGGCATTGTTGTAGCTGTGGTTAGGTTAACACCTATGCTCAGTTGGCTTTAAGCACAGGAGATGACCCTTGATGATGTGAGTGAGCCTTACTCAATCAAGAGGCTTTAAAAGCAAACATCGGGGATCCCTGCAGAAGAAGCCAACAACTTCTTTTCAAGAGTTTCCAGTCTGTGGCCTGCAGATTTCAAACGTGTTTAGTCAGTCCCTACAATCGAGTATGCTAATTCACTGAAATCAATCTCTCTCTCTCTCTCTCTCTCTCTCTCTCTTTCACAATGCTGCGGATGGAGCCCAGGGCTTTGTGCATACTAGGGAAGCACTCTATGGCTGAGGTACATCCCCAGCCCCTCCCACACTATTTGCTCTGTTCCTTTGGTAAAATCCTGATGATACAGGAACCAAACAGGTGAGTGTGGGGTGAGTTGCCTAAGTTCAAACCCTAGATCCACTATTTACTTATTCACTGTGTGATTTTGCACAATTGCTTCATCTCTGGTAGGTCTATACTCTAAGAATAGATTTTAGCTGGGTATGGTGGCACACATCTGTAATCTCAGCAGTTTGGGAGGCTGAGGCAGGAAGATTGCAAATTCAAAGCTGGCCTCAGCAACTTAGTGAGACCCTGTCTCAAAATAGAAAATAAAAATGTGCTATAGATGTGACTCAGTGAATAAGTGCCCCTGGGTTCAATCTCAGGAATTAAAAAAAAAAAAAAGAAAAGAAAAACCAAACCAAAATAAAAAAGAGTAGATTGTGGCCACACTTGATGGCATGTGCCTATAATTCCAGCTACTTGGGGGGCTGAGGCAGGAGGATCCAAGTTCAAGGCCAGCCTGGACTAGCCAGACCTGTCCTAAAAATAAAATAAAAGGAACTGGGAATACAGCTGAGTGGTAGAACACTTGTCTGTCATGCAGGAGGCTCTGGGTTTGATCCCTGGAACCACAAGGAAAAAATATAAGATTTTACCACCTATAGTGGCTATGTGCATAAAGTTGAGAGGAGTCAAGAAATAAAAATTACTATAGGAATAGCTAACACTGACATGGCAAAGCTTATTCCAAGTGCTCTTTATTGTATGTTAACTCTTTATTTATGTATATTTTTTAGTTGTAGGTGGACACAATACCTTTATTTTACTTATTTTTATGTGGTGCTGAGGATTGAACCCAGCGCCTCCTATGCGCTAGGTGAGCACTGTACTGCTGAGTCACAAGCCCAGACCCCATATTAACTCTTTTATTTTCTTTTTCCTGTGGTGCGGGGAATGGAACCCAGGCCTTATGCATGCCAGGCAAGTACTCTACCACTGAGCTATACCCCCAGCTCCTATTAAGCCATTTAATAATCACAATGACCCATGAGGGTGGCCTGTCATTACCCATATTTTATAATTGGGGAAACTGAGGCTCTGAGAAGTTGTGACTTGCTCAAGGTCACCCAGTGAGTAAATTGCTGGTGTTCTAGCACACTAATTGCTTACGGTGAGCACTCAGCTTGTTTATGATGTGATACAGATGACAATGAAGCCTTAATCAAAAAAATATTTTTAGTTGTAGATGGACACGATACCTTTAGTTTATTAATTTATTTTTATGCGGTGCTGAGGATCGAACCCAGGGCCTCACATGTGGTAGGCAAGTGCTCTACCACTGAGCCATGACCCCGATCCATGAAGCCTTAATTTTAAAAAACTGCAGTATCATTATCTTCAACTCTACCCGTCCATCAGAAAAATCTTCAAAAGCACGATGGCCACGTGAGCCAGCAATTCCACAGGTGGGATACCCCTGTGCAATAAGACCCCTGTGCAATAAAAAGAAGTGCTCAGGTAACAAATGGGGCTAAATGAGAAATTCCAACAGCCATTAAAACTTAAATGTCCTCCAATGGGTGAATGGATAAACCAAGTGTGATCCATCGCTACAATGGAATATTATTCAGACAGAAAAAGGAGTGAGCGATGGACACAGCAAACAATGCAGATGCACTTCAAATGCATTGTGCTAGTGAAAGAAGCCAGACTCAAAAGGCTGTGTGATTCTGTTTTCTGTGACCTTCTGGAAAAGACAAAAGTATTGGAACAGAAAGCAGATCAGTTGTTGCCAGGGGCTGGCAAGTGGGGTAGAGGAGAATGTTTTATGATGGAAATGTTCTGTATGTTGATTGTGGGGGACGCTACAGAACTGTGTATGTTCAGAACTGTACACTAAAAGGGAGGACTTTGCTGCATGTAAATCATAACTCAATAAAATACAACAAAGAAAGAAAGAATCAAAATGAAGTCTGTAAAAAAAAAAAAAGAAA
>JAJEJO010053721.1:17264-48931 GCA_020662805.1 Glaucomys volans
TAAAAAAAAAAAAAAAAAAAAAGAAAAGAAAAAAGAAAGAAAAAACTCCAAACCCCAAACATCCCACGCAAGATAGGATAGGGCTTGGGAACCTCTCCTGGGATTCCTGACACAGCGGAAAGTTGCTAACCAGCCCTGGCTTGCCTCGTCTGGGCTTCACCTTCCTTCACACAGCTCAGAACCAGCAGGATCACACACCCAAAGACAAGCCAAGTCAGGTCTGGGGAAAACCAACATCCTACCTTACCCGCATGTAGGAAATACAGAAGGAGCTTGTGAAACAGACATCACCAAACACGTCAGATCCTGGCCATCCAAATGACCCTGGGTTTCCCAAACCTGAGGTTCAAGGAGGCTCTGATCACCCTTCCTCAAACCTCTCTGCAGTATCCCTCTTGAAAATGGCTTTAATTAGGAATCTTGCTGTGATTGGCTAAGCAGACACGAAGAAGATTCACTAGTTATCATCAGCCATGAATCAACCACTGTGCTAGGGATGTGAAGATACAGTAGAACCTAACAGTCCCTCCAGACAGGTGCTGTCAGGGCCCCAGGACAGTGTCATCAGGGGCTTGAACACAGTGGCCAGTCCTCATTCTGAGGGTGGATTTGATTTCTGCTGACAGACTGGTTACTGGAAGCCAGATGAGGCAAACAAGGGGTTTCTCATGCTTACAACACTCATCAAAAACAGGGGAAGCCCGGCAAGGTGGAGAGTGCTGTGTTCTCAGTTACAGAGAGGCTGAGCAGGAGGATCACTTGAGCACAGGAGTTCAGGGCCAGGCTGGGCAACTCTCAAGACTCCAGCCTCAAAACCCCAAACAAACAAAACAAGACAAAGAGGGCAGTGGGGATGCAGCTCAGAGGGCTGACCATGTCCTTAGCGTGGAGAAGGCCCTGGGTTTGCTGCCAGTACCACATACAGCCCCCACCCCAGCCAAAACCAACAACAGCAACAGCAAAACAAAAAAGATCTCTATTTCTCAAGTCTGACTTCTGCCCTTCTATGATATGAGCCTCCCGGATATGAGCTGAGGAGGGGTGGAAATTATTTGTATGCCTACTTGGCACACAGCAGTGATGGTGGCACAGCAATGATCTGTTGCCTGCTGAGTGAGTGTGGGGTTCATAAAAGGAGTCATCAAAGGGAATTTCCAGAACATTCTGAGTTCGTGGGAATGGTTGGAATTTCCACAAAATGACATCTGTTTGAACACCATAATGTTTTACTTAACTGGAACCCAGAGATAGAGACAAACCTACCCAGGTCACATCAGAGAAGCAGGGAATTGGGAGAAAGGAAAATGGGAAAATGTGCCAGATTTTAGGGTTTTCAATCTTGCCTCCTTGGCCTCCCACAGTTAGAGTCTTGACTAACTCAACTTGGTAGGTTTTATCTGCTGGCCTTTGAGTCAATTACCCCCTCTCTACCCCAGAAGGGCTGGGAATGAAGCTATCAGGGTGGGGCACAAAGTGCCTCAAAAATACTGTGGATCCCACCACTGCCAACAGAAGAAGACCTTTGTTTTTGAAAGCATAGTTCTAAAACACTTTTGTGTTTTCACCTGTTTTTGTCCAGCTAACCCCAGTGAGAAAAGATGAGTTTTTGAAGACCGAAGCACTGGTATCCTTTGCTCAGGAGACAAGAATCCCCCAAGGCCATGTACAGCTTGGCAAGTTTTCAGAATGGAATGTGGATGACTAAATTCCAAGCATTGACTCACCCTGGCCCCAACCTGTTCCCTTGTGAATCAGTGATCTACCTGTAAGGACGTCTTGTGCCCCTGATGCCAGGCCAGGCCTCTGAGTTCTGAAGGGTTGGCTCAACACTGGATGGAGGCTCAAGGGCAGGATCTGGAGACAGGAGTGGGGAGGAGAGAAGGTGATATGAGATAAGTTCTGTCTGCTGCTCAGCCTGTTCTGAAGTGCTGAGTGTGTGCATGAGGCTGTGTGTGCTGGTACTCAGATCTTCCGAGTAGCTCATGACAGCACAATCAAAGGAACAAAAGCATGCCATGACCCCAGACTAGCAACTCCAGTGGAAAGACTGAGAAACCCAAATACAAGCTGTTATTTAAAATGCTTGAATAGGGGCATGGGGGTGTTGCTCAATGGTAGTGTGCTTGCCTAGCATGCTCAAGGCTCTGGATTCAATCCCAGCACCACGAAAATAAGGAGAAAAAAAAAGTTAGACTAGGCCCATTAATAAAGTAAAAAGAATTAAAGAATTGGGTGCAGTGGCTCATGTCTGTAATCTCAGCAACTAGGGAGACTGAGGCAGGAGGACTGCAAATTTGAGAATGGGCAATGTAGCAAGACTCTGGCTCAAAATAAAAAATAAAAAGGGCTGGGGATGTAGATCAGTGGTAATGTGTCCCTGGGTTCAGTTCCCAGTTGGGAAGGGGGAGCTAGCTTTAATAAAAAGAAACAAGGGAATTTAATTTTAATTCATTAAGTCTCAAGTTTTCAGTTTTATATAGGACAATGGGACATAATGGATTACTAATTTATTTTAATCCAGTATAGCAAAAATAATATCATTTCAACGTGGAATCATAATAAAACATTATTTAATAATGGAAATTTATTCATAGTTCATTGCTACTGTGGAAATATTTGCACTTTCTCATTTAAACTTTTAGTTAACTATTTTTGTTTGTTTATGCCTTCTGTTTAAATTGATTTCAGGATTTTTTCAGACATTTAAATAATGGTCTGGCAATCATTCCGGAAGGAAATAAAAAAATCATCCTTTCCTTAAAGGAAACAAAACAACCATTATGAAGGTTTTCCTTTACATTCGCCTTTTTGTCCTGTCTTTGAAATCTGCTTTTTTTTTTTTTTTTTTTGAACAGGGGATTGAGCCCAGGGGCACTTGACCACTGAGCCACATCCCCAGCCCTATTTTGTATTTTATTTAGAGACAGGGTCTCACTGAGTTGCTTAGGGCCTCGCTAAGTTTCTGAAGCTGGCTTTGAACTCACGATCCTCCTGCCTCAGCCTCCCAAGTACTGGGATTACACGCGTGCGCCACCGCGCCCGGCCGAAATCTGCTTTTTAACATTAACAGTTTGAGCAGGTCACTTTTCAGCGGCTCAGTAGCCAAAGTGACCAGTAGTGACCATACCGGACAACTGCTCAGGTAGAGACGAGGTGGGCTTCCTGCCTATAGGACCGAGCAAGGCGGGACAGGGGCTATTATTGAAAAAGGCAATGAAGACAACCCCACATTGAGGCTGGGGTTCAAGTTGCAGGTTGGGGGACTCTAGACAGATTCAAGCCACCCCATTTCTTCTTTCCTTTCTCCCACTCAAGGCAGATGGAATCCCCTCACCAGAGCGCCCTTGCCACCCAGGATCTCCTGCCCGCGCCGTCACTCCCCAGCCCTCTCCCGATGCTCCCCAGAACCCTGGGACCACCCACCTTGGAATTCACCAAGCTGCTCTGTCCGCCATGTGGACGCTGCCCTCCCTGTCACTCAACTTCTCCCTCCCCCAGCCTTACAGTAACCGTCGCTTCCTTTGGTTTCCACAGCTACGCCACCAAGGGGCGGGTCAAGGATGCGCGCGGCACCATTTCACTCTCTTTTGATTGGTGGGTGGTCGAGCCCCTTCTTTTAGCCACTCCTGCCCTTGCTCCGCCCCGCCTCAGTGGGTCCCGCAAGCTGATTGGTCAGACCTGTGGTGCGAGTTTCTAGTTTTCGCTCGGACCGTCCCGAGAGGCGGGGGCGAGGGTGGGCTCCCTCCTCACTGATTGGCGGAGGGGGCGCGCGCGGCGAGGAGGGGCGGGGCGGCCGAGGAGCCGCAGTCTCGCGCGGCGGTCGCGAGCGTGCGAGGCGCTGTGTGCCGTGTTGCGCGCTGGTGGAAAGCTGTGTCCGCAGTAGTCAAAGCCGGAGCCACCCTGTGAGGGAGCCATGAAGCATTATGAGGTAAGGAACGAGGCAACGGACTGAGCAGCCGCCGTAGACCTATTCTTTTTTCTACTTTGAGGGTCCGTGGGATCCCCTCTTTCCAGTTCTGCGCCCCGCGGAGAATCGAGCGCGCAGGCGCACTGGCCGCGCGCTGCGCCTGGGGCCACTCGTAAAACCCAGTGCGCATGTGCGGGGGAGGTATTTATAAATCTGCAACACAGGCTGTTTTGGGGGTGCCTTTTCTTGGGGTCTCTACAGGGCGTGGGAAAATCTTCCTCGTAGCTTCGCCAGCGGGCCGAGTTGTAGACTGTCCAGGGAATAGCGAAGGTGGCGAACCTTTGCTTTCCATCCGAGGGAGTCTTGCACAAACCTTGCACCCTGCTACCGCCTGGGGTTTAGGAAGGGGCTCTGCAATCAGTCCTCTCCTGTATGACCTTGGACCCCATCCCTCACCCGGCACGTCCCCCGAGAGCCTAGGCAGTGAGGGAGATGCAGATCCACCGCCAGTTCCTGCCGAGCAGCAAAGCAGATCTTACTTTCTCGTGACCTAGGAGATCATCTCTGTCAATCCGTGCTCGTCACCAAGGAGAAATCTTACACTCGCAGCCACTCTTGAAGCCCAAGTCTTCTGACTCCCAACTTTGGATTTCTTTTTTTCTGAAAACGAATCTTCTGATGCGCTTATCAAACTAGCTGATAATATATTAATTTATTGCTGACTGTTAAGTAATTATCTTTAATAAACGAATATATTTTAATATGCGTAGGAAGAATAACTTAGCAAGTGCTTCTTCTTGTGCTAGTGAGATTCTCTTACATTGTTCTCATCCTCAAAGTCTTATCAGGTAGGAGATTATTATTTTCCCCCACTTCTGTAGATGAAGAAAGTCTCAGAAGTGACTTGTCCAAAGACCCCCAGCTAGTAAATGCATGTTCCTAGCTTCAAATTGCCATACAAATTGTTAAATGAAAGTTATCAAATTGAGAGATTTCTTGTTCTCTCCTCCTCCCCAAATTTTAAAATTGTGATAAAATTTACCCTCATAACCATTTTAAGTTTACAGTTCAGTGGTATCGAGTACATTCACATTATTGTGCAGCTGTCCCTGTGAGCTATCTCCAAAACTCTTTTTTATCTTGCCAGATTGAAACTCTGTACCCATTAAACAATAAGTCCCCATTCCCTGCTCCCCAAGTCCCTGGCACCACTATTCTACTTATCCCTATGAATTGGATTACTCTAAGGACTTCTGATAAGTAGAAGAGATCTTTTTTGTTGTTCTTTTTGGAATCGGGAATTGAACCCAGGGCACTTAACCCCTGAACCACATCCCCAGCCCTTTTTAGTTTAGATTTTGAGACAGGGTCTTGCTAAGTTGCAGAGGCTGGCTTTGAACTTGCAATCCCCCCCTCCCACCACCCTCTGTATCTGCGGGGTTTACCCACTCCTATCTCCCTGTTTTTTTTTTTTTTTTTTTTTAATATAAGTTGAATATCACTACCTCTCCCCATTCCCTTTATTATTTTTGATAATTTGCCCAGAAGCCTTTGCAACCTTTGATCTAGAAATTCTCATTTTTTGGCATGGTGTCAAGAACAGGGAGATAGGAGTGGGTAATCTCTCATGCCCCATTCATCTTTAGGCTTCCAGAATAAAGTTCTTCTCATGTGGGTTCCCCTGTCCAACCCTCTGTCTAACCCATGAGAAAAAGCCGTGCTCAGTAGGAAAAATGCAGACTGGAATCTGCTGAAGCAGGCCTCTCAGGTGCTTGGGCACTTCTGTTCTAGGAAGCTGGGTGCAGCCTGAGCCGTCCCATGGCTTGCCCTGGAGAGCATGCTATACCCTACTTAAACCTTTTCTCTACCAGAAAGAGCCTTGATTTTGATTCCCCAGCACCACCAAACAAAATAAAACAAAAATCAGTGACCTGGTGAGGGGGGAGTTGTTCTTTTATTGTGTTCTTTGTTATCTCTCTGCTAACATTTGCCCCCTACCTAAAGAGGTGGTAGCTGAACAAGTTTCTGGATGGGAGGAGCTGCTGTCTTCCAGCCCAGTTCCCTGTGCAAGCAGATTAGTTTTATTCCAAGTGTTTCTCACAGGTCAATAAAAATGGAGGAGATGCTTTCACTCAAGCTTAACGGTTTGAGAAGAGGTTTCAATTTCCACATGAAAGAATATATTTCTGCTTGGGGCTAAGTCCATCTTTCATCCCCCAGTCCACTGAGAGGTTAGCCTCTCTCAAAAGACATTACTGGCCCCTGGAGAGAACTTGGAGAGTATGAAGTGCAGTTTATTTTTTGCTCTGTTTGTGGTACTAGGGATGGAACCCATCGCCTCCTGTGTGCTAGGCAAGCACTGTGCCGTTAAGCTACATCTCCAGCCCAAAGCGCTGTTTACATGTGATTCTCAGAAAGGTGCAGGACTCCTTCACTGTCACACAACAAGTCAGTGTCAGGTTGGGGTCTGATGCATGGCAGTTAGGGTTCCACCTGGAGAGAGATTTGTAACTGTTTTGCTAGTTTTTTTTTTTTCTTTCTCCTTTTTTTCTTTTTTTTCCGGTACCAGGGATTGAACCCAGGGACGCTTAACCACTGAGCCACATCCCCCGCCTGTTTTCATTTCTCTTTTTGTTTTGAGATAGGGTCTTGCTTTGTTGCTTAAGGCCTCCCTAAGTAGCTGAGGCTGGCCTGGAGCTTTTGATCCTCCTGCCTCAGCTTCCTGAGTTGCTGGGATTATAGGTGTGCCACACCATACCCAGCTGTTTTGCTAAATTTCACATCACTTGATCATCTAGGAGGAAAAAAAAGTATTCCTTCTGTGGCCTAGTTGAGATGAAGCTTGTAGAACAGGTCACCCTTGGGCCCTAGGTGCAGCCAGCTCCTTCGAAGTGTTGAGCAGACCTTGGGATTATCTTGGGGTCAGAGCAAGGTTGGTAAGAGAACTGCTTATCCTAGGCTATGAGTTTTTTATTGCTGTTTTTTGCTGCTACCAGCAAAGACTCGAATTGTTGATCCCAGTAGCAGCTAGAAAAACAGATGCTGCGTCTTACAAATGAGCCTGTAAATTCCTGGGAAAATCAATCCATCTTCGGCCTGTGGGAGCTCAGGTCACCATTCATTTCCTGCAGCCCAGCACCTGGCGGCCAGCAAGCCCTTATTTGGAATCTTCCATCTCCCCACAAGGGAGCTGTTTTGGTACCACCTTGTAAGTCATCCTAGACCAATTTAGTATCTTGTCTCAGTCAAGTTCTTGCTTTAGTTTTCTCCATGAGAATAAGTATGAAAGTTCTGGAAGTAGAGTTCTGGTCAAGGGGCAGTGTTTGGAGTCAGAAAATTGGGTAGGAAAGTGATAGTTAAGGAGGAGGTGGACTTGTACAAATGGTGTCATAGGTGTGTGCACTTTGGACAGGCCCAGGACTGAATCCTGGCACCGCATTAATGAAATGGTTGGCTCAGTAGATTAGCTAACCTCTGAGCCTTTCTATGGTTAAAACCTACCTGGTTGTGAAAGCAACAGCCAAAGGACATTATGAAATGGCTAGATATATGTAACACAAGGTCATGCGCACAGGAAAAGGTGCATTTGTCCCACTACTGTGCGCGTTGTTCTAAGAAGAAGACCCTGATTCGATTTACACAAGCCTTTAGTAAATCTTCACGTCATGTTTTCATGTTGAATGGGAAAAAAGCAAGTTGCAAAAGAGCCTATAAAAATCATGTTTTTTCTTTTTTTTTTTTTTCAGTGCTGGGGATCGAATCAAAGGCCTCACACATCCTAGGCAAGTGCTCTACCACTGAGCCACACACCCAGCCCAAGATCCTGTAAACTTAAAAATTTTAAAATCTGATGGCGCACGCCTGTAATCTCAGTGGCTTGGGAGGCTGAGGCAGGAGGATTGCCAGTTCAAAGCCAGCCTCAGCAACAGCGAGGCCCTAAGCAACTCAGTGAGACCCTGTCTCTAAATAAAATGCAAAATAGGGCTGGGGATGTGGCTCAGTAACAAGTGCTCCTGAGTTCAATCCCTAGCATCTCCTCCCACCCCAATTTAAAATCCTACCAAATAAGATAATGAGATTTCTGTTCTTTATGGGCATATACATAATAAAAGGAGAAATTGTAATAAGGTAGAAATTTATGGGCATAGCATAATAGTCGGAGGGGTTATTGCTTATTTGGGCAGGAAGTAGTGGGCAGCTTTATCTTTTTTTTTTTTTTTTTAAAGAATCTGAAGTAAATGGAGGAAAATGTAAATATCTGCTAAACCTGGGAGGTGAGGTTTGCTTCTGTGTTTTTGTTTTTTTCGTTTTAACTGGTGCTGGGGATGGAACCCAGGGCAGTGAGCGTCCAGGAAACGCTCTACCTCGGAGCTGCATCCCTAGCCCAGTGCTGCCTTTTTGTTTTGTTGTTTGCAAATAACATCAAGGAGAGATCACGCTTGCTGTGCCTTCCAAGGACCCTGGGAGGTAGGTAGCTTTGTACCTTCCTTTCCCACGTAAGGAACCCGAGGCCCAGAAAGGCAAGGGGCCTTGCCCAAGGTCTCCTCGTGGGATCTGACCTGGTCTGTGGGCCCCCTGGTCGGGGGAGCAGCCAGGGCCACCAAGTGCGATTTGCTGCTGTGCGGCAGCTGGCAGCCCCTGAGCTCTGAGAGACCTGAGTGGTGGAAACTCACGTTACTTCTGCTTTATAGGCCAGTAGACGTGGGCCCAGAGAATCAGGTTCAGCGGCCAGGGTCAGCGCACAGGGACCAGGGAGGCTGAGCCTGGGCTTTGGTTTATCTGTGGTTGAGGACATCTTCCCTGTGGAGGCTGCCATGAGGTGGCTGGTGGCAATGCTGCTCCGTTCCAAGGACAGAGCTTCCCTTTTCAGAGGGTAGAGGTTGTGGGTCGTGGTAGCCTCCAGTTAGAGGGCCAGCCTGGGAATCCTGGAGTGAGAGCAGCACTGGGCCTGGAGAGCCGTGAACCTGGTGAGCTTTAAACGCCTTCCCAGGCAGCAGGCCTCCTGCCAAGGCCACGTTTGTGGGGGTGGGGCGGGGGGTCAGGCTTTGAGCTTGTTCTGAGCAGCTGGTGATTCAGTGGGCACGTTCTCCTGGTTGAGTCCCTTCTCCTATTTTTATCTTTAGTTTTTGCAGTCCTGGGAGTCGGACCCAGGGCCTCACAAACGCTCGCTCTGCCACCAAGCCGCACTTCCAGCCCTTTCTATTTTTTGAGACAGGGTCTCCCTAAGTTCTCAGGCGGGGCTGGAACTTGCAATCCTCCTGCCCTGGCTCCCTGAGTGGCTGGAATTACAGTCCATTGTTGCTGTGCCAGGTACATGGCAAGCTCTTTAACCTTTGGAGCCAGTTTGTTCATCCCTAAGGTGACACACCGGTGTGAGCTAGAGCTGGCAGCCAGCATCAGCACAGTGCCAGGTGCCACAGAGCAGATAACATTCAACAAGTCCTGCCGACCTACTCAGCCAGGCCTCTGTTGGGGAGGCAGGGCGGCCGGGGAGAAGCAAGGCAGGAGGAGCTATAAGTGGTGTGTTTTATTTATTTTTCTCCACTGGGGTCTGAATTCCGGGGCACTCTACCACTGAGCTACATCCTCAGCCCTTCAGACCTTTTTTATTTTATTTTGAGACAGGGTGTCACTGAATTGTTGAGGCTGGCCTCAAACTTGTGATCCTCCTGCCTCAGCCTCCGGAGTTGCTGGGATTACAGGCATGTGCCACCATGTGTGGCTGGCTGGTAGGTTTTGGGCATCAGTGGGGTACATTTTACTGTACTGGTGGAGGAATTAGAGGCTCTCTGAGCCCAGCAGAGCCTCTTGATTCACTGACTTCTGAGGAGAGAGGAAGGAGGCCCTGAGTGGGGGCCTGCTTCTGATAGGGAAGGGTCTCAGCTCTGATAAAGTTGTTGGGTCTGGTTGGGAAACCAGCACTTTCACCAACATACTTGGCTGGGTGAGAAAGGTCAGAGACCTTGGGCTATTGGTCAAGTTCAGGCTGGTTCTTTTTTTTTTTTTTTGTACTGGGAATTGAACCCAGGAGTGCTTAACCCCTGAGCCACATCTGTAGACTTTTTTTTAAAAAAATTTCATTTAGAGACAGGGTCTCACTGAGTTGCTTAGGCCTCGCCGTGGCTGAGGCTGGCTTTGGATTTGCAATCCTCTTTGCCTTAGGTTGCCACGCTCAACTCACCTTTACCTTCTTGTGACAAGGAAGCACCCCAGGAAGCTGATGCTCAAAGTCAGCCTGGCCCCTGGTGCCTGGCAGCCACCTCCCTCAATACTGCAACCCTGTCCTTGCCCCTCCGGGGCTGCCTCTGTCACCAGCTGCAGCCTGAGGGCCTTTCCCACCAATGGGAGGATCTTGGCAGGCCCCAGCCAGGGCCCTCCCACAGCCGGGCTCCTGCCCTGGATGCTGGCTTTTCCTGTGCTGCTCCCTTGTCACAGAGAACTCGGCTTCAGTGTCACCCCAGAGGCCTTTCTTGACCCTTCTGCCTGCAGCACGACCCGCCCTGGCTGGCTTTGAACTTGCGATCCTTCTGCCTCAGCCTCCCGAGCCACTGGGATTATAGGTGTGCACCACTGTGCCTGGCTTTTATTTTTTTATTTATTTTTCTTTTTTATTTTTTTTGGAACCAGGGATTGAACTCAGGGACACTTGGCCACTAAGCCACATCCCCAGCCCTATTTTGTATTTTATTTAGAGACAGGGTCTCACTGAGTTGCTTAGGGCCTCGCTAAGTTGCTAAGGCTGGCTTTGAACTCGAGATCCTCCTGACTCAGCCTCCCAAGTCGCTTGGATTACAGGCGTGCGCCACCACGCCCGGCCCTGGCTTTTATTTTTAAATCTGGGAGTAGGAGTACTAGCTTTATAATATTTTAATAGAAATATAGAGGGCAGTTGTCCCTTATTCTGAGAGGGGCTGGGGGTGGTGATGGGCTTTGTGGGAGGATTGGGAGTCCTCCGCCCGCAGCCCTGTGGTCAGCTGGAGGTGGGCCGTGAGCATTTCCAAGTCCCACTGGGGATAAAGGCCCTCTCATAGCTCCGTGTCTGTGCCAGGCTGGCATGGCTCTGTCCCTCCCTGTCTCTGCTCCAGCCAGGCCCTTATGTAAGCAGAACCCGCTGCTGTTCAAGATGCCCTGGAGCCTTCAGGGCTTTGTGTTGGTTCCTGGGGTGGGGGTGGGGGTGGCGAGCGTGGGAATGGTGCCCGCCCTCAGGGTGGGCTGCCAGGTCGAGAGGGAGGAGTGTGACACAGGCACTTGGCCTCTGAGATACCAAGAAGCAGGCTGGAACCTCCAGGGTCAGGGTGGGAGAGCTGCTCAGAGAGAGGAGGAGGCCGCAGGGGGCAGGGCTGCCAAAGGGATGTGCCTCAGGAGGAGGGGGGTGGGCATTCGACTTCTTTTGGGGGTATCAGAACACATCAGAATTCTTGGGGGGATAATTGTAGTCTAAGAGACCACTTCTGTCCATAGGGGTCCACAGGGGTGTCCACAGGGGCGTCCACAGGGGACTGGGTCTAGAACCAGCATCCCTGGATGCTCAAGCTCTCCCTTCCATAGAGTGAAGGAGCATTTGCACAGGACTGACCCAGTCCTGCCCTAGATGGAGATCGTCTCTGGAGTGCCTGGAACACCTGATCCGTCAATGCCATGCGAATGGCTGTCACACTGCAGCGTGTTGTTGGGGATCAATGAGAAGAGTGTCTGTGTTCGGGACAGATGTGATTTTTATAAAAGCGTCTTGATCTGTGGTCGGTTGGCTGCAGACGGCACACATGGGCTGCCTGCGTATTGTCCGAACTCTACTTGTTGCAGAGTATGAAGTTGAACCTGGTGGTGCAGCTGTCGGAGGGACTGGTGGGGGAGTCCCTGTGCTTAGTTTTGGAAGGGCAGATTCAGTCCTTGTCTGGTGATCTTTTTTTCTGTGCCACTGGGGAATTGAACCTTCGGACCCCCTACCAGTGATGCGTCTCCAGCCTTTATTTCTTACCTAGAGACGGCCATTCCCTGTGTTGCCCAGGCTGGCCTTGAGTTTGCACTCCTCCACCTCAGCCTCTCCAGCTGCTGGGGTTACAGGTGTGTGCCCCATGCACTGATTGTCTGGTCATCCTGACCCTCACCTCTTCCCAGGGCTCCCCTGGTCCTCCCAGGCCGCCTGCAGCCCCTGCCTGGTCCCTGGTAGGTCTCGGGATGTTTGTGGAACCAGAAATTCTGTGTCAGTTGCAGACCACGGGCTGCAGAGCAGAACCAGCTGGGACAGCTGGTGTGCAGGCACATAATCGATGCCCTCCCACTCCTAAAAGAGGCCCTGCAGCCTGCGTCAGAGGAAGCACTCTCCCATTGTCTCAGGTGTGGGGCTGGCCGTTCCCTGGGATGGGGAGCATGCATTGAGCACGTGGCACCCTCGACTGCGTTAATGTGGACTCCTGTTCTTCTGTGAAGCCAACTCTGGCTCCTCTTTAGGTACTTCGGAATTTGGCCATTCTTTCTTTCCATTTTTTTCTTCTTTTCTCTTCTGCAGTTCTGAGGATGGAACCCGGGTCCTCTCACATGCTACACAAGTGCCCCTTCACTGGCTCCCCCAGCCCTGAATTCTGAGTTTTCATGTAAACCTAAGATTGAGGCTCTCTTGGGAAGCTCTAAGGCAGTCACAAACCCCAGTTGTATTTCCTCATGGGCTTTTTCTTGTGTCCCCACGTAACTGCCACCTTCTGGCTCACCTGGGGCCTCACTGGATGGCACGCTGAAGGTGAAGCCATTCCTGGTCAACTGAGCGGGGCCAGGGAGGAGGCGTGGGGTGGGCATCCACCAGGGTGCTTGGGCCCTGTATCTCACTTGACCCTTCATTCCTCTGCCCTCCGGTGCAGGGCAGTGTGAGGGCAGGTGTTCTGGGAATCAGGGAACCTGCCTTCAGAGCCGCTCACAGATCACAGGTGCAGGTGGCCGTGGGCATCTTCCAGGACCCCTCTCTTAACTGCCTGAGCAGAGCATTTTCCATTAATGTAATTTTCTTGTACAGATGAGACCAGGCCCGCTACACATTCCAGAAATCTTGCCTCATCTGCCAAAATCTCTTTCACTTCTTATTTCACTCCCTTTCTTCTAAGATGCTGTTTTCCCTCTCTTGGGTTTTAACGTTCCTTAAGTTGGGATGCATCTTCTGATTGTGATTGACATATATCTTCCATTGACATATGCAGTTCTCTCTCTCTCTTGTTTTTTGTACTGGAGATTGAACCCAGGGGCACTTAACCACTGAGCCGCATCCCCAGCTCTTTTTGTATTTTATTTGGAGACAGGGTCTCGTTGAGTTGCTTAGGGCCTCGCTAAGTTGCTGAGGCTGGCTTTGAACTCGCGATCCTCCTGCCTCAGCCTCCTGAGTCTCTGGGATGACAGGTATGTGCACCACTGCGCCTGGCTGTGTGGTTTCTTTTGCAATTTTTTCCTCCCCAAAATTGGTGGCTTGGTATCTCAGGATCCAGGAATGGGGTGCCTTTCCACCATCCATTCTGTGCCCCACACAGTCCACATCACCAGGGTCACTGTGGCAGTTGTCTCTGAGCCTTTCACAACTGTCTCTGCAGCTGCATCTGCTCACCTACTCTCACTCTGCTCCCAGTAGTGACAAGGGTCCTTCTACAGATCACACCAGCCTGTGACACTCCAGGATCTTCTCATTGCTATGGGATAAAACCCAATGCTCCATCCACTTCCTCAGTTACTTGCTCTCCTTGAAGTCTGCTCTTCTCTAACCTCTGAATGTTCCAGACCCTGCCAAGCACTGAGCTGCCTCAGGACCTTTGCATGTCCTTAAGGAGCCTTGTGCTGGCCCTCATGGCTCAAATCTCATTTCCTAAGCAGTGATTTTCCTGACCACCTCCTCTAGGCTTTCTACTCTGCTTTTTATTATTATTATTATTATTGGTATTGGGATTGAATCCAGGGGTGCTTAATCACTGACCCACATCCCCAACCCTCTTTTACATTTTATTTAGAGACAGGGTCTTTCTGAGTTGCTTAGGGCCTCACTAAGTTGCTAAGGCTGGCTTTGAACTCACGATCCTCCTGCCTCAGCCTCCTGAGCCACTGGGATTACCGGTGTGGGCCACTGTGCCCTACTTTCTTTGTGGCCCTTGGTACATCCTGGTATTATGTAATTGGTGCTTTGCCCTTGAGCGTGAGCCAGTCCAGGAGTCTGGACTGGACCCAGGGCCTTGCACGTGTGGGCACGTGCTCTACCTCTGAGCCACGTCCCCTGCCCCTGCTGAGACTTTGTGGCCGTCCTTCCGCAGCCTAATCCCCAGAGCCCTAGCAGTGCCTGGATGTCTGAAGGAATGAGTCTGTTCTCATCTGCAAAAGGGGATTAACAGCAAAGACGATGGACCATGGTGAGGACGCTGGTGGAGGTGTGAGCTGCTGCTGCTGCTGCTAAAGCCCCCTGGGATCCCAGGTGGGGCTGGGGGCACACTGAGCCCAGGGGGTGGACTAACCTGCCTGCTGCACTCAGCCCAGGAGTGGTCAGCACCATGGGTGGTCAGCAGCCGAGCTGTTCTTCCGGTCAGTGTCTGCAGAGCTCGGGGTCTCTGGCCTGCCAGCTTCCTGGCTTGACAGCACCTTCCTGCCCAGAGATAGAGAGAGACCCATGTGTGGTGACCCTTGCATAGGGCGTCAGGGGTGGGGGTGCAGAGCTGGGCTGCCTCCGGGGGCCCGGGGCATGGAAGGAGAGCAACAGTTTGAACCCTAGAAGAAGGAGGAGGGTCTGCAGACTGGAGCAACCGAGTGAGCGCTGGCCTGTCCAGCCGTGAGCATTCTGTTCTAAGGAACAAAGCAGAGGGGTCCCTTGGAATTTGTAGCCTGTGCGTCCTTAGACTGATGACTTGTGTTCCCTGAACCTTGGACTCTTATCTGTAAAATGGGTTAACGGTGTCAGTCTAACTGTGTGGGTGCCAGTGGGGGGAAGGGCAGTGGCCCCAGGGTCGACTGAGGCCCCACTGGGAGCCCCTGTCAGCAGAGATGAGGGCTTTCCCTTCATCCAAAGGCCAGGGACCTTCATCTGTCCCTGGAAACTTTCGTTTATTTTTTGGTGCTGTTCTCAGGTGTATGAAGCACTCACTACCCTGGACTGCGCCCAGTCCCGGGAGCGTTTAGAGCTGTGCGTCCTGGGCCCTACTCTCTGGACTGCACCCAGGCCTGGGAGCACTTAGAGCTGTGCATCCTGGGCCCTACTCTCTGGACTGCACCCAGTCCCGGGAGCGTTTAGAGCTGTGCATCCTGGGCCCTACTCTCAGTTTTGATGGGGGGTCTAGGTCAGGACCTGGCTGAGTCCAACCGGCAGCGTTCAGAGCTGCTGCTGTCGCCACAGCGGTTGTCTCTGATTCCAAGCAACCCTGAATGGTAGGTAGGCCAGGGGACGTTCCCGCTTACCCCAGGGAGGAGCAAAGGCTGGGTCAGCAGGGCTGGACACTGCCCCCTGCAGCATGGCCTTTCCTTCAGTGTTGGGGACACCCCTGCTCTTCCAGGCCTATGGTGGCCTTAGTCTTGTCAGGACGCCTGCAGGAAGCGTTGCCCCACCCTGCCCAGTCCCTCTGGATGGTATCAGGAGGTGACAGACCTGCTCTGGGTACAGCCTGATCGTGCCAGGCTGCGTGGGCAGAGGCTGAGGCATGAGGGGTTGCTGGTGCCAAGAGGAGAGGCTTAGCCTCGGGGTCCCCCGTGGTGCCTCACACACGTAGGTGCTGGGTTGGAGTGAGTGGGGACCCTTCTGAGGAGATCGGGTTTTCCTTTTCGAGTGTGGTGCTGGGGACAGGCCCTGGGCGTGATGTGTGTGGGGCATGTGCTCTTCCCAGCACTGCACCCCTGCCCAGTTTGTGTGTTTAGATGGGGTTCTTCCTGTGATGACCTTGAACCCCTGGGCTCAGGGGGTCCTGCCCAGCCTCCCATGGTGGGTCTGAGGCCTGTGCCGGTGGCCGGCTTCTGGTTGTTGGGGGATCGCTTTCCCTTTCCCAGCTGGCGTTTAGCCCTGCTCATCTGAGGGAGGCAGGGCTTTGGGCCTGGTGGGCGGGTCAGTGCTGCCACTGCCTGCTGCTTGCCTCAACCTTATTTCAAGCCCCAGTGTTCCGAGCTGCCCAGCAGGGTCACGGGCGGTGACCCCAGAGCCCAGGCAAGGCTTAGCCAACCCCACAGTGAGGCCCGGCACGGTGCCAGCGGGAAAGTGCGTGTCCAAGACGTCAGTCTTGCAGCTGCACATCTGGATGAAATCCCTGGGCAGAGCCGCTGGGTGGGCCCACACCTCCTGCAGCCTGTGAGTGGCCCAGAGGGCTGTGTGGCCCAGGACCCCGAGTGGCTGAGTGTGAGCTGACCCAGGGCTAAGGCCAGGGCCCCGAGTCTCCACGCTCTGTCCAGTGCCTCCCTCCTCTTCCTATCAGTGGTTGCATCCACCGACCCAGGAGCCTGTGAACCCCTGACAAACGTCCTCTGTGGCCAGGCTGCTACCTGGTCGCCAGGGCCTCTGCCAGGTGGGGACAGCATCCTAGGTTCTTCTGGCACTGGGCCCCCACTGCCTCTGCACCTGGCCCTGGCCCCAGATCTGAGTGCCTCATGGACATGGTCATTTGGACCCTGGCTCCTCTCATCTATCTTGCCAGCGGGGTGGCAGGAGCAGCTGGGTCAAGGACCAGGTCATCGTCGCCACACTTCCTATCCTGGGTGACATTCTGTTCCCACCATGGCACCTGGGGAGGCTGGCACCCCCCTCCCCCGCACCATAGAGAAAGGAGGTCACAGCTGAGGCCTCCAGGGAGGGAGGTATTTCTGGACCAGCAGGTGCGGCCTGTTGGCTTCCTGGCCGCTGAGCCCCAGGTCTTTCCAGCCATCCTGGCTTTAGTGTTGTGACTCGATATTTCTGGAAAGTAAAAGGGGAAGGGAGCCTGAAACACCGAGCTGCAGCCCAGGCCACACACTGGTCTTTGCGTTGGTGATGCCGGGGAGCCCGTGTGCTGCTCAGGGCAGGTGTGGTCGGGCCAGGCCTCCGCCCCCTGGGCTGGCAGGGTTCCCAGGGCATTCAGGCTGTGGGGGCACCAGCCCTGCGTCCATGCGAAGGACCCGAATTTCCTGGGGGGCCAGGGGGAAGGAGCTTTTGGGCTGCCTGCATGTCTGCATGGGCCCTGGCACTGAGTGGGCTTCTCGGGCCCCGGCAGGGAGCGCACCCGGGGCCGTGGGCAGGTGCTGGCCAGGCTGTCAGGAGGTCCAGCACGAGGCAGCCTGGGGAGGGCTCTTTTCTGGCCAGAAAGCCCTGCTGGAGCAGTGTGTCTGAAGGCTGCCTGTGCTGGGCTCTGCCCAGCATCATGCGGGGTCTCCAGAGGGAGGCCAGGTGTGGTGGGGCCATGGACTTGCACATGGGGACATCCTGGCTGAGGCATTTACTGCCAGGTGACCTGGTTGCGCTCCTCAGCCTTGGACCTCAGCTTCCTCTTCTGAAGTGGAGCTGATGGCGCCTCTTCCTGGGGCTGCTGTGGGCATGGGGGAGAGGATCTGGGAGGCTGCTCCTTCTGGGCCCGGAGGCACTGTTGGCTGCTGCCCCCACCGTGACCACTGGGCCGGTCTTGTCTCAGGGCACACAGATGTTCCAGACTCAGGGTTCGGGTGGTCTAGAATGCAGCTTGCCCTTCGGCCCTCCTCCTGGGCGAGGAGGGAGAGGTGCCTGGTGGGCTGTAGCCATGGCTCCTGGCCAGGGAGGCCACCCAGGCTTGGTTACAGAGGGAGGCGTCTGGGGAGCACCAGGCCCAGCTGTCTGTAAAGATGATGACACTGTGGCCTGAGAGGCTTTCAGGCCTGGCAGCCTGGCCAAGGGAGCCATGCCTGCTGGCCGCTGCTGCCTGGATGGCACACGGTGTGACCCTCAACGCTTCAGCCTGGCGGCTGGGCCGGGCCTCCCTTCTGGTGTAGAGTCAGAAACCTCACTCCTTGTACCTCTGGCCCCCTCCAGGTGGACACTGCCTGCAGTCACTTTTCACTCCCTCCCCTCCCCGTCTCTGTGTCTGCCTCTCCACTCCAGTCAAGCTGTGCCCCTCCTGCCTGGGAACCCTGTACAACTCCCACCTCACTCTGAATAAAAGCCAAGGCCCCCCTCAAGGCCCACAGGCCCTGCACCAGCCGCTCTTGTCACCACCCACTTCCCCTCTCTGCTCTGGCCACTGGCCTCCTCTCTGCTCCTGAGAGGCTGGGCAGAGGCGGGCCTCAGGGCCTTTGCACATGCTGCTCCCCTCTACCCGAAACAGCCTGGCCCTGGGCTGTGCATGGCTGGTTTCCTCACTTCCTACTGGCCTGTGCTCAGATGCCTTTCTTTCCCAGGGAGGACTTCCCTGACCACTGTTGAAAGTGCCCACCCCCTCACCTGTTATTCTCCTCTATTCTTGGTGACAAAACAAGGCAAGCCACTGTTGTCTGCCTCTGCCGCCCTAAGTGGAGTGCAGGCCCCGCGAAGGCCGGGGCTTGGCTCTGTGCACTGCTGTGTCCTACCCAGAGCAGCGCCTTGGTAATGGGGGAGGAGTGAATGCAGGCGGGGGGCTTCCCCAGTCTTTGACTGGTAAGGTGCAGAGTCAGGGTGGAGCTTGCTCTGTCCCATCTCCTTGATGGCTATGGGCTGGCTGCAGCGGGCACCCTTCCAGCCATGGCCACAAGGGGGCAGCGAAGAGTGCCTCAGCCTCTGCAGGTGCCAAGGCCCAGGCTCTCCACCCACAGGTGTCCTGCTGTTGCTAGGGTTGACTCGCTGCCACAGGCTGGGTGGGGCCATCATGGCATCAGCTCTCCGACCTTGGGCCCCCTCATGGCCATGGTCGGGATTTCTGGAGAAAGAGCCTGAGTGCTAAGCTGGGCTGTGGCCCCTTCTTCGTCTGCCACATTATTCTGATAGCACTCGCTCCTTTATTCTCGCCCTGGAGAGCGAACCCAGCAGCGCGCCACCACTGACCTCCTCCCTCAGCCCTCTTCATTTTGAGACGGGGTCTCGCTTAGTTGCTGAGGCTGGCCTGGAACTTATCCTCCTGTCCCAGCCTCCTGAGTGGCTGGGAGTACAGGCGTGTACTACTGTACCTGGCCAAGAATATTTATTCTTAGTAAGGTTTATTCTGGATTGGAAATGTCTGCCTGCTCTTTTGTCTGCATACTCTTTTCTCTGTGATTCTTAGGCTAACCCCATGAGATGACATGCAGGAGCAGCAGACTTTGCAGATGAAGAAGGGCTCAGAGAGGGTGGGCAACCAGTCCAGGAAGTATGTGTCCTGCAGCCAGCCCACAGCCATCAAGGAGAGGGGACAGAGCAAAGGAAATATGTGTCTCTGTTACCTCAGAGCCTGGGGAACGTGAGTGCAGCTGAGGACGCAGGCCTCACCCTGCTGTGAGGGGGGCCTCATGCAGCGCCTGCTGGCATGTCGGGGTTACCAGTGAGGAAGACCCCCCTCCCTGGGAGCCCCGAGTGCTGGCCACACGGGGTTGTGGGGCTGGCAGGGCGTACTGGGGGCTCCATAGACGCTCTGCAGAGTAGGGCCTCCTGCAGGTGGCTCCTGTGCCCACCTGAGCTCTGGGTAGGATGCCGGCGGCGCCTCTGGGGCCTGGGGAAGGAGGAACCAAGGAGGAGCCTGGGCGGGGCAGGCTGCGGGTGGGAGTGAGGGGGCAGCCCCACATGGACGCTTCAGTGGAGACGGACATGTCGGGGTCACTAGTGTAAATAGACAGCCAAGCCCAGAAGCCCTCTGGAGGCTGCGGAGGGGAGGGAGCCCTGCTGCGTCTGGTTCAGGGCCAGGAGGGGGAGCAGCCAGTGCAGAGACCCTGCACCTACCATGGTCTCCGCTGTTGCCTCGTGTGCAGGTGGGGACAGTCCTGGGAGTGCTGTTGCTTTGGTGGCTCTGGGCCTGGTGCTGGGCACAAAGCATCTTTAAGGCGGGAGCCCCTTTCTACTGCTCCTGCCTTAGGTGTCTTTATTACCTGACGGTGGGGTTGTGAGCACGTCGCTGGGGTGGCTCCAGGTGGAGGAGGCTGCGGCCTGGCCCCGCGGGCCTGCAGGTGGGCTTTGCCCCGCCCCCTCCCAGCTGGGGCCGCACCTGACCTTGTGTGAACACGGGTTGCTTTTGGCCAGACCCTGGAATCTGGGGCTCTGGTGAGCATGCCTCCCGGGCTAGTGGAACTGTCATCACGGCCACACTCCCACGTCCATGCCAGGGCTCCTGCCCTGTGCCGTCCTCTGCCTGTCCATTGTGCCTGCGACCACAGGGCCACACCCCCTGCCCGCCACCAGTGTAGGGATCTTGTGGGTGACCCCCGCAGGCCTCCCTGTGTCCCTGTCTGTCCCTCCCCTCTGCCTCCCCCAGGGCGGGGCCGTGTCTGTGTGGGGCAAGCAGGGAGCGGGTGGGCTGCGGGGTGGGGTGGGAGGTGCGTGGTGGAGGTGGCCCCTGCTCCTCTGCGGGCAGCTGTGAGCAGCTTGTTAACCCTCTGTGTGATGGAATCCATGTTGAGCTGCCCAGCAGGCGGGGCCTGGCTTCCATTCTCAGCACCGAAAAAAGTTCTTTGTTGAAATGAAATTCACATAAAGTAAAGCGAACAGTTTAAAACTGTGTGATTCAAGCTGGCCGCAGTGGCGCATGCCAGGAGTCCCAGCTGCTGGGCTGAGGCAGTTTCTCGAAGTTCGGGGCCAGCCTGGGCGACAGGGAGACCCAGTCTCAAAAAACTGAAGCACAGCTGCGTGGCATTCAGCACGTTCTCGGTGTTGTGCCGCCACCACCCCTGCCCAGGGCCACAGCCGTCCATCACCCTAGGAGCCAGGCACCCTCAGCGTCACGCCCGCCCCAGCCCCCAGCCTGGCCACCCCCCGGTCCGAGTTCAGTCTGCCCTGAGCGTTGCACGTGAGCCTGTCGCTCAGTCCGCTGCCGTCGCCCAGCCTGGCATCTTGCCCTCGCACAACCCGGCTTGTGTTCTGCTTTCTGTTTTGTGACAGTCAGAGGCACAGGGAGGTGGGAGATGGAGAGCCCCGGCCATCAGGGCCCGTTCTCTCTGGGAGAAGATGGCTGCTGGGCGTGGGCCTGTGGGGCAGGACATGCAGAGCCACAACCACCCCCTCGAGAATGGACCCTGCTACGGTGGCCCCACCCTGGCCGGCCCCCGGGTGCTGCCCGTGGCCTGGCTTACCTCTGCAGTGCGGGCAGCTCCTTGGGGCTGAGCACCGGCCTGGGCGCTGCTGCTGCTGCTGCTGCTGCTGCGATGACTGTGGCCCTCTCCCCGCTGCCCCCTCCTGTCACCTGGCTTCCTTTCCCAGCAGCCAGCTGGGGTCCCAACAGCCTGGCAGCACTCCCCCTCCGAGGCCCTGGTCTGCCTGGTCTGGTGCCGCGTGGGGGAGAGGTAGGATTTCAGCCCTCCCCCAGCAGCTGGCTGGGCAGGGAGAGGGGCTGGTTGTATTTTAAGCTGTTGAGTGGTTCAGCAGGAACTCGGAGACCTCCTGTCCTGGTGGACGCTGTGCTGCTCTCCTGTGGGCCACACGGGCTCGAAGGCATGTGGGCAGTGCCCGCCAGGGGCCCGGGAACTATTAATATACCCGCAGCCACGGGGCCAGCGCTGTGTTCCAGCCCTTGGTGCAGTCCTCTCCTCGTGGGTCTCTGGGGGGCCCCGAGGGGTATGACCAGCTCCCTTTTTAAGCCTCTCTCTATGCCAGCTGCTCCCTGTGGCCTTTTTGTCCCTGTAGGGGTTCAAGAACTTGCTCCCCAAGGCCACAGGACTGAGTGGAGCCCAGAGTTGACAGCAGCTGATCTCTGATGCAGTTCAAATAGGCAGCACTGGCCGGGAATTCCTGGGCTCTGTCCCCGTTTCCCTCAGGTCCATGATGTGGGTGGGTGTGTCACGGATGGGCAAACAGGCTCAGGTGCTGCTCTGACCTGCTGGCTGGCGGGAAGTCAGGATCTGAATGCAGGCCGGGGCTGCCCTACTGGGCAGGGCTGCCTCCTGTGGAACCTCTTCATTCCTGTCCCCAGGACCCACTTCTGAGTGCTTCCCAGAGGTCAGACACACTAGGTCTTCATGTGCCCTGGCTAGGGCCACTCAGGCTGCACGGCAGGGCTGGGTAGATCCAGGGTACCCCGTTCCTGCCACTGTGGTGAAGAGTGTGAGGTGAGCCCTCTTCTTCAGGTGGGCTCTGGCTACAGTGGCCCGTCCCCTGGTGGATGAACATACCCTACCCTCAGAGACCCGGACGGGGCCTGCTGGGGACCCTCTGGCCCCACAGCTGCGTATCTAGCCCCTCTTCCTCAGGCAGCACATAACTGGTGGCTCACTGGAGCTCTGAGTGGGGACGGTCCACAGCAGTTACTGGCCAGGGGCCAGCTTGGATGGCATCCAGCTCTGCTCACTGTGACTTGTCTAGTGGGGTCTGCGCCACCCCCTGGGCAACAGGCATATCCTGACCAGCCCGGGCACTGCCCCCCTCGCTCCAGCAGCCTTCTCTGACCTGCTGGGGTGGACGGTTCAGATCCCCTGGTGCTCCCCCTGCCCAGAACCATCCCTCTCCACCAGGAGGCCCAGGCTGTGCGCTCTGGGCTTTGGGGGTCTTCAGGCCTGGATGGGGGTGTGACTGGCTGACACCATGGGAAGACTACCCCAATGGTAGCCTTGAGCAGGGTCTGGGTGGTCCTGGTCAGAAATGGGTGGAGAGGGAGGCTGGAGAAGAAGAGGGCTGAGACCTCGAAACTTGCCTTTAACTTCCTGTTCCAGGTCGTTTCCACTTAGAGGCTTTTTGCACCAATAACTGTGGAATCTGTCACCTCCCTGGGAACACAAATGCACAAGGAAAATAATCCAGAGTGTCTTTTACAGCTCAGATGGGGAAACGGATGATCTATTTCACGGATTCTCAGAATAGCTGGGGTGTCTCCAAGTGCAGTGAACTGCTTATGCCTGAGCTGGGCGCTGGGGCCCGGGCTGGCCTCACCCTCCTCTGGCCACTGGCCAGAGGCCCCTACCCCTCTCAGGTCAGAGGAGGGGCTGACAGGTGCCTGTCTGCCTCAGGAGATTGCCTTGCCCTGGTGCTGCTGGGGGACTGTCCACTCAAAAGCCTCCTTCAGGGCACCTGGCCCCCGGGGACTGCCCGGGCCCTGCCCCCAGGAGGACTGTGGCATGGCTCCTTGGTGGGCTCAGGCGGGATGGTTTTATATTTAGCTGGGCTGTGGCTCTGGTGCCACTCGGGTTACATCTGGCACACGAGCCAGCAGTGCCAGGGCAGGCGCAGGCTCTCTTCCAGCCCCGCGGCAGAATTCGATCGCGCCTGCCCGGCCCAAAGCTGCTCCTCGTGGGAGGTCTGTGGTGGGGGCTGACGGCCGGCAGCTGGGGCGGCAGCCCGGGTGGGCAGAGCAGAGCAGCCGGGCCGGTGGCGGGCAGTATGGACATCAGCTTGAGCATGGTGGCCCGGGAGGCCAGCCAGGCACTGAGCCCTGGCCTCGACTGCTTCCCCCGGCCCGCACCCCCCAAGACAACCAAGAAACCTAAAAAAGCTGTTCTCTTTTTTGAGGTGGAGATTCTGGATGCAAAGACAAGGGAGAAGCTGTGTTTCCTGGACAAGGTAGGACCATGTGCCTGTGGCCCAGGGCCAGAGACCCCCAGCTCCTTCCAGCCAGGAGTCACCCAGCTCTTTGCACCCCAGCCCCTGCCCTTCAGAGGGCACAGGAGGAATGCTGTTGGCGTTTGGGATAGAGTGGGCAGTTGTGGCCCTGGTGTGCCTGGGAGCTGCCTCCTGGCTGGGAGGAAGTGGAACCTGTGGTCTGGACTGAGACCTGTTCCTGCTGAGGCCAGTCCGGGGGAGGGGCTTGGACCTCTGCAGGTCTGGGCCCCACCGAGATCCTTCATTCCAGGGCAGAGCAGCAGCAGGGAGGCAGGCTGGCTCACCTTGTCTACCTGGCTGGGCTGCTGCCATCCTGGCTTCCTGGTAGCACTGGAGCCCCTGTGCTGCACCTGCCCTGACCAGCAGGTGGGGCCCTGGACCCCGTTCCTCTCCTGTTCCCATAGGAGTGGCCAGGTCTCCAGTCCTTCCTCCCTGCCAGTCTCCCTCCTGGGTGTGGACTCCCCGGGGCTTATGTCCCTGTGCTGGTCTTTCTCCAGGTGGAGCCTCAGGCCACCATCGCAGAGATCAAGAACCTCTTCACCAAGACTCGTGAGTCCTGGGCCCCACTCCAGCAACCACAGCCTCTCCTCTGGGCAAGATCCTCTGGGTGGGACCATGTCCTATGTGCTTCTCCCTCAATGGCCTGTGAGATGCCCTGGTGGCCCAGGCTTCTCCGGGCTCGACTGCAGTAGGCGCCCCCGTGTGGCCATCAGGAGGAATGCCCTTGCTGGACTTTCGGAAGGACAAAATCCTGCTCTGGCACTGCTCTTCTGGCCTGTGTCCTGGAACAACCAGGCCTGTGGCCTTGCCTGGGATGGGCGTTGTGAGGTCCCTGAGCCCTGGCAACCCTGAGACGCTGGTGCAGTGGTGTGGGCAGCATGCACGCTGGGTCCTGCCAGGCTGAGGGCTGTGACTCTATTCTCCCCCAGATCCGCAGTGGTACCCCGCCCGCCAGTCCCTCCGCCTGGACCCCAGTGAGTACATCTGTCCACAGGGCTCACCCCCTGGCTCTTGGGTGGCAGTGGGAGAAGGCTGGGGCAGCCCCTGAGCCCTGGCCTGCCTCTGCAGAGGGCAAGTCTCTGAAGGACGAGGATGTTCTGCAGAAGTTGCCCGTGGGCACCACAGCCACACTCTACTTCCGGGACCTGGGGGCCCAGATCAGCTGGGTGACGGTGAGTCCTGATCCTCCCCCAGCTGCCTTTGCCACCAGCCGCATTGGGTCACTCACTGCTCCCTGGCCCCCAGGTTTTTTTGACCGAGTACGCTGGGCCCCTTTTCATCTACCTGCTCTTCTACTTCCGGGTGCCCTTCATCTATGGCCACAAATATGACTTCACGTCCAGTCGGCACACAGTGGTGCAGTGAGTGGGGTCAGGCGGGCGGGAGGGCGGAGGACACAGATCGAGGGCCTGTCGGACCAGCCCCAGCCTCGCCTGCTCCCCCCAGCCTCGCCTGCATCTGCCACTCATTCCACTACGTCAAGCGCCTGCTGGAGACGCTGTTTGTGCACCGCTTCTCCCACGGCACCATGCCCCTGCGCAACATCTTCAAGGTGAGCCCCACCCACTCAGCCCACCTCTCCCTGCCCTCCCTTCCCTCCCTCCCCTCCCGCCGGGCACTGCCAGCACTTGCCTCCCTGTCTGCTCCCTTTCAGAACTGCACCTACTACTGGGGCTTTGCTGCGTGGATGGCCTATTACATCAACCACCCTCTCTACACGCCCCCCAGTAAGTGGCCTTGACCTGAACCCCTGCCCCCAAGGGAGCCCCGAGGGCACTAGCCCTCCCCTCACGGGCCTCCCCTCCCTGCTTCCTCCTCAGCCTATGGAGCTCAGCAGGTTAAACTGGCGCTCGCTATCTTTGTGGTAAGGAGTCTGGGGCAGTGTTGGGGGTGGGGGACCTGGGGGCTCTGGGCTGAGTCTGCTCTCCTCTGACAGATCTGCCAACTTGGCAACTTCTCCATCCACATGGCTCTGCGGGACCTGCGGCCAGCTGGTGAGTGGCCAGCTGGGGATTGGGAGTGGTTGGGCCAGGTGGGGCAATCTCACCTGCCCCTCCTGTCCTGCCCACCAGGGTCCAAGACCAGGAAGATCCCATACCCCACCAAGAACCCCTTCACGTGGCTCTTCCTGCTGGTGTCCTGTCCCAACTACACCTACGAGGTGAGGGCCTGACCTGTCTCCCCACTCCTTCCTGGTTAGGGGTCCCTTTGGGTCGGGTGCTTTCAGCTGAACCTGAGATCTGGAGAGAGCCTCTGCTCCTGTTCTGGGGCTGGAGTGCGACGCTGGGCCGGTGGGTGGCTCTTCCTGCACTGGAGTTCGGGTTCCACCATCCCCACTGAAGAGGGGTGGGGGAGGTGGCTGGCCTGGCACGACAGCTGGCGGGGCCCATCTCTGCCTGCCCTTACCGCCACCTGCGCTGCCCACAGGTGGGGTCCTGGATTGGCTTTGCCATCATGACGCAGTGCCTTCCAGGTGAGCCTGTCACCCCTGCCTTGGTGGTGTCCTGCCATTCTGCTGGGCAGCCCCATCTTGACACCCCCACTCTGCCCCACAGTGGCCCTCTTTTCCTTGGTGGGCTTCACTCAGATGACCATCTGGGCCAAGGGCAAGCACCGCAGCTACCTGAAGGAGTTCCGAGACTACCCACCCCTACGCATGCCCATCATCCCCTTCCTGCTCTGAGCCACTATCCTACTGGGCTCCGTCAAGCTGGGCTCTCACCCGCTCCCCAACATCACTCGGGTGGCTGCAGCTCTCCAGCACCTGGAATAAAACCTGCCTGCCCAGCTGGACTCGGGCTCTGTGTTCCTTTATGGGGTGTGGGGACCACCAGGCACGAGGTGTGGCTCAGGTTGGGGGGCCTGGAGGCTTTTATTTCTTGAACAGGTCCGGAGGGTGGTGGGTGAGCTTCTACAGAGCCACCTCAGGGTCCAGTCCAGATCCCTAGGCACTGGCCATCTGTGCTTCCCTCTGCTCCCGCCGCTTCTTCCGCTGGAGCAGCCGCCGCTCCCGTTCAAACTCCTTCATGCGCATCACGTAGCTGAGGGGAGAGTGGAAGGGTCTCAGCTCCAAGGCCGTCTCAACCCTGCCACTGCCCCTGGTCCCAGGGAGCTCCTGATCTCCAGGAGGGAAGCGAGGCCCATCTCTGGTTCTGTGCTGGCTGGTGGCACCCCAGGTGGCTTCAGCCGCCTGCCCCACCCAGGCTCCTCCCACCCCCACCTGGAGGCCTGGCTGAGGCCTGGCCAGGGCCCTGGGGCTGGCGGAAGTTTGGTTGGTGGGCGGGTGGGCTCACTCCAGGTGCTCGCAGTGGTCCCAGTCGTGCTGCTCGTGCTTGCAGGCCAGGAAGTTGGGGAAGCTGTCGCGCTTGCACTTGAGCAGCCGGATGAGGTAGTGGGCGCAGTAGTCGCGCTGCTGCAGCGTCAGCTGTGCATCGTTCATCTCCTGCTGCGTGGCCACCATCACTGAGGGGAGTGGTGGGGCTCAGCACGGGTGGGCAGCCTGCCCCTGCCCTGACTCCAGGGACAGTCCCCCCCGGGGACAGGTGGCATGCTGATGGATGGGTTACAGCCAGCCCTTGGCAGATGAGGTGTCTTCTCCCAGTGTGCACAAAGGTGACCCTGAGGCCCGACAGGAGGCCGGGTGGCTTTCCTCAGCCTCACTCCCACCTCCTCAGCAGCACTGGATGGTGCCTCCCCTCCCCCAGTGTCACCATGGGAGCTGAGAAAACCTCTCCCGGAACCCCTCTCAGCCGCTTCCCAGCGTGGGGTAGGGCTGCCTGGCGGAATCCCAGCTTCTGTCAGGCCATTGCCAGGTCCTCTCTGAGAGTCAGCTTCCTTCTCCACAAAGGATTTACAGCCCTCAGCATGGAAGTTACCAAGCCAATAATAAGCCATGTCACTTAATGGCAAGGACGTTTCTCAGAAATGCATCATTAGGTGATTCCATCATTGTGTGCACATCAGAGTGTACTTACACAAACTGAGACAGCTACTGTGTCACCAGGTGATGGGGCTTTACACTGTCACACAGCATGCGGTTGACTAAAACCTCTCATGCAGTGGGTGACGCACAGACTTAGTACATAGGCTCAGACCTGAGAGCTGGATGAGCCCTTGTTTGGGGCGTCCCACTCACCTGGCAGAACCCGACCCCAGGGGAAATCAACCTCAGGAGGTGGACAGGGCAGCAGGAACTCTGGCTGTGCACCCAGCTGTGCTCCCCTGCCTAGTGATCCTGTGTCCCTGACCTCCTTGCTGGCACCCCGCCACCCGGTGGACCAACCCTCCCTCCTCACCAGTGCCTCTGGAGCTTGGCACCCTCTGTCCACATCAGAATGTGGCCGTGATCAGCCTGGCTCCTTGCCCCTCTGCTTCCCAGCCACCATTCTCCATCTTACTGGGCCCAGGTTCTCGTCTCCTGTCCTGCATGCCACCTCCTTTGGCTTCCAGGCCATCACGCCAGACACGGCTCCCTGGCCACCCCGACCCCAGGTCGCTGGCTTCCTTAGCCTCTCCCTTTCTTCTTTCTGTTCCTCTGGCTCCTGCTACGCACCCTCCCCAGGTTTCCTCCCATTTCTAGGCTACCCCGAACCCACAAATTAACTGCTTCCTGAGAGCCATTCATGGATTCGAGCGGGTCCTCATCCATGGCTTCAGCTGACATCCTTTATGTTAAGGAACCCAACCTGGTCCCCCACCCCACACATCTGAGCCCCAGGCCCAGGTGTCCACCCACATGCCTCTGCTGGAGCCACCCACACTGGGGGCTTGGGTGAACAACCCGACTCCTCCCTCTGGTCTCCAACTTAATGATCAGCTAGCAAGGCCTTATGGGGCACCCGCAGCACGCATGGTGTATTCATGGGTATACAGTAGGGGGCACGACAGACGAGTCCCTGCCCTTCGAGGGAGATGGAACAGACAGGTTGGACACAGTGTCACAGACTGGCAATGGTAAGGACTGAGGCAAAGCAAGAAAGGGAGGGCGTTGGGTACCCAGGAGCAGAGTGTTCAAAAAACAGGTGCAGAGGCCTTGGCACGGTGAGAGGCCAGGTGTGGGGATGCCATTAACATCAGCAGCTGGATCTGTGAGTGGGTCTACGATCAAGCCCCCAACTTGCCCCCCTGAATAAACCTGGAGCTCTGGTCTGCAGAAGGCACTTGAAGCCAGGAGACTGGCAGAGCCCCCTCTTCCTTCCAAGCAGGGTGGACAAGGCCTGAGCCTTGAGGCACCCAAGAATTTAGTGTAGGTGAGCTTGAGTCCTGGAGGCAGGTGAGGAGGGTCTTCCAGGAGGTGTCAGCGGTGAAGGTTAGGCAAGAAGTGAGGACTGACAATGGGGCTTGGTTAGAGTCCTCAGGAGGGCTTAACAGAAGCCCTTTAAGTGAAGTGACAGTGGAAGAGCTGGAGGTGGGGCTGAGGGATTTCAGAATGATATGGATGGGAAAGCCAGTGTTGCAAGACTGGCTGAAGGCGAGTCCTGGAGTCAGAGCAGACGCGATGGAGGGCATGAAGGGGGTTCACCTGTAGCAGGGGCTTAACCTAGAATAACAGGTGAGGAGGAGTGGTCTGAGGGTGTATGGGGTGGGGACAGGGAGCCTAAGACAGCTCCCTGGCTGCTCCTGGGCGGCTCCTGTTTTCTCAATAAGAGGATGCAAAATGGCCTAGGAGGGAGGAAGAGACAGAGTGACAGGAGTGCCAGGCAACACCGAGGGGCCCCTGGAGGAGGCTGGTCGGCAGCTTTCCCTCATCCTGTTCTGCAGCCCTAGGGTAGATGCCAAGGAAAGGGAGGAGCTGCCTCCTACCACGGTCTTGGTTTGGCCAAGCAAGAGAGAGGCAGTGGGTGCAGGTGTGTGGGAAGCAGGTGCAGGGGGGGCAGTGGTGAGGGGGTGGGTGGTACAAAGGACTGCAGGCTCCGATGTGACATTAGGACCACCCAGAGAGGGGACACTGGTGGTGATACCACCTCCAACACCGACTCAGACACATACCTTTCTTTACCCCTACTACATGGAGATTCCCCGCCTCCAAGTCGATGTCCACCCAGCAGCCAAAACAACCTTTAGACACAGCCATCTGTGTCCCTCCGCTGCTTAGCAGCATGGGCTCTGTCCTCTCCTTGGCTCTCCGTCTGGTCACCTCCTCCTCATCCCCTTTCCATCTTCTACCCACTGCCTCCTGGAAGCCTGCTTTGATACCCGCCAACTGTTCCCCCCACGATCTGCCCGGTCCCACCATCTTCCCTCCTGGGCCGTGAGGTCCCTGAATCTCTCCAGCTCCATGATGTATCCCCGCGGCGCCCAATGGGAGGTGGCCCAGAGCTGGCGCTGCATGTGCCTGTAACATTACTGCGTAAGAGGAGCACCCAGCGCCGGCGGTGACACTCGGCGGGAGAGACTTGCCAGCAGGTGGGCAGCGCAGACACCATGCGAGCCCCGCTGGCGTCTTGTGCAAACCTAAATGAGTGGCAGGTGAACGGGGTGCCGTGAAAGTGTCCCTTCGGCCACAAGCCGCCTTGCGGCTCCCACTGCCCCCAGCACAGGCCAGCTCAGCCTCGTATCTCCCCGCTCCCGTCGCCTCTCTCTTGTCCGGGCCCTCTGCCCCGAGTGCCCGACGCCCGGCAGGCTCCTGCGGACTCTGAGTTCGGAGGGTCCCGCGCCCGCCCCCACTCCCGCCAGCCGCGCCTGCGCACTGGGCCTCACCGCGCTCCTTGCGCTCCGGGAAGCCGTAGTCGGGCGGGAAGGTGGGCATCTTCAGAGGGTCGGGCTCCACCGAGGCATCGCCCAGGTAGCGCCGAACCAGGTGCGCCCCCATATCTGCTTTGCTTGGCCGGCCGGGGTCACCTCACTCCTACCCGGAAGCACTGCCCTCTTCTCCACCCATGACTTCCGGGTCGCCCAGGCCGCTGGGGGATCATAGAGACGAACCCTCGGAGGACTTCCTGTTCGACGGGCGCCACCTGGCGGTGTGATGTAGGCAGGACAGGTGCGGCTCCGGCTCGTGTACTTGTTTGGACGCTAGAAGGGGAGACTCGGTTTCATTCTAGCGCATAAATGAAAATTGTATTTCGTATTTTTCAGGAAGAAACTTTTCTTGTAAAACGCAAGAATTTATCTTTAAATTAAAAATGCACAATACTGATTATATCATTAGTGAATATAAAAAAAATATGACTTTTGGTTTTATGCGGTGCTGGAGATGGAATCCAGGATCTTGCACATGCTGAGTACAGTGCACGACCACTGAACTGCACCGCCGCCCGGAATATCAAAATTTTAAGTTAAATGACTTAAAAGAAATATTTTAATGAAATAAAGTCAAATTAAAATAAGCAAAAGTCAATTTAGTGCTGGGTTCCGCACTAGATTAGGTTCTAGTGCTGCAAAACAAAACAAAACAATAATAAAAAATGAAAAAAATCATTTTGACAAGGTGTTGTGGATTGAATTGTGTCCTTCGAAAAAATATATATTGAAGTCTATAACATAAAGCTGCAATGGCCACGCTGGTCCGTTGATCGCAAGGAGGCAAGTCCGCAGCTGTCAGAGCAGCACTCTGTCCTTGGGGACCCACCCGGGTGTCAGCCCGCCACAGCAGGCAGCAGGCGGGCGCTGGGTTTGCAGTACGGCCCTTGCCTTGGCCAGGGCTGCCCATCAGCCCACCTTCTGACCTCCTGGGGCTCCCTCCTGGGCGGTCCTGTGCAGGACCAGCCTTTGGGGAAGGCAAGGGGAATGACAGCTTTCCTGCCCCTTCCCTGAAGCTAGCCAACCATTGGTCCGTTTGTTAGCCTGTCCTCGCTAGCTATTGGTTCGTTCGTGGCCTGTGCTCACCAGCCATTGGTCCGTTCGTCAGCCTGTCCTTGCCATCCATTGGCTGATCCCTAGCCTGCCAATTTCAACTTCTCAACAATCAGCAGATGGTCATTTGCCCCCGAAATTCAACAACTTAAAAGAAGCTCTCCAGCCATGCTCTCCCTCTCTCTCTTTCTCTTCAGGGCAGACACTGTTGGTCTCTTGCGTGAGTTCCCGCGTCCAGGGTGGTATTTCTGGGCACTTTTTCACTTTTCAAAGTCCTAACTCCTTAGGAAGCAACTGCAGAATTGTGACCGTACTTGGAAAAAGAGTCTTTGCAGGTGTAATGAG
>JAJEJO010053727.1:0-12903 GCA_020662805.1 Glaucomys volans
GGCTCAGGAAGTCCCAGATGGTCGCTCTCTGCCAGGGAAGCTGCAAAATGGCCTAAATTTTCTTTTTTCCCCAGAACATGTTTAATTTTGTTTAATTTTGAAGTAAAATTAATGAAATTGGTAATGGGTATAGAATTTACCTTTGCATACACTAGATTGTGTCTTGTTAGGATGCTGTGACTTTATATTTTCAATTCTTACTTTCTTGTCCTAAGTCATATAATCTGACATTATGGCTACATTTACATGAAGTATGTGTACTTAGCACAAAATTGTTCAGAGATCATGACATGGAGCAAAACAGAGTATTTTCATGACAATTTATATACTTATGATTTGGTATGCATAAGTGTTGGCTTCAAGCCCTCAGTGAACCCAGGGAGCCTGGGTGTTGACCTCTTCAATACATGGGCAGACTCTGCCTGGTGCACTGCAAAGTCTCATGTGGACACCATCTCACCAGCACTGATGGTCAGGGTCAGTGACCACTGGAGACAGTGCCATAGGGGAACCTAACAGAAAGAGCACTGCTGACAGGAGCTGTCACCTATGAGGGTAGCAGAAGTGATGCTAAAATGGAATGAGTGACAGAGTGAGTCAGGGGCGGATGGAGAGCTGTGTGCTCTGTGGTCCAGGGTGAGGCCCATAGCCTTGGGTTCCTTCTCCCCTTGGATGGGTTAAGAGGCAGAGTGACCATAGGCTTCTTCTACATCTTCTACCTGTATGGTTAGAAATGTGTCCCTCTGGGCAAAACACACAAGCAAAGCAGCAGACAGGCGTTCCTTCCTGGGAGATTTTCCTGAATCCTGGACCAAGCTCTGGCTGCATAGAGATCAAGGAGTCTGAGGGGGAAAGAGAAGCACAAGTCATGATTCTGCACATTGTCAGCAGCTTTGAAGGTTGTGGATGTCGCTCCTAAGGGATCTCAGTGTGGGTAGGAAGACATCGACTCATCTTCCACCAGTTCCCACCATGTTGACATGGCCTCAACTTCTCGACCTGCATTACATTTGTTATCTTGACTGTTCTACCCAGTATTATCAAGGTTCCTGGACATTTTCTTTCCTGCATCACCAGCCACACCCCCAGGCTTTTCTCTCTTTGTGTTTAACCTCTTCTTGCAGAGCTCTGGGATGCAAGTTTCAATGTGGTAATGATTCCAAAAGCTTATATGCCTGACAATATTTGTGTCATGCTTTCATTCTTGGTTTGGGAAATGAAAATAAAAAACTATATTGAGATTTCTCATTTCAGTTAGACTGGAAACCATCATGAACACACATAATATTAATTACTGGTAATGATGTGGAGGAAAAGGTATATGTACGTATGTTGACAATTAGTGCTACTACCATGCAAATAAGTGTAAAGATTCCTCAAAACCCAGGAATGGAACCACTTATGACACACATACTCCACTCCTTGGTATATATGTAAAGCTCTAGTTTACCATGTTTCCCAATGATTACATCAGCACAATGTACTATAGCTCATTAAGGAATCAACCCATGTGCCCATTAACAGACGGAGGACAAACAAGGGGGTAGATATACATGGTGGAGTTTTACTCAGTCACAATGTTGAATGAAAGTATGTCATTTGTTGGTAAATGGATAGAACAGGAGAACATCATGCTACATGAAATAAGCCAGAGTCAGAAAGTCAAGTGTTGAAAGTTTCCTTTCATGTGTGTTAAGGAGAGAAGGAAAGAGGAGGAGGGGAATGGGGGAGAGTGGGGAGAGAGGGAGTGAGAGAGAATTAAAACAGCATCTCACAAAAGCAGAAGGGAGAGCTATAGAGAAGAGAAAGGGGGAGGGACAGGGAGGGTGGGGCTGTGGGCATGGAAGTAATGGGAATGAATTCTGTCTAAGTCTGCTCTGTCCATGTGTGAATGCACCAATATGAACCTGATGTTCATATGGAATTAGAATTCATTAATTAAAATAAACATAAATAATTCTGACAACAGAATGGAAATGATATACAAGAGACAAGTAGTTGGGAAAGGAGGGGGAAATGGAGGCACTGGGACTGTGACTGAAGAATTTTGTTATGGGCATGGATGAAGATGGCATAATGAAGTCCACTATTGTGTATGATAAAAATGAGCCAATAAAGCAAAGTGGGCTGTTGAAAGTAATTGCTGAAAAGAGCAAAGTCAGGAGAGATGTAATGACAGGGCATCACACAACATGGGTTGATTTTAGTCTGCTGTAGACATCATAATCCAGGCATGAATTTCTTGTTGGTTTGTTCGTTTTGGTAGTATGGGGTTGACACCAGTGTTTGTGCACTCTAGGAAAGTTCAATAAAATGGTGTTATATTCCTGGGCCATTTTTAATTTTACAGCTTGATATGGGGTCTTGCAGAGTTGCTCACACTGTTCTTGAAGTTTTGATCTTTCTGCCTCCACTTCCCAAGTAACTGGGATCACATGCCTGCACCACCAGTCCCAGCTGGACACCACTGCTACCAATTAGCAATTGGACAGGGGTGGGAATCATGATTGCTACATAAACCTCCTGGAACACTGTGTAGGTATATCCCAATGTCATACATGATATAAAATCTTGCCAATTCATTGGGATGCTGAGTAGAAGGAAGGCTGAAGGCTGAATGGTCTACAATGGAAAAGAGGATGGGAAGGGTCTCCACAGAGATGTGAGTCCATCATTTATTCATATTCATAGGGCATGAAAGCCCTATATTTAAGTGTTTCAGGATGTATCGAGGAACATATTTGGTATTTATTCCTCTCCATTGTTATCTATCTCCATTCATTAACTTTGTACATTTCATTCTTTCAATTGCTGCTTGCACTAACATACACAAACTAAAATGACTTAAAGTAATGGCTTTTGTGAACTTGCTCTTGGTGTTGATTTTAGCTTACAATATGCACAAGCAAGACCACACAGTACAAGTGGAGAAGGGAAAGGTGAGTTTAATGATGAGTTAAAGGGTCACAGTTAGGCTCATCTCAGGAGCCCATTCAGATCCCTCCCATGTGTCCACTACTGAAATGGGATCATACCTCTGTGAATCCAATGGGCCATTCTATCACCTCCTCATTGATGACCAAGACTTGACCATGTTGACTCTAGGAAACAAACTCTCCTACTTTAACCAGCAGCCCAAGCCCAGCAGAGAAATTCACAGTGTTGTGGATATCATACTGGACTATCTGGTTGATTTTATCATTTAGGGAGAAGTGGTCCCAGCACTGTTTGTAAACTGGATTTTCTTCAGGAGTGGATGAAGCTGGAGGAGAGGCATAATTTCGAGATGAAAGGTGCATAGAAATGAAAGATGTAAATCCACATATACCAAGAAGTCCTTCTCTTCCACTTCCCCCAATTCTGGAGTCACTGCTTTTAGAGGCTCCGTCCTGTTTGGGTAGCCAACACCTCATGGGTTCAATTGGGTAAAGCAATGGTGGAGTGGAAGTATTCAGTCACAATAATTCTAGGATTGATGTCCCCAGGGTGGCCTTGCAACCTGAACAATCAAATCTGTTTAGGGCTTTTAGGAGTCAATCCTTGCACACTGAAAAGGTTACAGCATACATGAATTTGTTGGTGCAATGGTAGCATGAGTGTAAGCATATCTCAGTAATCATGACTGTGTTTAAATTAAATGTGGGCATTGTTTTATGTATCTATTTTATGTCAACAAATGTTAAGAAAGCATGACCTTAATGAATTGCTTTCTCTCTATGCCTAAGAAATTTTGGGAAAATGTCATCATCTTGTAATATTACAGGTAGAGTTTTTTGTCCTAAAATAGAAAAATTGAAATTCCAGATTCTAATGATTTTTAATAGAGTATGGTAACATTGAATCTCTGGGATCCATGACACTGTGTTGGGGAAGACAACTAACTCTTGCTCTTTAAAAAACTGTTGTTTAAGTCTTCAGTTATGTAAAATCAAAGCATGCTAAGCAATCCACAATTATGTCATTGGAGTTTTCTGTTCAAGTCAGCTAGTTTTCTTAGAATCACATATAAATGCACTCAATATGGCATATCAAATGTTGTTAGTAAAAATAGACATTAGATGACAAATTAAACTTGATGACATAGTTTGACATGCACATATTTAACTACATATTTACATTAAAATGAAATTGAATTGATTTACTTGATAAAATTCATTAAACAATTTGTCCATTATATATGAGAAGAAGAGCTCATAAATGTGTTCCATGAATAGGTTATGGATTCAGATAAGCCAGGTGGAAAGTAGAAAAAATCCACATATGGCCCAGGTAGATATCCTGAGCTGATAGGCATCATTGGTTGCATACCATCTAAAAATGGAGTCACAGGCCCTGCTCCCATGCTTGTTCCAGGTTTGGGAGAATAGTGATGTCTAAAGCTGATCCATTCTCCAGAGTCATTTCAGGATCCTATGTCAGAACCATTTCTCTTTTTTTGCTTTCAGATCTCTCATGAACTGCTCTCCTTTCAAATCATCAGATACGAAGAGTGCCACCCAAGTCGAGCCAAAGAAGCTCCCAGAGGAATTGGGGCAGTACACATTTAGTATTTTAGATGGAATATCTGCTGTCAAAGGTGGCCACCATGTCAGTATTCTCTATGTTTGCATGCACTCTAAGGAAATGTACAGATTTGATTAATTCCTTCCCTGCTTTGTCATGGGCTCTGTTTGGCTATTTTACATAATTTTATCTTACATTTGAAAGTATTTTGATGTAATATTTTATTAAATTGTAGGAACCACCCCCTCCTCTGGGAGAATTCTCCTGATACATATAACAAGCATCTGTATATATCCTATTATCTATATGTAATATTTATCTGTAATATATCCAGTATGAAAAAAAATCCATATTATATTTTTCCTAACTCTGTTGATCTTAAGAGAAAACATGGCCATGAGATACTTGAGTATAAAAATCATGGATGCTCTCAGTTGCCCCATCAAGACTTGGTACTGGAGGAGTTTTCCCTGCCATGGAAGAAGCCTAGGCCGGTTAGCATCTTCTAAAGTTCCCATTTCAGTTTTCTGAATAATCATGTTGTGGAGGACATGGGCCAAGGCATACACAGCATTATAGATGGAGTAGCTGTAGTCAGACATAGTCAACATGTCAACTACTCCTGACAAACACTCAAAGGATGCATTTGGAGAGCAATTATAAATTCTTCCACATAGCGACCCAGCAGGTGAACAATGAAAAATGTGCAACCACAATTTACTGAAGGAAAAGTCTTCTGGGTACTGGGCAGGGTTCACTATCTGGAGAAAGCATTGGAAGCCAGGGATTTCCCCCTGGTGAGGTGAGAATGAGAAGATTCTATGGAAAGGGTGCAGCATGTGATTCATCTCATACATGATGATATCCCACTTTGCTGTCATGATCCACACCTTCCCTGTGGTCAGAAAGAAGTCTGCTGTGATGTCCACAGTGATGAGGCTCTCTGCTTCACCATGGAGTATGTGCACATTTGCAGAGGAGACTCTGATCCTACTCATGAAGGTGATATCACCTGTTCCATACATTATCTTAGTGGCAGGGAGCTTTTCTGTTAAGGTCACACAGATACCATTCTTTAACATCTTTGCTTTGCTTTCAGATCTCTCATGAACTGCTCTCCTTTCAAATCATTGATTATGAAGAGTGCCACCCACGTCCAGCCAAAGTGCAGCAATAGGGAGACCATTCCATGGACCAGAGAGCTGTCCTTGGGCGCCATCTGATAGAGTGATGGAAACTGGTCTTCCTCACTTAGCATGGGATCAAAAGGTCTATATGTGACCTGAATGAGCAAAGACAACTGTCATGACTCTGAGTTTAATTCGAATTGGGGTTGCTCTCTTGTGCAATGCATGTCCCAATTTTCTGGGAAAGGGCTCATGAATGGATTGCTGTTCACAGAAAAGAAAGAGTGCTCTTTCAGTCTGTTTGTTCTATGCAGAGACCAAAATACCTGACAACTACAACTAGAGGAGTGAAAGTTTATTTGGGGGCTCATGAGTTCAGATGTTTTAGTCTATAGGCAGCCAGCTCTCTTTCTCTAGGTCCAAGATGTAGCAGGACATCATGGCAGAAGTGTATAGTGGAGAAAAGCCACCACTGCTGCACACCATCACCACCTAGTTCATCCATCAGCTGATTGACACAGTGATTAGGTTGAGGCTCTCATAACCCAATCATTTAACCTCTAAAATTTCTTGCATTATCTCACACATGATATTTGAAGGGACATCTCATGTCCCCACAAGTGCTATAGAAAGTGCCCAGTTGTCTTCTTCTGAATAGGGAAGACCAAACTTTTCAGCTCTACTTCCCTTAGGAAAGGACACGTGTCTTCCCATGAAAGACAATGTGCAAGCTCCTAACGTGCTTTTCATCTCAGGTTGTTGGAATAAAGGGCTGAGTAAACAGACATATCTTGCAACCTATATAATTCCCTGGGGTGTGTTTGATCCCTCATGGGATATGGAAGCCCAGCAGTTGAATTTTCCTTTGATTAGATATGAAGGACTGTCATTTGAGGAGATCCAAATTTCTCTCCAGAATTCACACCTTACCTACCTGTGGGGTTTTGTAGAGCTCCAGAAGCGCTCCAATCTCAGTAGATAATGCTGATTTGATTCCTGCAATGACAGCAATAGGGTTACTCTGTGTCTGACAGTTGTAATTAGGGAGAAGCTCCACTTCTCCAGACAGCCAAAGCAGAGTGCTCCACAGGTGAACTAGTCAGTGAAAAAGGCATTGTAGACATGGAAACCCAAGGTCAGGTTGGGGAGCAGGTGGGAGTCCTTGATGATCTCCTCAATGGCAAAGTAGAAAGCCAGCACATACTGGTAGTTCTTCCAAAACCAACTAAACACGGGGAGAGAAAGTAGTGAACATGATCCAACCATGTATTTCAGAGTTAATTTCTCAACTACACAGGACCTGGATGAGAGTAGTCCTCCCACTAAGAGGGTCTCCAGCCCTCACATGGAACTGGTGTGAGAAAGGTTCCCTGGTACCTGGAAGACACTGTAATGACTCTTTCCCTCTCAGGAAGCAAACCGAGAGGATTGCAGGATATTGTGAGTGGGTGAGGTGACATTTGCCCGGATCATAAGCTTGCCCATTGGGAAAGTATGGTTTTCAGTGTCCTATAAATGTGATGTGCATCAGCACAGGCACAAGATAGCAGGGTGCTCTCCTCTGGGGACATGAGTGAGGGGCATACACTCTCCCCTTTGTAAACACTTTTGCAAAGCCTCTGTTGTTTCCCAACCTATGGTCTTGAGTCTAGTTAGATGCAGATGCCAACACACAAGCATTATGGACTCCATGTTTCTCTAATAGTGTAAAAAGTCCCTGACTTGCCAGTTCTTCAAACAATTGGGAGGAGCATCCTCTATAGCCATTCCACATGGGGCATTTTGAGTGAATGCTTCTATATTAAATATTATCACCTTTTTACAGTTGTTATATTCAATTATATTTTTCCTTAAAATTAATGTTTGATTCAGAACTTCCAATTTATTTCTATGGTCTTCACGCTGGTTACTCAACTTGAACTGTTTTTTCTTTCCCTTCAGAGAATCTTTCTCATTTTATGTTTGAACATTTAAAGCTTTTTTCTAGGTAGATTTTCTAAAGTTTTGGTTGTTGAATTTTATTATAGCCTTTATTGTTTTTCTAATAGAATTAACATTTAGATTAATCTTTATGAATATTCCCTTTTCTTGGTTTATGATTGATCTAGTCTTTTTCTGCTATCTTATATTACAGCCTTATTTAAATATTCAAAATGCTTCACTTGATGAATTACAAAGACTTAATATTTTATGCTATTGGTGATTTAGTTCATATCCATTTTTGCTTATTGCTTAATTCTGTGAATTTCCATATACTGTTATTATTTATCATGTTATTTCGTAGGAACTCTTTGAGTATTGGTGAAATATTTTTAACCAATGCCCGAATGACAATGTTTTCTTATTAATTGCAATGTGCCTTCCCATTCTTTCCAATAGTTTTTTCTCTATTATTGCTACTTAAGGATAAGGATTTTTTTGTCACTAAACACATCGACAAATATGTTTGTTTTTCCATAAATAACTGATAAAAATCTTCTTTCAATTCATGTAGGAATAATTTGATATGGGCTACATATAGCAGACAAATTATATACTTGGAATTTACCTAATTCTTAATTTTTATCTTTGTATTATTAAAAATTAATAAAAATGAATCAATAAATTTTGTATCTTTAAGAATTTTACCTTACTTGTTTTGATTTTATAAATGAAGGAAATGTTTTTAAAGGTTTAAATTTAAATTAAACTCATTGTTTTAACTGAGAGGTAACGTGTAAAAATCTTATGTATTTATGATGTACCATAATGTTTTCATGTATGTACACATTATTTAATGTTTAGGCTCAGTATACACTTCTACTCAATCATTCCTCTCTTTCCATGGTGAGAACATGCAGAATCCTTTCTTTGAGCTATTCAAGGACACAGCTCATTATCATTGTCTGTAACCATCCTCCTGTGCAATAGCACACCAGATCATGCTGCTTGTCAGAATGTAATTTAGTACCACTAACCCAACTGTCTCACCAGCTCTTGTTCATTCAGCTTCTGATAACCACCAAGCTTTTGGCTTTTGATACCACCAGCTTTTGGGAAAAAAAAAAGGGATCAGGCTGAAAAAGTTGTCTCAATAGATGCTGAATTCTATCCTATGTCTTAAAAAAATATATAGTTTCACAAGTCTCAAAAAAAATGATATTCCTAATCTAGCTAACCAAGAAATTAAAGATCTCTACAATGGGAATTCTAGAACACTGAAGGAAGAAATTGAAGAAAACACAAGAAGATAGAAAGAACTCCAATGCTCATGGATAGAATTAGTATTGTTAAAATGCCACACTACCCAAAGTAACATAGTTTCCATGAACTCACCATTGAAATACCAATGAATTTCTTCACAGACCCAGCAAAAAAGTCCTGAAGTCTTCTTTATGGGAGAAAAAAGACCCAGAATAGCTAAAGCAATTCTAAGCCAAAAGAGCAATGCTGGAGGTATCACGATGCCTGACTTCTTTATTACACTACAGAGCCACAGTAACAAAAACTGCACAGAAGTGGCATAAAAGCAGAAAACAGACCAAAGGTAGAGAATAGAAGACACACAGACAAACCCACACATCTACAGTCATCTGATCCCTGATGATGGTGATGAAAACATTCATTGGAAAAAAAGATGGACTTTAAAAAACAGTGCTGGAAAACTGTTTTTCTAGACCCTTATCTCTCACCCTTCTGAAAAACAACTCAAAATGACAAAAGTCCAAGGAATCTGATTAGGAAATATGCAACTTCTAGAAGAAAATAGGGTCAACACGACAGAATATATACAGTCAGCGATGTTCTGAATAGGAAGGACCCCTAAAACTTAGGAAATAATGCCAAAAGTGAATAAGTGAGATGCTTACAAATTAAATTCTGCATTGTAAAGGTGAGAACCTACAGAATGGGAGAGCACCTTTGCTAGCTAATCCTCTGACAGAGGGTTCATACCTAACATGTACAAAGGACTCAAAAAACTTCACACCAAAACACCACAAATATCCCAGTTAAAAAATGGCCAAGTAAATTAATCAGGCACTTCTCAAAAGAAGAAATACAAGCTGCCAACAAATATATGAAAAAAAGTTCAACATCATTATACTACAGAAATGCAAATCAAATCTACATTGAGATTTCATCTCATACTTACCAGAATGGCAAATAAAAATAAATATTGGAGAGAATGTGGAGGAAAAGAACCATTTGTACACTATTGATTGGACTGTGAACTGTATAAGCACTGTGGAAATTAGTATGGAGGCTCCTCAAAAGACTGGGTATGGGACCACGCTGGGGATTTACCTGGAGAATTAGTCATTTACCATAGAGATACCTGCATTCCCATGCTCACAGCAGCACAATTCATCATAGTCAAACCAGGGAAGCAACATAGGTGTCCACCAATGGATGAATGGTGAAAGAATATGTGGTTCATAGACACATGGAGTTTTGTTGAAACATAGAGAGAAATGAAATTGTGTTACTTACAGGAAAATGGATAGAACTTGAGACCTTTATGTTAAGTGAAATAAGAAAATCTCAGAAGGTCAAGGGTCATATTTTTTCACACTTGGAAGCTAGACAGGAAGAAAGAAAAGAAACATGGAGAGATCTCATGAAAATGGAAGGGAGATCAGTAGAGAAAAGGAACAAGGGAAGGAGGGAAGTACTGGAGAGTGACAGTGGACAAATTATAGTGCTGTACCATGTGCAGGTGGGAATATATAACAGTGAATCCCACCATTATACACAACTATAATGCACCAATAAAAAGGTGAAAAGAAAAAAATAGTATACAGTGAAAGATGAGAATGGAAGGTTGTAGAATGATAAAAGACAAGTGAAATGGAGAAAATTATATTGTATTCATTTATGAATATTTCAAAATTAACCCCACTATTATGTGTAATTATAATGCATGAAATGAAACCAATACAAGGAGGAAAGGACCACATAATTCACTGTTCTATGTTTCTGTCATGGCTGTGCACAATTTTTATAGCTCATAGGGGAAACACTCAATCTCCCCACACACACACTCATGAGGAAATACACTTACACAAAATCGTGACCATACCTAACACACCCACACAGCATAGAAACTCACCTGGTAGCTATTACCTTCGTCTTTGCTTGGAATAAATGGATATCCTGGATATCTCTAAATCCTGGTTCATGTAGTAAAGGGGGAAAAACCCACAGAGGACCAGGTCTCCATCTCTGGAGACAGTTGGCCTCAAGTATTCTAAGCAATTCTTAACTTTCATCAACGAATTATGTACAGGCTGCAGAAGCAGGATGAGAAGACCCAGGAGGAACAACATGTCTGGCTCTGCCCAAATAAAGTCCTGTGCACAGTGTGAGGTGAGAAGCTGGAGCTGGATCATGTCTACAGTCTCAGCCTCTCTCAGAAAATCCCCACACACTCCATGCCCAACAACTGGGAGAGCACAAGCAGGAGCAGCTGGTCAAACCCAGGCACAGCCAGGAGCAAGGGGGATTTTGAAGGCAGACCCAGTGCTGGGACCTCACCCTTAGTGTCCTGTGGTCAGAGAACACTGACTCCCCTGTCTTTTCTCTGCTTCCCTTCCATCCGTCCAGGAGCTCTGGGGACCAGTGTCTGAGGCCCTGCACCTGTCACCCTGCAACATGGTGAAAAATACTTTTGAAAAACATGTTTGGGACTCCTCCTGTGGGGTCTATGATTTTATCATATTCCAACAAGGCATTGGGGACCAGCACATCCTGAGACAGCAGGCCCTGGAACCCTGTGACCTCAGGGACCAGGAGTGGTTGTGTCAGAAGCTTGTTCTGAGGAATTGGGAAGTTTGAATGAGCTGGTGTTCGAATGAACCAAACACCCTGTGGTGCACTTGTCCATGATGGTTTAGGATGAAGGTGAATGGCTGAAGTCAGTCAGTGAGGACTTCCTGGGCAACTCCCAGGAGGCCTTGACCACCATGTCTAATAGCACCATCAGGTCTCAGTGTCCTCCTGGAGTAATGGGCTTCATGATTGACAGGGCATAGTCTGCACTGAGGACAGGATGGAAAGGTGACCTCGAATTCTTCACAGATCTGAAACTAGTGACCCCTAAGCCTGGTGCTCTGAGCTCTGTCCCATGAGAATTCCTGCCCAGGTCTCCTTGCTACCTGGCTTCATATGACACTGCCTCAAAGCCCTGCTATCCACCCAGCTCTCACCTCCTCTGATCACATCCTTTTTCTTCTTACCATTATTCATTGAAAACCTGTGTGTGATAATATTTCTGATTTGTTTTTATTTTAGAGAGTTAATTGACAAGTATATACTCTATGTTTGACAACAATATATTTTGAGATATGTAGGCACTTGTAATGCCTTTATTAGGCTATTTAACACATGTATTGCCTCATTTTCATCATTTTTTTTCATGGTGCCAACACTTAAAATTTACCCTGCACTTTTCAAGTATATAATTTACTGTCATTACCTGTGTTCAGCATGATGATAAATCTCTTGAAATTTAAAAAAAAAATGCTAAGCCTCAGTGTAGCAAAAAGTTAGTTTTTAGAAATTTATACAAGATTTTAAGCCCTTAGCAAACTAAACAAAGGAAAGGAAAGAAATTCTAATAAATAGACTTAGAGATGAAAAAAGAAAAATCTGTACAGACCTTTGTGAAATATAGAGGATCATCAGAAATTAGGTTGAAAATTTATGCTCTAAAAAGTGGAAAATTTAGAAGATACTGACAAGTTGATAGACACATATGACCTACTCAAATTGAACCATGAAGATATAGAAATTTAAACAGACCAACATCGACCAATGAGTTTGTAGCAACAATTAAAATCCTTTCAACATAGGAAAGCCCAGGACCACATAGATTCTCACATTTTACCATACCCTTAAAAAAGAACTATTACCAGTCCTCCTCAAATGAGTTCATGAATTAAGAAGGGATGGATCACTCCCAAATAAAGTCTATGAAGAAAGTGTCACTCTGCCACCAAAACCAGATAGACACAACAAGGAAAGAAAACTATAGAACAATACTTCTAATGAACACAGACATAAGAATCCTCAATAAAATATTGGCAAACCACATTAAGAAACACACACATTAAGAAAACACATTAACCTGGGTGTGGTGGTGCATGCCTGTAATCCCAGCACTTGGGAGGCTGAGGCAGGAGGATTGCAAGTTCAAAGCCAGCCTCAGTAACTTAGCAAGGCCCTAAGCAACTCAGTGAGACCCTGTCTCTAAATAAAATACAAAATCGGACTGGGGATTGAACCCAGGGGCACT
>JAJEJO010053729.1:0-33611 GCA_020662805.1 Glaucomys volans
ATTTACTAATGGAGTCCAATTTGGTGAGAATAATAGGGAAAATGAAGGAACTAGAAATCTGGAGACCTAATTTGAGTTTTCACTTTGACATGTACTAGGATGGGATGGATGATCATTTACTCTACAACAAAATCTGTTTCCTCATCTGCTCTGAGGATAAGAGACTACCTATGGACTGGTCCCTTTCTTTTCTAGTTGCATATGTACAGAGAATGAAATCAGATTTCAGGAGTGTCTTCGTTTCAACAGAAAGAGGGAAATCCAAGGCAGGGAAGAAAACTCACACTATGTACCAGGAGGTTTCATCTGTCACAGTCTCCCTCCACCCGAATTTCCACTTTAGTATTTCAAATTTAGTGTTGTTCAAAAAGCGATATTCATATATTTTGGAGTTTTCAGTTTGAACTATGTGAAAAGAGAACTAGGAAGAGGGGAGGAAGAGGATAGGGCTGTAAGGAGGCAGATATTCTAGGGGAAGTAAGTTGCAGACTCCTTAAGCACAGGGGAACCTGAACTTGTTGGGGGGAGAAAATATCAAAATAAGGGAGAAGAAGGTGTGAGAATAAAAGAAATGAAGAGCATGGAGATGTTCTCAAGAAAACAGAGTTTGGTTGGGATGGACTCCAAGAGAAACAACACTTTTAAACCGACACAGAGCATAGAGTGAAATCTTCCCAACACTGACCAATTGAGGCTGGATTAGAGAATTACTAGATTAATGGACTAGCAAGGAAACTAAGGGTAGAAATAGGGTATCACTGAGGAAAGCAGTTTCTCAGAAATGTTCCATTTGGTTGTGTGGAGTTTTTCTATGTCCTCTTTGAACACAGGCGAGCTACACAGATTGAACATGAACATTTCGATGTTTGTTTTAGAGATGAGTCTTCCTCTAAACATGCTATTGAAAGTGGTGAGAGGCAGGGCTGGGGAAACAGCATTTTCCATGTCGTAGTTTACTCTGATTTCTAAACTACATAGATTTTTAAAATATGATGTTCCCTAACCTGCATCAGAAAGATGCATTCCTTCGTGTGATAGGTAGTTTTCAAGTAGAAGCTGTTTTTCATCTTAGAGTAGTTTTGTTTCTTCAACAGGGTACATACAAATAATCATTCATGTGTTTTAAACCTAAGAACTAAAAGAAAGAGCTTTGTAAGAATAGAATGTGAAGTTCTGCATCTCTATATCCACATGTTTCTAAAATAATGTTTGTTTTTTCTACATTTCAAAGAATTGTTTGGTGTGGGGTGTTGGTCAGTGGCAGAGTGCATCCTGAGCATGAGGGAAGACCTAAGTTTGGTTCTTTCCACTAGTAAACATTAAAGAATTTGCAATTTTATAATTATACTCTAGTGGTGTTATTTTTCAGACTTTATGGACAACATGTTCTTAAAGATGATTATAATCTATGTTTTGACAATAAATATAAATTTAATGATCATTTAAAGCATTTTCGGCTTTTTAAATAGCAAATGTTTATCAGAAAATGTTTTAAATAAATTGAAATATCTCCCTAGTAGAATTGATATCTTTTATTTGGTTTGGGTAGTATTTAGAAGTGAACAAGCACAGAGGGGAAATTACTTAACAATTCTTGTTTTGTTCTCTACTTTTGTACCATCTTCCCTTCCATCAATCCTTCTTACTTTCTTCTTTCCTTCTTCCCTTCCAACCTTCCCTCCCTCCGTCTTTCCTTTCCTTTTCTTTTGTTTCCTTTCCTCTCCTTTCCCCTCCCTCCCTCCCTCCCTTCCTCCCTCCCTCCCTTCCTCCCTTCCTTACTTCTTTCCTTACTTTCTTCCTTTTGTTTTTCCTTCTCAGTGGTGGGGGCTTAACCCAGGTTCTCAAACATCCTTGGCAACCCTGCTACCACAAGCTATATCCCCAGCACAACCTGTTTTCTCACTGAGACAGGATCTTGTTACATTGCCCAGACTGGCTTTGACTTTCTGGACTTCAGCAATCCCAATGCCTCAGCCTCCAGATGGCTGGGACCACAGGCCCACACCCCCATTCCCAGATTCAGAGAGGACTGTAGGTTTTGTTGTTTTGCACTACAAGGGACTGAAGCTAGGAAGACATTACCACTGATCTGCATCCTGAGCTCTTTTACATTTGATTCAGATACAGAGTTCACTAAGTTGGCAAGACCATCCTCTCATTTGTGATCCTCCTGCCTCAGCCTCCTGAATAGCTGAGATTTCAGGTGTGTCGCACTGCAACTGGATTAAAAACATTTTTCTTGAAATGTTCACCTACATAGATTGTGGTTACCAAAATGTTTATGTTTACTTAAACTGGCCACTTATTACACAATTTTAGTTGAGATAGTTTATCTGTCTATAGGTACTGGTTAGAAATTCATTCAAAATCACTTTCAATTTTGGGCAGTGTCTTGGTAAACAGCATTCACTAAAAGAAAGGAGAAACATTCACTTTTATAATATAGTGTGTATAATGGAACTTCATTTGTTAGTAAACTTGCTATGCTTTGATGCTGCTACACTACATTAATATCGAGGCATTCTTTGCAGTTGCTGTTTTTCATTTTTCCTTCCTGTCATTCCAGAACTTAGTATATCTTACTCCATATAAATCTTATGTCATATATCACTTTTATTCATGGGTATATTACGACTGTTATTATTATTGTAACCCCTTTACATATGAGTAAACTGAAGCTCAGAAAGTTGCAATAACAGATTTCTACCAAGAAACATTTCTTGAGAAACTTAGTCTTGGGTAATCATTTTGATGGTGGATGAGACGACAGGCTTGAATAGCCAAAAAATAAATTGTTACCCAGATGGTACAAGTGAACTCCAAGAAATGGCATGTGACCTGCACAAACAAAATGAGACACTGAAGAAAACAGTGGTGATGTCAGTACTGTTTTCTTTGAACAGGGAAAACTAAAATTGTGTTTCTCCTGACTTCTGGTCTTTGTCTACCGCACACTGTCCTGGCAAGGGTTAAGTTTCTACAACCTTGGGCAATATCAATTGATATTGAACAAGTCAACCATACTTCTCTGACATTTGGTTTACTCACTTGCAAACTGATAAAGTCAGATGTTATCTAAATTCTAAATACCTCAGTTGAATGGTATCTTCATGAGTTAAAACTAGTGGCAGCTCAAAGGAAAGATAGGCCAGGGAGAAGGATGCTTGTAGGGAATAGTGTGTGAACCAGACCAGGAGGGTCTTTTGTGCCCAATTTGGAGAGAAAAGGCAGTTCATCAGAAGAGTACCAAATGGCTCCAATACTTGCAGCCATGCTAAACAGTTTGATTCGGGGTATCTCAATGATTATGGGTATGAGTGGCATCCCGACTGCCACAACCTTAAGATCACTCCATTTGTCAAGTATTGTATCACACTCTCAGTCTCATCAATTTTTTCATCACCCTCTTGCTTCCTACAGAAAATTTCCAGAATTCTTCTCTACTCGGAACTGCAAATTCTCTGCAGCTCTCTCTTCCTGTGGTGAGCAATGCAGCTTCCCTAACAGGAAGTGTCTGCAACTGCTCGAGAGCCTCTGCTCCAGCTGTCAGTTCAGCATGGCTGCTGCCCTCAAACTCTGGTACCTCCTTCCAGCCACTCATGGGCAGTGCCTACCTTTATCAATAATCGAGCACAGCCATGTTCTCTGGGGCCAGCACCAGATCCCCATGCCACCTGCCTCCTATCCAAGTATGTTTGTGTGGGATATCATGGGAGGTGCTGAAAAGAAGTCATATTCACTCAGGGACTTTACTGTGACTGTCATTGACCAGGACACTGCAGCTCCTTCCATGTCTATGACAGCCCAATATGGTACAACTTCATATGGCAATGCCATGGTCCCTGGGTATCATCACTGTCTGCCAAGTATGTCCAGGGTACACCATCTCAGATTATAAATCAGGCACATGCCCTATCACCTCCCTACCAAGAAGGAAACAAAGTCTACTCCTATGATCAAAACACTGTGGGGCCTCTGCTCTCTGGAGAACTTGGCCACTACCTGTCATCCTGTGGCTCTGTGTCACATGATTTAAGTAGTGTCTATGCCCCTCAAGCAGAAATGGTGATTGTGTTGAAGGAGGTTCAGCCCACACATGTCCTACCATCATTCTCAACCCCTGGCATCTACTACTCTCTGTCCACTCAAGCGATTACAGAAACAGGTTTTCAAGGTGAGTACAAACAGCAATAAGGGGAAGGAATAAGATGAGTAATCAAAAGGAGGGTCAAATAGGCAGCTGGGAGGTGGGGGCCCACATATCCATAGAATTGAAATCCTGAGACTTTAACCCCTCTCCTTCGTCAGCACTCTGCATTTGCAGACTCTGTATGATCAGAATGCAGGACACCATAATGGTCATCCAGATGCATTTGAGTGAACTCCAGGAGCACACCAAAGGAGGCTATCAATGCCTTTTTAGATCAATTCCTCTACACCAATACATTATAAATATATTTCAATGAACTTGCTTTGGTCTCTTGGGAAGGTAGACCAAAACTGACCATGGTAGTGACAGTATTTAAACTTTGTACTCAGAGATCCTTCCAAACAGATTTCTCAAACTCATTCCATTCACATATATTTTATGAGAGAGTTCCACCCTCTCCTACTTCATGGTGATAAGTGTCCATATACCCTTGGGAGACTGGAGAGAATTCAGAGGACCTTACCTGAGAATAAGAGAGTTCATAAAACATGTTTTTTGTGGGTTTCCCTCAAAGGAGGCCAATGGGTTACCAACCAGTCATGCTGCCACGATGATGTTGCCAGCCCAAATTGTGATATCAAGTAATTTCCTGTAACTAAGGGTCAGCTCCCGGCTTCTAACAGAGACCTATCGATGGTGCATATGGAGAGCTACTAGTCATGCCTATCCACAGTTGACAGACTCTGATTATTGTGTTGCTGTGTAGCGGGAGCACCCTACTTACCATCTTCCTTGATTCCTTTGCAGTGATGGAAACTTCTCTAGGTATGGAGACTTCTGTGGGATTGCCACATCCCAGGCAGAAATTTTGTCCACCGCAACCTCCAGAATTCCAAAACTCCTACAGTAGCAGAAGTATTCAAAATATCCAAATACTTGAAAGTCACCCACCAAGTGAAATTGGGGAAATTTCCATAATAACTCCAGATAAGACCTTTACTAATAACTTGGCATTGCCTCCAACTCAAAGCCAGGAACAAGCAGACAGTAACAGTTTGGATGAAATTGAAGCCATCCTCTCAAAGCCTCTGGATGCCTACCAGATGGCAATGGAAAACCAGGATCCTCCACGACTCCCTGTAGAAATGCCTTATATCCACCAGCTTCTGGCCTCCATTGGCCCTCTGGACCAAGAGGTGATGCCGCTTTCTGAACATGTCAATCTGGGAAAGAGTAGCCTGAGTCTTGAGGACCAAGACACACTTGAAAATGGGATTGTTTCTAGCAATGGTTTTGTAGACCTTGCTGCACTGGTTGAGGATATTCACCTTCCTGAGTTCTTCCCTACCTTGAAAGACCTTGACCATCCTGAAAGTCCCACAATTATTCAAGCCAATGGTACCAGAGCCATCATGGTGACTCAGGAGCAGGAAAAAAGTGTCATAAAGCATCCCTCTGATGCAGTTAGGAAGATCAAGCACAAAGCCTCAGAGCCTCCTCATGCACCTCCTAAGGTCAAAATGCAGCCAAAGCACCCAGAGTGCCCACTAGAGGGAGAAGTTGCTTGCAGTGATGCACACAGTCATAGGGTTCCTGTGAACACAGCCAAGCATTCTAAGAGCAAACCTCAGAACACTGCATCCTGCAGGAAATGCAAAGCTAAGGGCCATGGGCAGGAAAAGACCAAAAGGACCAGAGAAAACAACTGCAAGAAAGATGAAGAGAGTAAGCAGACGGGCAATAAGGTCAAGGCAGAAGAGAAGCCAATGGTTCCTAAGGCAAAGAGGAAGAGAAATCAACCTGAGCTCAGCCAAGTGACCTTTAAAAAGTCTCAAAGCTATCTAGGCATGCACATGCTGGAGTCAGTGCAGGTTTTTCATGCACTGGGGAAGAGGAATGAGAAGAAAACTGGGCTCTCTTCCTCCAGGGCTTTGGGAAACTCAATCAGTATCAAAGACCCCCGTCCTTGCCCAGCTTTGAAACCCTGGCTGGTGGTTAAAGGTCCTGAGAAAACTCAAGGCAAAGCCCAGAAACCAGATATCAGTGCTGAAAAAGAATGTCCATCTCCATCCCAGAATGAGCTTCCACCTCCTGGGAAGGTGAAATTGGTGCCTTTGCCTTTTCTGTCCCCAGAGAAACCTCAACCTCGACCTGTATGTCGGAGGCCACAGTCTCTGGCCTCACGTAGACCCACTGTGGTTCACCCTGTCCAGACTGCTTTTATAGTTCAGCTCAACCCTTGGCAGTCAAGCAGTCCTGACCAGCAACTGCCAACACATCTGTGATGAGTCCTGCCAAGTCAGTCCAGCCAGTTACATCCACCTCAATGCATTCAGGCTTGACCACTTCTACCTGGCCTAGTGTCCCTCAGTCTGCTGCCTCTAGGCCTGCACCCTGCAGAATGTCATCGTGCACTTCTGTCCAGCAGAACCCTCTTTCCACTGTTGTGAACAAGTTCCAGTCACAACCACCCAAACCTCAAAACAGGTATCTCCTCCAAGCCTTTCCTTACAACCAATTCCATGGAGGAAACCCAATGTTCCTGAGCCAGTCATGTAAATTCCCATCACAGAAGAGCAGAGGCCAGAGCAGAGAGCCATGAAGAAGAAGGCTCAACAAGAGCGTGAGAATGCTGCCAAATACACTGCTCTGGGGAGAGTGCTGTATTTCATTGAGAGGGAAAGAGATATGGAAATCGCTCACTACTATTACTATAAAATATAAGAACTGCAAAGACTGATGGTGCCACATGCCTACCAAATAGTTTCCTCACGTATGTAGATAGAGACAAATTTATTTATTCTTATATGTTTCCAAATTTAATAATATTAAATGAAGAAAGGTAATAAGATTGGTTAGTATGTAAGTAACATAGAAGCCTTCTGGAAAAACTGATATTTTAGGGATTATAAACAGGTCATGTGGTACCACTGGATACCCAATATGTGTTCCAGATATGATACATAGATAGATTCAACTTCTTTCATTTTGGTATAGTTTCAAAATAGAATAAAGTTGAATAAAGCAATGTACCAGAAATGATTAATAGGCTGGGAATAAGAGACTTGTTGGTACCAGTTGAATACCAAACAGTTTTCCACATTTATATATATTGATATGTAGGTCAAAATTTATTGATTGATATATTTTAAAATATTAATAAAATACAATTAAGAAATGTAATAGAATTGTTTAATGAATAAGCAATGAAGAGGCCTTCTGGCACCATTTGGGCACTACACAGAAATCCACATATATGTAGGTATAAGTAGATACGAATCTATTTTGATATATTTTCAAACTTAAAAATTGAATAAAGAAATGTAATACTATTATTTAATAGATAATACAGAGGCCTTCTGTTACCACTTGGGTAGCAATTGTTTATATATATATGTATATATATATATATTCATTCTGATACACTCTTCACTCTTACAACTTGACTAAAGTATTGTAATAGAAGTAATAGATAAGTACTAAAGAGGACTTTTGAGTTTGGAATTGCTGTTAACTGTGGTTTCCTTGGGAAAGGTGGTGATCAAACCTGCAGGAGAAGACAGGAAATGAAATTTGGATAGGGAGCAAGGATAAAGGATAGGAAAGAGGGAATATGGGATTGGCTTATTTCACTTAGCATGATATTCTCCAATTTTATCTATTTATCTGCAAATGCCATAATATTATTCTTTATGTCTGAGTAGTATTCCATTGTGTGTATATACCAGAGCTTCTTCATCCATTCCACCTTCTGACCCAGTTATCCCACTATGTTGCAACAACTGTACACAAGTGACTAAAGCTCATTGGGATAAATTGATCTACAATGAAAAATGGTCACACATTCCTTCAAGAAATGAATCCATAAAAATCATTCCATGTATTTGATTCCACTTATGTCATAGATGTTATTGTAATTTGCTCCATCACATTTTTCTGAGGATGCTTTGAGTATGGATTAACTCAAAATTATCCAGGGAGAAATTAATAAAATAATCCCACTCCTTGGTTTATACCCAATGGACTTAAAAATTCGCATACTACACTAACACAGCCACATCAATTTTTGTTGTTGTTGTTGTTGTTGTTTTCCACAAAGGTGGAATGTTTTCCCTGATAAGTGGATGATGATAGAGAATCAGGTTGGGGGATTGGGGTAAGAGAAGAATGGAGGAACTTTAGATTAAGAGGAGGGAAATGAGAAGGTGAGGGGGTATGAAAAATGGTGGAATGAGATAAACATCATTATCCTCTGTATATGTATGATTACATCAATGGTATGAATGTACATCATGCACAACCATAGAAATGAAAAGTTGTACCCCATTTGTGTATAATGAATCAAAAAGAAGTCTGCAGAAATTAAAAAATAAATAAAAAGAAAACACATACACAAATTTAAAAAAAAAAGAATGAATATGATCCTGCACTAGAAAGGGGAAAAGAAGAGAGATTTTTTAACTTAAAAGAGAAATCAGGAATGGATAAAATGGCTGAAGTAAGACACAAAGTTTGAGATTAGGGTTAAAAAGTACAAAATTGGAACCAAAGTGAAAATGGCAGAAGATGGGTTCAGGTTGACCAGGAGAAATGCAAAAAACCCTCATGGAGACTGGCCTAGGTCTTATGATCTACCAGAAAGGCATTTAAGAAGATAAGACTCAGGGTACATCTTCCTGCAGGTTTGGGTCACCTGAGATCATGGCTGGGGAAGGTGAATACAAAACGTGGGGGAGTCCACCAGGGGTGTGGCAAGGGTTCACAGTTATCCTGAGGGCAGCTGATAACCTGGGACCTAGCCAAGTGAACGGCAGCAGCATGAGGCCCACCCAGAACATGGCCTGGAATAAATCATCATTTACTCAACACCCATGAACCAGGGCAGCAGAGATGCACTACTTCAATTAGCCTTCAAGCACACAAGGCCAGTATCGCTGTGCCATTTTACTAATGATCTAGTGCTATAGGATCAAATTGTATGCAGACTAGCAAGGCCTCCATTTGAGGACTAAGACCTCAAATCCTCCATGATATCAACTGCCCTCAGTCAGCCAGCCTGGCTTTCAGAACACAGCATCCCGACATTACCGGTGCTGAAATCACACTTCAAAACGAGGATAAATAATAAACTGAGGGGCCTGTCAGCAGCTCCTCCACCAATTGTGCGCGAGCCGCCATCACAGACCTTTGCCATCAACCGAAGCTCAGGAGAAAACTCAGCTCTTGGCGTCCATCCCCACCCACTGCGAGCAGACAGTGCGCGTGCGCGGGGCGCTGTTGGGGCCGCTGGTGCTGCCAGCCAATAGCCACTGGACCCAGAAGCTCAGTTGTGCGCAGTTTCTTCTGGAGGCCAGAGTCCTGGGGAGAATGTGCCCTGGGAGAGGGTGAGGGACAGTTGGGGAGAGTAGGAAAGGAATGGAGTAATGCAAGAAGATGATGGAGGCAGTGGATCATAACCATGCAAATACTACTAATTTACATTTTAAAAATTATTCCTGTGCATATAATTCACATACTAAAATTTATCATTCAAAACTGTGCAATTCAGTGGCATTTAGTCATTTCTCGAGGTTGTGCGACCATCGCCACTATCTAATTCATAGCATTTTCGTAATCCCACAAAGAAACGCTTCTACATGTTTGAGGACGTTCCCATTCCCTCCTCACCAGGGCCCCAGGCAACCATCCTCTCTCCGGTATTGCCTTTTCTGGGCATTTCATATAAAAGGAATCACACAATAATTGACCCTTTATACGTGGCTTCTTTCAGTTAGAAGACTGTTTTCAAGGATTATCTGTGTTGCAAAGTGTGAGTCCTTCGTCCCTGTTTAAGATTGCCTATGATTTTCCTGTATGGAAAGACCACATTTATTTATATGAATATATTACCAGTTTAACTCCACATCATGTACAACCACAGGGATGGGAAGCTGTACTCCATGTACATAATATGTCAAAATACATTCTACACTCATGCATAACAAAAGATCATTTTTTTAATTTTTATAATTAGAAATACAAAAAGTGTGTGCTTATAAGGCAATTTATGAAATAAATGTGTGAATGAAGTATAACATGATAAAATCCCTCACCCGAAGTGCACTATATAACCCTAAAATTCCTTTGTCTTTTTAACTCTTTTTGCAATTCTCAACCTTGAGTTTGGAACTTTAAACCAAAAAGTTTTGAATTATTAGGAAATAATTTATATAACTCATAGCTAACTAGCTGGAAGCAAAGGAACAGCATAGGTCTCAAATTCAACTGGTTCCTCGTGTATATATTTAATCATTACTATTGACAAACACACATATTAAAGATCTTTCCATACTTGCTTAAGATTTGTGTTGCAGAGTGTCATTTTTCTTGCTGACAGGAGAGACCAGTCTTTAAAGAAACTATAGGTAGTGCTCCAACCATAGATTAATCTCCATGTTATGTTTTTTCAAGTATACTTATTGTTTATTGCATTACTTCATTTGCATTAAACAATATAATATTTAAGTTTTTCTATGTAGCTGTGGATAGAACACAAAGATATTATCCTTATTGAAAAAGACACATAAGTTAATATAATGTGTGCTGCTTTACAGGAAGAGGCCAGATAGGAAACGGCTTGGGGATCCAGGACACAATGCACCAGGGATCACAGAATTTCACAATATAATCCACAGTTGTAAAAGTCAGAAAATGAGCCAGGGACAAAGACCCCAAAGAAGAGTATCAGGAGAGCAAGATTTGGAGATGATCTGCATTCTACTATGGGGACACAAGACAGAGCCACACCCAAGTGCCACAGTGGCAACAGACTGTCTGGTGGTGGCTTTAGACCACCTGTCCTGGTGTTTTAAGCAACAGTGGGGATAGGGGTGTGCTCAGTTTGTCTCATCACTGTATGTAATAACCTTATTAAATTCCTTCCACCTCAGTGATGATCATGTCACCTTCAGAAGGATACAAGGTGTTCTCCTTCCCTTTGGAAGAAGTGTGGAGGGGGGCTGCGGAGGTAATGCCCCGGAAGGCGGGGAACCGGGAAGAGGCCGAGGAGGACGCCTAGGAGGCGGGCGCTGAAGAGTACGGCCCTGAGGAGTCGGATCGGGAGGAGTCGGGAGCTGAGGAGGAGATGGAGGCCGGGCGGCCGCAGCCGGTGCTGCGCTCGGTGAACTCGCGCGAGCCCTCCCAGGTCATCTTCTGCAACCGCAGCCCGCGCGTCGTGCTGCCTGTGTGGCTCAACTTCGACGGCGAGCCGCAGCCCTACCCGACTCTGCCTCCAGGCACGGGCCGCCGCATCCACAGCTACCGAGGTCACCTTTGGCTCTTCAGAGGTGCAGGCACATACGATGGGCTTCTGGTTAACCAAACTGAACTATTTGTGCCATCTCTCAATGTTGATGGACAGCCTATTTTTGCCAACATCATTCTGCCAGTGTATACCCTGAAAGAGCGATGCCTGCAGGTTGTCCGAAGCCTAGTCAAGCCTGAGAACTACAGGAGACTGGACATCGTCAGGTCCCTCTATGAAGATCTGGAAGACCACCCAAATGTGCAGAAAGACCTGGAACGGCTAACACAGGAGCACATTGAAAATCAGCGACTGGAATAGGAGACTGAAGAATTTAATTGAAGTTAGCATTCCTGCGTCTCAACTTTTTTACTGATGGGGCTTGATCTAGATATAGGACCGATCATTTACCCTCACTTTCAAAAGATCTCATTTTTGGAGTAAAATAAGCTCCCATTGCCTAAAAGCACGTTAACTGACTTCACTAGGCACTGTGATGCTTGGGGGCAAATGTTGGAAGTGTCACTTAATACCATGTCTTTCAAGAAGTACTTACCAGGAGAAAATACTTACATTTTTGCCTCCTAGTAAGTCAGGAAAGTTTCAGTGTAAGGATGTTTGTGTAAGTAATTCAGTGAGAATTGCAGCATGTCTTTTAGTTGTAAGAAAATGGCAGTGTCTGCTTTTAAGGGACACATGATTGGGGATGTGTCCACCTCCCACTTTCACAAGACTGACTTCCTGGAGACAGGGACAGGTTTTCTCCTATTTGAGACCCCAGTGCCTCACACCTGACGGTGTTTGTTGCTTGAACAAACTGAAGGATGTTTTGGAAGGAAGCTTTTGGAGGGTCCGCCTCTTCTCTTGTTGCGGGGATGGAGGGAGGCCGTAAAGTGTGTGCAGTAAACAAACATCTCAAAGGGAATCATTTTTGTAGAAAGCACTTTTTCTAATTTTCAAGGTGTTGCACTTTTCTTTGTCCACTCTTGTTGCGATGCTGTTTTATTAATGTTTTAAACCAGGATTGGCTTTCCACAGCCACTGTGATAATAGTGTCTGTGCTTTTTGTTTTTGTTTTTGTTTTGTTTTTGGTACTGGGGATTTAACCCAGGGGCGCTCTACCACTGAGCCACATCCCCAGCCTATTTTGTTTTTTGAGACAGGATTTTGTTAAGTTGCTGAAGGTCTTGCTAAACTACCAAGGCTGCCCTCAAACTTAGAATCCTGCCTCAGCGTCTCAGATCGCTGGGATTACAGGCATATGCCACTATGCCTGACTGATAAGAACGTTTTTGTAACTTGACATGTATCTAGAAAATAGCAGAAAAGAGCCATCCTCATGTTTCATTCTGGTATGGAAGAGCTCCTATACTATGAATAAGTTGTTGCCAGGCATGGACATCTGTTCCTTTGTAAATTCATGACATTTCTGTTTGGTTCAGCATTTGCATCAGGAGGACCTGGTCACACTTTTCCCTGGACTGTCGAGAGGCCAAAGCCCTCCACCCTCAGGCCAGTTACTCCCAACAGTGGGATTGTGGAGGAGCCTGGAATGTTTTATAGTTTTGTGAATGTTCACATCCTTTTTTATAGACTGGACTTCAATTGAGAACTCAAATTCAAAACAATTCAGACTTCTTTGTAGTAGCTTTTTTAAAAAAAATCCAGGAGTGAAAATTTAGAAAAGACAGAAAAGTGAAAAACAAAAAACAAAAAAAAGATCACTGTAGAAATACTACTTAAATACAACCACCATTGACTTTTTCAACTATTTTCTTTCAGCCTCTTACAGGACATATTTGGATGGGTTGCTTTTGACGTAGTTGAGATTGTAGGGCATATACAGTTTTGTATCCTACTTTTTCATTAAACTTCATAACAAATTTTTTTCCACATTATAAGCTTTTCATACACATTAGTGTAGTCTGTCTTCATAATTAATGTTAGGGGTATTTCTTGGCATTATTAGTTCCTTTGGGCACAATCCAATGTTCTAAAACCAGAGTGAAGCCAATGAGACAAATGGGAATAGTTTTCCCTGTGCCCTTTAAGTGTCACCTAATCTTAGTCCCCTCTTTCAACTTCCAGCAAATAAATTGGCTTTTTTTCCCCAGCATGTTGTGGTAGTTTTGTTCAGTGATACACCTCTAAATATTTAATTTTTGTTGAAATGTGGGGTGAGGGAACAAAGATGGAGGGGAGAGTTCCCTGTGCAGCTGTGGGCGGCCTGGAGTTGGACCGAGTGGGATTGAAGGAAGTCGACTGGTGCCATAGTAGTTCAATGTTGGTTTTATTTTTTTAAACCTGTCTTTGTGTCAAAATGAGATTTCACATTCCTCTCGAGAAAACACACAGGTTGAGTACTGTGTTTTTTGTGTTGTCCAAGGAAGACTGAAACATGTAGCATGAGTCATGTATGTTTTTCACTTGGAATCCTGTGAATGTATTAAAAGTATTGTTCTTGAATAAAAAAAAAAGTGTGGAGGGGGAGGAAAGGGATCAGGACTGAGGGCAGAGGGTAAGGATGGGGCTTATTTCTCAGGATAATAGTGTTCATTTGCATGCTAGTTAGTAGAAAGAATTTAAAATAAAAGAAGGATAAATTCTAAGTAATTAGGCTAAGGAAAGAGGAAAGTGGTGATACAAATAGCCCATTAATTTTATCTGAAGGAATTGACCACTTAGAGTTGGACAATGATTAGTGCTGAGAGGTTTGTAAATCTATTTTAATCCTTCTTTTCAGAGTGTTCAGGGTGAACTTTTTTACATACACATCTTTCATAAGATTTTAACAATGCAGTGTTATGGTTTCACTGTAGCCTTCTTCTGAAGGGAAAAGTACACCAGGTAATTCCAACTCAAAATGAAAAAGAACATCATTTGCAAGCAATAATAATGTATAAGCTCACAAGGCTCCAATGTATTTGAGGCATTTCCCTATGTTTAAACCAGTTCATCCCATCTTTTTCTTTCCTAGTATTTACTTTCCAAATTCTGTCACTTTAATTTTCCCAATGGGTTCACAGCAAACATTTTACCAGTGTGAACAATTTCTCTTTAGTATACATTTCATTTCTGATTTCAGAGCACCCCCAAACCTTAGCAATGTTCTAGATAGGCTGTTGTAACATTGCAATGCATGCAAGGAAAGCCTTCATCTCCCATGACAAATGTTTCCAGGTGCTAGCTGCAGACAGGGAGGTGTATTTATCACTCCTAAAATATGAGTGTCTTGGAGGCCTTAATCTCCTTCGAAGTAAATCCTCTCCAGATGCTGCCTATAGATCCCTGACTCAAAAAAGGTCAAATTCCTGAGCGCCCACAAAAACTACTATGCTCACTAGACTACCCCTCAAAATAACTTATATAAACCCTGGCCCTTTCTTTGTTCAGTGGCTCATTTTCCACCAGCAAAGTGGGTCTATCAGAACTATGACCCCATTCCTGAGTAAAGGCTTTTGGCTGATTCTTGAAGTTTCCATCCACCACTCTCCTCACTGCTGCTTAAAAATGAGGACAGAGAGTCAGATGTCACCACCAGTCTACTACCATAGTGGCACTATACTGTGGCTCTGTCATCTGTCCCCACAGAAGGCAGATTGTGACTGTTTGACAAATTTGATTCCATGGAAATGTTATGGGTCAGGCTATATGGCAATAACTAAACAGACTCCATTTTACCTTAAGATTCCATGTTATGTAGGAAATGCTTCTCCCATGGGAACACCCTGCCTCTGTACCCATCAACAGTTGCTCGGCATCTCCTGGGGGAAAACCTCTCCTCTGTACCCATCATCAGTTGCTTAGCATGACATGTTTGGCAACACAAAATGGCAATTCTTCTTTTTTTATTTAATTTATTTATTTATTTCTTATTTTTACAGACTTCATTTTGATTCATTGTACACATATGGGGTACAAATTTTCATTTCTATGTACAGGATGTACATTCATATCATTCTTGTTAATCACACATATACACAGGGCAATGATGTCTGTCTCATTCCACCATTCTTGCATAATGAAAAATTGCTCTCTTTTTGATTCCTATTTTCCTAAACAATGTACCATGTCAACATTGATGTCAATAGCGATTGTCTAGATATTACTAACCATTCTTGAGTTTGTTCCTACCTAAGGTCATTTGTTCCCATTTCCCCCTTCTGCTAATGATTTTAGATCTCATGATGTTAGTTAGTAATTTTAAATCATAACAGGAGACACTTATGACTGATGTACTGATTTATGGTATAAAAACCTGTGCAACCCTATGGTCGGGGCTGTTCTCCCAATAGCCATTTTAGGGGCACTGGGTGAGACAGTCAGATGGACGACAAATAAAGATGACAGATTTGGACGTCTCAGTGGTGATTGGTCTTAAGTTGTACCCCATATAAAGATCATCTCCAAATCTTGCTCTGGGGACACTTTTGTTTGGGGTCTTCGTCCCTGGCTCATTTTCTGACTTTTAAAACAGTGGATTATATTGTGAAACTCTGTGATCCCTGGTGGCTTGTGTCCTGGATCCCCAGACCCTCTGCCATCTGGCCGCTTTTGGAGAAGCAGCACACATTGTATTAACTTGTGTGTTTTTTAATAAGGATAATGTCTTTGTGTTCTATCCAAAGTTACATAGAAAAAGATAAATATAATATTGATGATGCAAATGAAGTAAGGCAATATAGGGTAAATATACTTGGAAAAAAAACCTGGGACTGGATTCTGCAGGACTTTTAGGCCATAGTAAGGACTTTGCATATTATCTTGACAGCAATAGAAAGCCATTGAAAAGTGAAGAGAAATTATGACCTAACCTTGTGTTTTTAAAATATGAGTGTTGGTTTTTGTGTGGTAATTTGTGAACAAATGCTCATAAATGCAGGAAAAGTAGTTAGGAAACTCTTTTCAGCAATTCGGGAGAAGGCTAATGCTTTAGAGTAGTGAAGCATGGCAGCATGGGGAGAGGTACATGGATTTGCTAACTGAAGATGGAGTCCAGGGGATTTATTTGTAGTCTGGATGAAAAGATGCTATCATGGTTGACCACAGGTTTTTGCCTTGAGAACCTTGGTATTCCATTTCCTAAGTGTGTGTCAAAATGATTTGAGGAGCTGAGTCACTTGTAATCCTGGATACTAAGGAGGCTGAGGCAGGAGGATTGTTAGTTCAAGGCCAGCCTGGACAACTTACTGAAACCCTATGTCTGAAATATATAAATAGTATATATTTATAAAATAGAATTTCTAAATAAAATGGGCACGTAGTTCAGTGGTAGTTCCCCTGAATTGTTGGTTTATTTTCTTTTTCAAGTTAAATTTAGGATGCCTATGAGAGGTTCAAGCAGAAATGTCAATAAGAGGTTGAATGTACCAGTCTGACTAAACTCAGGAGAGATCTGAGCTGAGAATGTAAATATGGATGACCTCAAAATGCAGATGGTTCTGAAGCCATGAGAATGGCTGAGATCTTCTAGTGAAGAGGTTCTTAACCTGGGGTCCAGGAACCTCTCAGGTTTCATGGATAGAATTGAGGAGGACCATGAATTTGGATGAGGAAAATGGTTCTTATTTTTCCTATCCAACAACTGATATTTAGCATTTTTTTCCATGATGAATGTAGGTTTAAGACAAAATCCACATTCACAATATTTCTGACTTTGCCACCAAAAGAAGTTAAGATATTTTTGTATCCTATTACAATTGTTCTGATATCCCAAAATAGCATCTACAGTGATCACTACTTCAGAATTATGGTATAGTATTACTAAACCAAAGACTAGATCCTGTTATGGAATGTGTTAGTAAATTCATTTACGTTTGGTTATACATAAAGCTGAAAGGATTGGGACTTTACCTGTTTGAACATTGGTATAAGGTGACTGGGTAGAAAGGGGTGGGGCCTGGATCCCATCAGTATAGTGGTACCAAGGGAAACATGGATCATGTGTTGGAAAATCAAACTAGCACAGGAGTACATTTTGGAAATCTCTCTTTCCCTGGGAAGCCTTTCTTCTGAGGTGTGAAGTGTTGGCCGAAATCTTTTTCTCCCTTTGCAGAAGGAAGTGGAGGAATTTGCTGGGAACATGGCTATTCAGCAAGAGCTGGAACAGTGAGGACAGAGGATAGCACAGCAGAAGCAGCAACACTGGAACAGGAGCAGTTCCATGCCTTTGAGGAAACTATCTGGAACCAGGAACTTGAAAAAGAGTGACTGGAAATTGTACAGGAATTTGAGAAGGTAGACGCTGGCCTAGGTGGCCCAGTGGTGCCTGACTTGGAAAAGCCCTCCTTAGATGTGTTCCCCACCTCATCTGTGTCATCCACACAGCCTTTAGACTGTAGCACACTGCATGGTCAGCTAAGCCACCAGTGGTGGACAGGTCCTTGAGACCTGGAGCCCTGAGCAACTCCAAAAGTAGGAAGTCTGTTTGCTTTTGCCTCTTCCATTTTTCCTACCACAGTATCATTCTGGGGGATTCAGCCTAGGAGAGCTTCTATGATCCCACTTACCAGACTTTGCTCACAGAACCCCCTTGGATAAGGGCTGCCATAGTGCATTCTTTCACACTGCCTATCTTGTCAGAGGCCTTTATTTAAGCCATACAATTTACCTGAAGCCAGGTCAGTTTTCTGAAAAACTGGCACTATTCCTGAAAGTCAAACCCTCAGCTTTTAAGGTTATCCAGCGACTGAAAATGTCCAGTGAATTAGAGACCACCATTGTCTTTTTGTAAAAAATAATCCTAAAATGTACAGAACTATGGTGCAATTCAATGATACTTAAAAAAAAAAAAAAGAAAAAACAGGTTTTTGAATCTGTTTGCCCTGAAAGCATTCCTGATTCTTAAGAACATGAACTCAAAGTTCAGAATTTCCTACAAGTCAGGGTAAACTTCATGTATAGTGGGTGATAACTCAGTTCAACCATAAGAAGTACTGGTAGTCTTTTTTCCTGTCATCAGCAATGAGCAAGCAAGGACATAGGAATGGGGTAAGATGATGAGTCTATCTTGATCACTAGAGGAATTTGTGGAGGGCAGGATTGACTTTGAAGTCCTCACTTAAAGAAGTCAGCTTTGAGGGAAATCCATTAACAAGTACAATGTAAGAAGGGAAGGAAGGCTGGGCTGTGAGGTCTGACCTTTCGATTCCACCGCCATTTACCAGGCAGGCCTACCTCCCACTATTGCCCCTTCCTAGTAGTCGAGATTCAGGAAATTGAACTGTCATGTTCCCAGACATTCCCTCCACTGCCTTATCCAATGAGTTTTGTTAACATTTCCCTTTTACCTAAACTATTTCTACCTTCCCATCTCTTCTTGAAGTCTTTCCAGTTCCTTTCCCAGGAACTGAATCAGATTGATTCAATCTGATTCAGTTCTCTGTAAAACACCCAGAGCTCTTTTTATACAGAGCTCTGTAATACAAGTTAGCACATTTACCTGATTGTGTAGTCAATGGTCAATGACTTGATTTTCACTTCCTGCAAGTAAGGACCTGAGTCTTGTATGGATCTGACTCATATTTGTGTTCCCTGTCAACTGAGCAGAGTATCTATTGGTATGCATTTAGTAGATGAATTTATTGAACTGAAAGGACTGTGCCAAACTTTAATCCATCATTCTTAGATGTTATCAGATCACTGATTAACTGTACATCTCATGGTCTGACTTTGTCACCTCTCTGGCAGTTCAGACCTTGAAGTTGAATGTGCAGAAACAGAATATACTTGATAACTTCTTTTCTTAATATGAAATACAACTGTGAAAGTTGCTTCCTAGGATTAGCTTGGCTTTCTCATAGGGTTTCTCCATGGTGTTCAGGAACTGGGTCCATTCTTGGCATACTGAGGCATTTTTAGAGGGCCCAGACTGTTTTTTGGTATTTTAGGGGGTTGGCGTTTGGGATTTAAACTTCCTTCTAAAGACTAAATTCAGAAGTAAATAACTACCTAAATCATCTTCCATTTTAAAGACTATATTACTTTATGCCTCCTTGAAAGTCATACTCTTTGAGAGTCATACTCTTTGAACTCAAGAGAGATGGAGAAGAAAATGTTCAGTTGCAATAGGGGGTAATTTTTAATCCCTCTTTTTAGATTATGGAAGAGAATTTCTAAATATCTTAGAAAGGTTTGGGAAAGGAGTAGTGTACCCTTGTTTTAACTTGAAAAGCTTACTCTTCTCTTGAGGTATCAAGAACATGAACTCAAAGTGCAACATTTCCTACATGTCAGATATAGATGACACACAAGGCACAATTCATGCTTCTCCAGCTGCAAACCTTTGAAATGAATACGTTCCATGCTTTCAAAATACAATGTTGGAACAGGTGTAGAACAGTCAGTCCCATTCCAAAAGGGAGAAACAAATGAAGAACCGAGTGATCACAGAAGGCTTGCTTGGTAGTGCATGCCTACAATCCCACTACATGGGAGGAATCCTAAATTGAAGGCCAGCTTTGGCAACATACAAGCAAAACATGGGAAAAAAACATTAAGTGTTAATATTGAAGAACAATCTCTTTGGATTCCATGTCCAGCATCCTGGTTATACCAGGACAAGGGGTGGACCCCCGAGGAATCAGAAAGCCCATTCCTTTATTTTCTGCTGGACTCAGTACAGGTCTCAGGAGTTGGGGTTTTATTCCCAGATTTGTCCAGAATGGAGTTGTGGGCTGATGGCTCTATGGTTCTGGGTCTTGAGGCACTGCCCCACTCCTACAATGCCAAGGCACTGCCACAAAGGGGGATTCTCTTTGGTGACTCTGCTCTGATCCAAGTCTCTGAATAGGCCCTCAGGCTGCCTGAAACATACTTTGAAATCTAGATAGAGACCACATGGCCCCACAGCTCTAAGGGGAATTGGTTATATGAATATGGAGGCTGAGAAGTTCCACAAAAGCATTTTTGCTAGATGAACACCCTGGAATGCTGCTCATGTGCCTCAGTCCACATCCAAAATCTTCAGAACCAGGGAAATTAAGGGCATAATTCTCAGATTGAGTCCAAAGACCTTAGGATCCAGGAGCCACTGGTGCAAGTCTTAGAGTCCAGAGTCTAGACCACCAGTCCTGATTTCCAAAGGCTGAAAAGGAAGAGTGCCTTTTCTCTGCCTTTGTTGTGTTTCTCTCTGGGCCCCCAGCTGACTGCATGGTGGCCATGCATATTGAGGGCAGATCTTCCCACTCAGTCTGGAGAACCACACATCAGGTTCCTTCAGAAAACCTCTAAAAGTCTCACCCAGAAATAACTCTTTACAAGTACCTATTCCTTAATGCAGTCAGGCTGTCACATCTCCTAATCAGCTGTGGCCACAGGCTGGAGAAGAGACTTTACAATACTTTTTTGATGTGAATAGAATGAGATGCCCACTCAATGTCTGAAGCTGGGGGGATTCCAGTGTCTTAGCATTGTTCTCCCAATGGTACCAGCAGTGAAATCTGCTTGGAGTGATTCAGCCTCATGGTCTCAGACTTTTCCCTTCTCCATTAAAGTTCCTCCAATTGTTGAATTTCACTGTGTGGTGGTGCCTGGGAGGCTGTGTCCTCAGTTTCTCCACTCAGCCAGGGCCAACACTGCTTGCTGACTAGAAACATGTGGAATATTCTGTGAAAAACTGGTAAAAATGTAAAGAAAAACAATAACAATAAAAAAAAAAGCAAACTCTTTCCTGAACTGAGATGATTTCTTTTTCCTCGATCTCCCATGACTCTCAGAGAATATGTTCAGGATCAGTTTCTATTCGCACCAAATCCTCCACAGATAGAATCATGGAGCTTACAGTACAGTTGCTTTAGATCTGTTGACTCTGCATTTGCTTGCTTTTCAGACTCCCTTGAATTGAACTGATTATTGTTAAAGTAAGAAACACCAAACTCTAAACTTAGTAGGAAGATCTAGCCACTGCCTATACCACCATGTTCTGAGCACCTATTGTGTGGTAGGTCTTAGGAGTATAAAACATATGAAAAGCACATAGTTTTTGATCACAAAATGTGTCCAATCACATTGGCGAGATGGGAGACATGCAATGAAAGACAGATAGCATTCTGAGTGTATGTTCCACACAAGTACTAGGAATTTTGATGAAGAAAGAGCACTGAATGGAGGCACTTCAGGAACCCATTGCTAACAGCTAAGTGAATTCATGAATGAAGTGGAACAGACTTAATGAGTTTAATGGTGGACTTAACAGTGAGAAGGAAACTGCTTTAGACATGAGCAAAGTAAGAGAAATGGTACTCCATTTGGAGCTTTTCAAGAACCACAAATACACTGTAACAGGGCTGTGGTGTTTATCCAAGCTGTGCTTCAGAGGGGGCTCTGGGGGTGGTCTCAGCATCTCTGGTTTTAAAGAGCTCCCAGAATTGCACATTAGCAGCCAAAGTTGTAAACCACTGAGGCAAGGGATTCAGGGAACACAAAAGAGACTCATGCTGTGATAGGAAGTACCTATGCTTATGTAGATGTTTTGAGTTTCCACAGTGAGTTGCAGGAGTGCAAGAAAATCATGACAAGCTATTTTGTCCTTTCACAGATGAGGAATGAATTTACCATTACCCATATTGTCATCCCCAAGCAAAGTGCTGGTCTGATTATTGTAACACAGGGAATGAAGAACTTTTACTCATACAGGATCAGCAGGGTCTCATCAATCTGGGCAGGATTCATGTAAACAAATCTGACCTCTCTGAGGGTTTGTCTCCTCTTCTCTCTTTGTGTTATAAACACTGCTTGATTCTTGCTTTGAATGGATTGTACCAGGATTATTTATTGTTTTCTCCTACTTGGATCCATTTCTTAGTATTCTTCAGTGCTTGTACTAAGAAATTGGCAATCATTTCCAGAACCTCTGACAGTGGTGTTATTCAACTGCTGTCCACCCTCTAAATGGAAAATGGAATTCTCACTCAGTTATTTCTGCACTAAATTCTGGTAGCTACACTAAAGTATATGGAAAAAAAGAGATAATTCTTTCTGATTGTCTGTCACAGTAGATCCCTTCCACTGGAACAGCTTCAAAACTTACCTCAACCCTTACAAAACATCCATTGCTTAGAGCTGCCTTCTCAGATGGGGTCTGTGCTGAACAACTCATTGCTACTTCACTCTATTAACTGTGACACACATGAGTCATCTGTCACTGAGGCTCTATCACTAGTTGAGTCAAACATTACAAGAAGAATGTATTTGGTGTAACGGGAATAATACTGAACATGCATAAGACGTTACCAACATCCTGGATGCTATCATCAGGGCATAGTGCTTGCTACACAAGGGGTTTTAACATGTGAAGCATTCCAGCATGAAAGCCTTCCTCTCTGGGATGGCCTCTGTTGTAGGTCACAATTCCTTCAACTTGTGAGCTGGATTCCTTTTGTAGTTTCTCAGTGGTGAAGCCTCTTTTGTTTGACCATCTAGCGCAGTTCTTCTTTATATCAACCATTCCTTTCAAGTGTAGTGTTCTTCAGAGTCAGAAAGAGGTACTGCAGAATTGGCTGCTGTGGCTTTCTGTGGACATGCACATGAAGCCTCTGACAAGCAGTCCTGTACAGACAACTTTGGGTGGACCATGACCTCTGTCCAAACTGATTCACTAAGTAGGATGACTGTGCACTACTGCCATGTGATTGGAGAGTAACAGTACTTTCTTGTTGCACTTCATTTTTGGATTTGTATGAGAAGTATGTGACAGATATGTAAATTATAACCTTTCATTAGTGGTATCATTTGATCCGGGGATCGTCTATTCTGCACTCCTCTCCTGGATACCAGAATATTAAACCAGCTTTGATATAGGATGCACAGGTATTGTAAAAATTTGATGCTGCTAAGAAAAATGACCTGGTACAAAAGGCAAAATCGGAGTTCACTTTTAGCAGCGAGACCTATGAATAATTTTGTCACTAATTGGTAACCAGTTGGTTGCCTGTGGACATACAAACCCTGTGAGAAAGGAACATATTCTGACCTCCAATCCTGGAAAAAGCTGGAGTAGTGGAGTACAAAAACTGTTTAATTTTAGTCTAACACCCTTCTCTTTTAGCCTATGCTGTTTCCACTTTGCTTCAGGAAAGCCCAAAAGAAAGAACAATAACCATGAACTCTATTCAAGGGAAGAAATGGAGTTGGTATTTGCAGTATTTATTCTTTGAGAGGTTACAAGGCTTGAAATATTTCGTAGGACGTAATACTCATCATTCTTCTGTGCCATGATCAGAGCTGTCCCGTTATCAGAGAGCAGAACCACCATGATAAATATTAAATGAATGTTGACATACAAACCAAACACTCCAGACTAAATTCCCTCCTCAAGGCTAGAGAGGCCAAGGAGCTCAACTTTTGTTTCCCTAGTCATTTCACTAGCAGACACCATCAAGGGGTACTCAGAATGGCCTCCTGTCCTGGGTGCCAGAGGGCCTTTTGTGGCCCACTATATTTTGTCAGGTAAATTTTTAGCTTAATGGTGAAAAATGACCTGTTCTTCATGCTCTGCCTTCCACCAAATTATACGTGGAGGGACACATCTGCTTTGTGGTGGGATTTTTCACAATTTCTATACTAGGAGCTGCACTGATAGAAGAGAGCAGGTATATATATTGCGAGTTAATGCACAGACACACTCATGCAGAATATTCTGCTGCCTCTGTGAAAACTGTGGATATTGCCATTTTTTCCTATGTGGACAAGAGCAGCACTACCAGATTAATAGGATGCAGCACATATGACTCTAAGAGCCCTGAGTAGCTGAGGGCCTCAGGGCCTTCACTGGGAGGAATTTGTTGAGGGAAGAAAGGAGAAGGGATTGCGGGGGTAATCAAGACATTTCTGTTCATACTGATACAATTTCATTTAACTATTTTGTGTGTATATGTGTATGTATATATCTATTTTTAAATGTTCAGGTTTAAGTAAGCTAACTGCAACACTACTTTGAGAAGTAATTTTGAAGCATTTGATGAATTTCATATTAGTTAAACTATCTTGTTGAAAATATATATTTTGGGGACTGGGGTTGTAGCTTAGCAGGGGAGTGCTTTAGCCTGTGTGGGCACTGGGATCAATTTTCAGCGTGGCCAAAAATAAAAGAATAATGTCCATCAAGAACTAAAAAAAATTTTTTAAAAATATGAATTTTTGCTCCAGTGTTACTGAATAGGGCTACTCCTAATAAAATTCATGTCATTTCAGAGGAATGAAACTGAATTTATCTGTGTATTGAAGGGTACATTCTTATCAGTGTTTTTTCTATTCATTAAAACAAAAACTGTATTATTGGATAGTAGAAATCCCACATGCATACATAGAGTGAATTAATATGTATTGAGTTCTGTACCATATGCCATGTATTCTTCAGTGTGCTGCTAATATTGCTATATCCCATACAAAATACTATGGAGTTTATTTTCCAATGAAGAAGACAGACAATAAGCATATAAGCAATATCTAACATCAGGTGCTGAGAAGAAAAAGCAGGCATTAGGGATAGAATGAGGGGGTGATTACTATTACATATAAGGTGGTTAGGGAAGGTCTGTCTGAACAGGTGATAAAGGCAGAGAACCTCATAAGCGTATGAACCATTTGAGTAGAAAAGAGCATTCTGCACAGAGGCAAAAGCAAATAAAAGGGCCCTAAAATGTTAACTTATGTGGCATATTTAAGGGACTGCAAAGGCTGGTAAGGATACAGCATGATTAAGAGAAAAGAGTGAGAAAAACTAGCCCCAAAAGTCAGAGATTGCTTCATGAAAGGTCCATTTATCCTGGTATGGTTATGTACATGGAGGCCATTAGTGAGACTGAGAAGAAGAGTGGCATAATTTGGCTTCTCTGTATGAAATAAGAAGCTAGAGTATGAAGGTTAGACTGAAGAAGATTGAGGGGAAAAGCAGAGAGAAGAGGAAGGTTATTAAAGTGTCCCAGGCAAGAGTAATAGGCTAGTCTCCCAGATGATGGAGGAGTGTTTAGATGTTGGATTCAGTACCTCTTTTGAAGGTAGAGAAGTTAGGGTTTACTGATGGCTTGGATATTAGCTGGAAGAAAGGGAGGAGTCAAGGATCAGACCTACATCTTTTTTTACCTGAACAACTAGGTCAATTCTGAGATGGAGATGAGGCATACTGGAGGAAAATGGGTTTGGAAAAGCATGGAATCAACTTCTACTTTGTACAAGTTGGGTTGGAGACACTGAATAGACAACTGGGTTTCAGGGTACAATTTATAGGGCTTGAAATTGAATCTGGGAGTCATTAGGGAATAACCATGGAATTAGATGAAATCACTTTAATGCAGGTGGAAAAAGGAAAATGGAAGAGGACAAAGCCCTGGGGTATTACAACATTAAGGAGTATAGAATAGGAATAGGAAACTAAAGACTGAGAAGGACTTACTGTTGAAATAGAGGAAAACTGAGAAGATTGCTATGCTGGAGGTCAGGTAGCAAAAGGATTTCGTGAAGGTGGCAATAGTTCCACATGTTCTCATAAACGAGTAGAAGCACAAAAGTTTGATCTCATAAGAGAGAGTAGCATAGTGATTAGCAGAGGCTGGGACAAGTTGGGAAATCGAGTTTGAAGAGAAGATAGTTTATAGGTGTATGGGTGCAGGTGTGGAAAAAAAAACAATGATTGAGAGCACTGTAGAGTAACTGTGTTTGACAACAATGAAGTCCACATGACAAAATGGCTCCTATGTGCTGGGGTATGGCTCAGTGATAGAGCATCTGTGTAACATGGATGAGGTGTGGGTTCGATTCTCTGCACGGCATATAAATAAATACAATAAAGGACCATCTACAACAAAAAAATATATGTTTTATTTATATACATATATAAAAATAAGAGTGAAGTCTAACAAGAAAAAAATTGAATTTTGAATATTGTGTATAAGAAAAAATATGTGTTGGAGAATATATATGTCAATAACTGTGATCATTTTACATTGTATCTACATACATATGTACTGAAATATCGCACTGTACACTGTAAATATGAACAATTATATATCAATTAACATGTTTTAATTCAAATAGTAAAAAATTCAGTTCCTCAAAAATAAGGAGAAGAAAAAAGAAGCTGAACTATATAGGTAGTCACCATGTTGTATAAAAAATATTTTAAGAAAAACAAGAAAGAAATTATCGGTCTCTTCACATACTTGTATTGCATTTACTTGTTTAAAGTAATGGAAAGAAATAGCCTTAGTTTTTGAGAAGTTCAACTGTACCCCTCATTGTTATGAACACCTTTTACTTGAGAAACAGTTTGGGGCCAGCTGTTGAGAATTCCCACCATGACTGTACCTTTCCTCATGACCAGGCATGAGTGTCAATGCTCACCAAGAGTTCTCTGGCTCCTTTTCTCTTCTCAGATGCATCACACACAGACCACCTTTCTCTCCACACACTCACAGTTCCTACTAGATGATGCTGCCAGAGTCCATAGCTATTGTCTGCTCCCTGAAGTTTCACGTGTGACTACACAGGGAGGCTGGAGCAAATAAGTCTCAGAGCAAAAGATCTTTAAAAGTGAGATTTGTTCTTTATAAAATATATAGGGAGTAGCATTAACTGGCTGCTATCTAAAATGCTTCTTGAAAGCCCCATATTCTGATGAACCTATGGTGCTTATTTTAAAAGATATAAGCAATAGTTTTGTTGCTCTTCTAAGACAAGTCCAGAGGACCCAGGCACAGTGGAACATGTCTGTAATCCCAGCACCTTGGGAGGCTGAGACAGGAGGATTGACCCTCAGTAATGTAGTGAGAACTATCTAAAATGAAAAATGACATGGGGTGGGAATGTAGCTCAGTAGTAAAGCACACTTGGGTTCAATACCCACTAGCAAAATAAAATAAAATAAAACAGAAAAAAATAAAAAATTCCACAAGAAGGGGCTGGGTATTTAGATAGCTTAGTTGGTAAGTACTTGCCTCATAAGCAAAAGGCCATGGGTTCAATCGCCAGCACTGCAAAAAAAAAAAAAAAAAAAAAAAAAAAATCCACAAAAACTTTAGAGTGTTTGACTTGAAGTGATAGGAGTTCCAAGAGTTCAATGTTGTATTAAAGAATTTCAAACTTACGCTAAGTGGGTGGAGCTCAGTGGTAGAGCACTTGCATGCAGGAGTGAGGACCTAGGAACCATGCCTGGCACCACAAAAAGACACACAGAAGTTCAAAACCAAACCAAACTCATTATATCAGTGTTACTTCTTTTTCATTCCAAATCCTGTTATTTAGCATGAGTTCTCCCAGCAACACCAATGTGGTAGCAGTGTTGAATCATTCTGTAACTATACTTCATTCACCAGGGACTTGTATGCCAGCATACTATAGAAGCTGTCTCAGAATGACCTTGCTTTTGCTGTGTGTGAGAGGGCATGCCTGGTCCTGTGTGTTTGTGTGAGAAAGAGAGAAGCTGAGGAACACCTTTGCTTGCCTCTGAATCTGCCTTTTCTTAAATGAGAACTAGATTCTTTAAAATAACTGACCATGGACTAGAGGAGATTTCTTCATGTCTCCAGAACAGATTTCATCCATACCAAAAGGATCCACCTGTTTTGCACATGTGTCTGCTGTAGAAGAAACTAGAACTGTACTTCAGGCAAGGATCAGGGCAGATGAGGCACATTGTCCTGTCTGGCCCACATCAAAGATCTACCTTGTTACTTATCTTTCCAGATCTCTGTAATAAGGACAGACATGGGAAGCAGTGTGAGAAGGAAACCGATTTGAATCTTACCTCTGACACTTAACGACTATATGTCTTTGAGGCTACTTACCCTTTCTGGACCTCAACTTTCTTATCAGAAAATTGAGGATAAAAATAATAAAACATGTTTATAGGCTTATTGGAGGATTAAAGGAAATAGAGTGTAGAGGTGAAACTTACTAGTAGATCATGTGTTTAGCATGCATAAGGCCCTGATTTCAATCCCCAGCAACACATACACCAAAGAAGTAATTTGCAGGAAGTCTCTAATACAGTAGCTGGCTAATGAAATCTTAGTTTTGTTCTTTATCAATGTCAACTGCTATGCCTATACTTTGGTAAGACATTTGAATGCAAAGGAGAAAAGCGCATAAATAGATCAATTAAGTATACTTGATCTGCAATTTTGCTCAGATAGAGGGTAAGTGAAAAGCCTATAGTTCAGAAGTTAATTGGAAAGTATCAGCATGAACCCATGCTTTCACATTATAAACACCCTGTGCACACAAGCATATTTAAACAGAAAAAGCCTAGGAACATTAGTCAGCCTGGAAGCAGTGCATATCTCTAGCACTCAGATGGCAGTCTCTAAGTATCATTCCCACTAAAAGGAATCTAAGTACCTTGTTAAAATGGTTGATTCAGGCCAGGGCACAAAATGTGCAAGATGAGCCTGGAACTCTTAAATAGAAAAAGCAAAAGTAGTGAACAAAGATTACTAAGTTTGTTTCAAAATGTTTTGGGGACCAAATTGAGAAGCTCCTACAGTCCAAATACAGGGCTTCAACTTGTACCTCAGTAACAAAAACAACGGCATGGATTTCATCATGATACAGAAAATAAATTAATTAAACAAAACCTCCTGGTCCATTGCATTATTGTAGAAGCACACATAAAAGGAAAGAATCGTGCTTATACACCTTGGCCTCCAGCTGATAAGGGGAAGCTTCTCTTTATAGAAAAATCCACAGTTAATAAAGGAAGAAAGATCTATGGATCTTCCCATTTTTTGAAGTCTCAGAAGAATTAATGGACCAACATCAAGAACTGCTAACATCATACAAAGAGATAACCAATAACCACTCATTTATAAGCTGCCTCAGGGAAGAACAAATACATCATCACTTCCGAAACTTTCTAGCCAAAAAAAGAAAAATATCAAGTCTGAATATGATCAAGCTAGATCCAACTACCAATTTGCAGACAGTCAAGAACTAGAAAAAATATTAACAACACATGGGAATGCAATTATCAAAATCTACATAGCACAAACACTACCTGATTAATGCATATATTTCAAGGGGCAGCTAGTGAGGGTTATAGACCCATGGAAGGGAATCTGTAGATTAAATAAGACTTAAGAGACAACAACTAAATGCAACATGACAATATTTCATGACATTTAGGAGCTAATTGCAAGTTTGAGAACTGATGGGATTTGTGCCAATCAAGAACTGATACTAAAAAAAGTATATATATTTTAAATATACATACCAATGAGGTAGAGTAAAATTATATGACATCTGAGATTTGCTTTGAAATACTACACAATGTGGTGAAACAGGTAGGGGTACACATGGAACAAGGCAGCCATCAGTTGATAAACTTTAAAGCTGAAGGCATTAGTGGGTATACAATAAACACCTTTAAGTATTATGTCACTCTGTATCTGTCTGACATTTGGACAACAGCTTCAAAACAACAATATGACGAGGGAAAAGTGCAGCAATTTCTCATGACATCAAACAAAGAACCAACATGTGACCAAGCAATTCTACTCCTAAGAGAATTTAAAAAGGCATACACTTTTTTAAAACAACTGCTATTCACCTAAGCTTTAGAACCTAATTCTTTTTCACAAAAAACTATTTTTTTGCACAATTTTAATGTACATTGAAATTCTCAGGACTTTAATCACCTCATCAGCAATGTGAAGACTATGTTTTGTTTGGAAATCTATTGAGTTGTTCACTGCTATGGAAATACAACCCACCTAGGTCACATTCTGTACTTGTAGATTTTGTATCCATAGTGTAAACACCTCTTTCTTTATATCTTCTAGTGTGCTAATGCTCATTAACTTAGATATTGAAACATATATTAATTATGAATTTAGTGTATTATTCATAGTTATGGCATTATATTGATTTCTTTGAAAGTATGTTTTGAAGTAAATGATATTCATTTGCAAACCTATGTATGGGGAGCAAAGAGCACAGTAAGAAGCATTTGCTACAAAAGGGGAAATGGAGTGTGATAGGGTTGAAAAGCAGTGTTCTGATAATTTGTTCATATATTTATAGCCTCTATTACAAAGAGCAGCCCAAATTTAAAAAAAGCATTGGTGGGACACTATTTTCAATAGAGACCCACAGTATCATTGGCTGATAGTTCATTAAAGCACATAGACTTTGCAGTAGTTAGCAGTGAAAATTTACCCCACAGAACCTCATGGAGAATGCTCAGTTCTATAGATTCAGTGGGGACTGCCTGGTTTGGTGCAGAACAGGGGAAATTAAACTAGAATACCCACCTCAGCAAAGGTAGCCTGGCTCCTGGAGGAGTGCAGGCAAAGATGGTCACCTAGACACCATAAAAATGTGAAAGATGTTTCTTAATATGATTTTGGAAACTAATTATTTAGCTGAATTCCATATGAGTGAGACGGATTCAAAGGAAAGAGACTGAAGAACTTTCTCCATATTTCCAGTTTGGCTACAGTTGGTCATGCTTCTAAACACAATGTTGTATGAAGCAATGGCACAAAGGGTCACAGGACTAAGTAGACAAGCCACCCAGCAGCTCTGGCACTGAGTAGCAAGTTGCAAAAGCTGTGCATCTTGGCAGCATGTGGGAATTCTTCAGATTCAACGCAATTCACTGTAATTTCATAAATAATACCCCTGGATAGAAAAATTATTCCATGACATGGCTCTGAGAGCTAAGAAGTAAATTTACTTTGAAAATTTTAAAGTATGCAAGTCCTAGATGTCACTATATAGTGGACACAGTCAGGTCCCTTTTAGTACTGTGACAGCACTGTGGCCTCAATAAATAAACTCTGAGTAAAGGTCACCATGATTAAGACGAATACAAAAAGTTCACCAATTCCAACAAACAGAATGATTTAAAACAAGATTAATTCTTAACAGCTATCTGTGGGACTGGGTATGTGGCTCAGTGGTACAGTGCTTCACTGGTATGAGTGAGGCACTGGGTTCCATACTCAGTACCACATAGAAAATAAATAAAATGTGTCCATCTATGAGTAAAAAAGATTTTTTAAATGACTTATTTGAAAATAAAACTACTTTTCTCACTTAAAGAAAAGGTCATTTTTGGCATCACAGGTTCATACTGGTGTGCCAGGAATTTGGCAAAGTTTGAGATACCAAGGTCAGATTTTTTTTTTTTTTTAACATTTTCCATTTCAAGGAAGATGGTCTAATATAGTGGCGAGGCACAGAAGCCATGAAGTCAGGCTGCCTATCAATGCTCTACTTCCCCACACCTAGCCCCTGCTGTGTGACCCTGTGGACCATATGGATGCAAGAGTTGTGACTCCTAATTCTCAGAGGCAGTCACAAATAAGGGGCCCATTATTTGCATATGTCTAAAACTCACAACCAGATGAGGGATGATGGCAGAGACAATGTTCCCTTTACTCTACAGAGGCAAAAGGTAGCATGGTTATGAGCAGCTACATCCCAAAGAACCTCTCCCACCAAAGAAGCTCCCCACCACAGAATGCACAGCAAGATGGCACCATCCATCTGCAGAGTCTGTGCTGCTCCTCTGCTGGCCACAACCACCTGATTTCCTGCTGCCTATGTGGCCTAGGCAGCCAACAGAGGGAAAAAGAGCACACCTTGCCTGCAGGAGTGACCTACAAGCAAGGAGACTGGGGCTTTTTACCCCAACCCAAAAAGGAACCTATTTTATGATGTACATATTACTATGCAATTTTTTAACAACTGTGTAGTGAACACTTTTTATTGAATAAGTTTCATCTACTGTTAAAATATATACATATAGCTATGTATATTAAAATTCCTTATTAATTTGAATAAAGAAAAGGAAAAAGAAAAGGAAAAAGAACCCCAGTGTTCCATGTGGTGAATTAAGATTTCTGAAAAAATACTGAATTAACTTTTTACTTTAATCCACGTTTATAGCCTCTTCTTGCACAAGAGCCGAATACTGTACTATTTCTACAATATGTCTAGAATACTGATTTTTCTCAGTTCATACATATATCCATGCAAGTTTTTAATGACCATAGAGCAGTGCATAGATTGCAAGTAACACAATTGAAAGTATCATCATTTACATAACCAGTCCCTTATTGATGGACCTTTAGCATTTGTTCAAGTTTTAGTAAGGGATTTGGTCTTCTGTTACAGACCACACAATGATCTCTCCTTATACATATCTAAAACTATATCTAAAATCCTAGAAATAGAATGTCTGGGATGAAGGTTGCACAAACTTAACATTTTGAAAGATACTGCCTATTGACCTCCAAAAATTACATTTTATCAACCTACAATCTCATTCCTAGATAGACATTCACCCAGTTCCTATCACATGACAGGTATCAGAGTTATGTCTGAACAAAAACCAAAACAACACAAAACTGAGAGACAGAAGAATGGAGCTCAAGTGCATTATCTGCACATACATAACAAGCATCGGGACTGACCTGTTAGGAAAAATCTCAATTCAGCTACAAGCAAAAGAGCAAAGAACAGTGCATCTGAAAAGGAGACAAACAACTGAATTCCACATTAACCTGCAAATAATTATGATAGGAATAGTTCTTCAAAGTAACATTTACTTTTCTGTTTCTAATTTTAAGAGCACATTACATCACTGTTCTTAACCTTCAGGAGAATTTTAATTCCCAAACTTACTATTAGGCACATTCAAACTTGACTTCACATTATAAACTACTCTTTTGGAACATACCTGATAGGTATATGATGGCTAGAATGCATATATGGTACATCTGTTTATAAATATTACAAAATAGCAAATATGACAAATTTTCTCAGAAATTACACTAGCTATGTTGTTCCTTCACTTTAGTTTTTCAAAAAGAGATGTGTAGGCCGAAAACAAACTCAGTTATAGTTGAGAGAAGAAAAATCCAGAGCTAGGCAGGATAGAGTTTCCAGAAAGTATGGAAACTGGCAAAGAGTAGGCCTTTGGAGAGGATTGGTACCAGTAGTAAGGGGTAAAAGGATGTCTCCACAAGTCTGTAGTGCACAGAAAAGGAAAATAGAGACATGACTAAGGGATATTAGAAGCAACAGTAAAGCAGCTGACACTAATAAAATGTGACAGAGTCTTGTAAGGCCTAGATATCATAGAGGTTTGAGGGATTTCAGGGCTTAATAAAACCAAAAAGAGAATATGGAGAGGATGTGGAAGGATGTTTCAGATAGATGGTATGGGTATGTTACAGC
>JAJEJO010053731.1:0-170331 GCA_020662805.1 Glaucomys volans
CCAGTCTACTTAGCCACCCAGGGAGCGAGGCAGGACTCTTCCTGCTGCAGATGTAAGGAACTGAGGCTCAGAGAGGTTAAGAAACTGGCCCTGGGCCACACAGCTGGAAGAAGAGCTGGACAGGAACCCAAATCTGGCTGATTCAAAATGTGAACTCTTTCCCCTTCGCCAGATTCCTCCTGGTTTAGGGTGAGTCAGTGGAAAGGGAACTGGGCTGGGAATCAGGAGCCCCCCAAGGCCAATGGAAGGTCACCGTGAAGGAGTTGGGTCAGTGTGGGCAGGGGACAGGCCCCCGGGGTCCCCCTTCTTACTGCTCCGCTCTTCTAAGGCGGCCTTGCACCTGCCTGGGCGCCAGGAGGCCTGCGGAGGGGCTCCTACCAAGGGCTGCAGCGGCAGAGGTCAAGGGTGCGCTGGCCCCTCCCCTCCCCGCCCGCTGACCCCGCCCTCCGGGGACCTGCCATTCCCCTGGTGGGCTGCGTCTCCTTCTCGCCTGTCGCCCGTTATTTATCTCTGTCCTCCTAAGAGGCAGGTGCGCGGAGGATCAATCCACCCCGTCCGGGCTCGCCAGCCTCCCGCCAGGCCTCTCCCCCTCGCTGAGACCAGGAGCGTCGATTCCTTCTGGCTATTAATTAAAAGCAGGCGCTCCCTTAGCGCGGGGCACTTGCCATAAATTAATAGCCGTCTTCTTAATCAAATCTTATCTCCTCCTCGAGCCACAAACACGCGCCGAGTTGGTATCTCAGTGCAACCGGCCGTGAAATTTAATTTCTGACGCTCCAGAGGACTGCGCGGGGTGGGTGGGCACCTGCTCAGGGGCCACCCCAACTTCAGCCCCGGCACCAGACCCCTGGAGGACCAGCGGGGCTGGCCCTCGCGCCTTCCCCGGTGTCTGGAGGCCGAGCTGCCGGCCCTCCAAACCTGAAAGCTCAGCAGTTGGGTTGCTGATGATAATCTCGGGCTTGCTGAAGCCTTTCCCTGTGAGGTCCCATCTGATTCTCATGACAGCTGTGAGGCCGCGGCCGGGAGTTTCAACCGCATTCCACAGGTGGAGAAACCGAGTTTAACACGGACTTTAGAGGCAGATCTGGGTGGAATTCCTGCCCAGCCATCGTCTAGCTGCCCCTCTGACCCTCTGTTTCCTCTTCTGTCCAAGCAGTTTTGATGTGAGCATGAGATAAAATGTCACAAGTAACAGGCCTGGTACGGTGTCTGGTGTGGACCTGCTGCCCAGGGTAGAGATCTTCCATGAAATGACTCAACCAAGGTGACCCCTCCGGTGCAAATAGGCAGAGCCAGGCCACAGGTGTCATCTCAAATACCACCCCCTTGGCATTTTATCTCCAGCCTCTGAAGTCTGGGGTTACTGAGCTGGATCCCTCAGTCCACTTGGCCCCAGCCTGTCCAACACCCACCCCAGTGTGTGTCCACAGCCCCAGCTGGGAGATGTCAGTGGTAGGACAGAACCAGGATTGATGGTGCTGCGGGAGATCTAACTTGCAGCTGCTGCATAACCTTGAGTGGCCTCTGTCCTGAGGTGGCCCCTGGCACGCCTCTCTGCCTGGGTCCCCCCAGCATGGTCAGCCTCCTTGGCGGCTAAGAGTAGACATGGGATTTCCTGTCAGCAGCAGGGCGCCCAGGCCGTCTCTGTCACCTCTGTGCCTCGAACACAGATCCACGCAGCCGTGGCTCGGGCTCATTCATAGATGGGCCGGGCTGGCGGCCACCCCTGCAGACGTGTGCCAGCACCGACTCGCCTGCTCCTCTGGCCCTTGGGGACGCACTCTTCTGTTGGGTCCAACCCTCAGCTCCCAGGCAAACAGCCCTCCTAAGCCGGTCAGACCTCAGCTCTGGCTGGCACAGTGTCGCTGTGCGGCCCCCCTCCTGGGCACAGCTGCTCCCCTTCCAAATCTGCTCGTCGCTTTTGATGTCTGTTGTCTTTGCTGCTTTTCTGCAAATCTTCAAATCTGCCTGTGATTCTTCATCCCCTCAAGGAGGCATGTCCCCAAGAAGCTGCGCCCGTTCTTCCTTCTCCTCTGGGCACCAACTTAGCTGCTGACCTCACCCCTCTGAAGCTGGCCGCGTCGCAGGACTCTTGCACCACCCACTCTTCTCAAAGTGGGTCCCAGGGCAGCCACACTGGCCCAGACCTGAGGAATCGGGACCTTCAGGGTGGGTGGGGCAGCAGCCTGGGTTCTAAGCACCCTTTTGATGACACTGCACTGCAAGGGGACCAAGGCTCGGTCAGGGGTTCTCACCAGGAGTGACTCTGGGGACATCTGGCAATGTCTGGAGATACTTTTTGGTGGTCACGACTGGCATGCAGAGGCCAGGAAGGCTGCTGGCACCCCTGGGACGCAAAACAGCTCCCAGAACACAGATGCTCCAGCCGGAGGGCCGGCAGTGCTGGGGTGCCCTGCTGCAGCCGCGCGCAGGCTGACCTCGCGCCCACCTCCGAGAGGGCAGGCCAGCACAGTGCCCAGAGCCCCAGGGGCCAGGGGCCAGCCGATGCACAGGGAACTGTGCTCTTTGGGGGCAGGAGCTGCATGCATGTTAGCTCACCTCCCTCCAAAGTGGGGCCTGGGGAGACCTTTTGACAGACAGGGAGCCTGCAGCCCAGAGAAGCAACTCAGCCAAGTGCTCATGAGCACCCGGCGGGGCCAGGGAGGCCCCGGAGCCACTGAAGCCAGAGCCAGAATCTTCGCCGTCATGCCGCACACATGATGTGGCCAGGTGACAGGCCTGCGTGTGTGAGATCATCTGTTTAAGCAGAAAGGAAACAGGAGGGGCCTTGCACTGACTCCGTCACTCAGGCTCTGCAGTGAGTGCCTACTGTATACTCCTCTCTAGCCAGTTGCTCTGCTGGGATGGTGCAGTTCCAGGATGCAAGGAATCCCCAGTCTGCTCTCAGAGATTCACCACGCATGCATGCACCCAGGCACACGCACGCACATCCCTGGACAAGGCAGCGTCTCCTGGTCTCTCCTGAGGGGCAGGGCTGCAGGTCTTCAAAACATGTAGAGAACCAGACAGTGAGGGAGGCTCTTGGGGAGCTGGGCATTGGGATGGGGGTGAGATTGGAGCTGGAGAAGGCCAGTCACACAGAGGCCAGGAGTGTGGCCTGGGAACAGAGGTGGCTCTGGGCCAGCACCATGAATCTTGGCCAAGTTGTTCACTCCAAGGGCCTTGGTTTCCAAATATGCCAAATGGAGACACTGCCACCGGTGTGCCCATGGCCTTGGGCATGGGGGAAAGGGATGCCCAGGGGAAGCCCCACGTGCTCAGGCCATTCCTAGGCTGCTCTTAGGTCGGCACTGGCTGGTGCAGAAGCAGAGGACATTCTGATGTGGCCCTCGGAGACCAGGACCCAAGGCGGGCGTGAGATCAGGTAAGGTGGGCAAAACAGCAAGGAGCTTCCTCCAGTCGGGCTGCTCCGGGTTCCAGCTCAGCCCAGTCGTGCCCGGACCCGCATCAGCAGGTGTGGGAGGTACCAAGGCCATTGGTACCTAATTATGCCCTGTCCTCGCTGTGATCAGGTGAACCGCACCGAGGGGAGCGCCTGAGGGAGAAAGCGGGCAGCTATCATTGCAGACGTGTCCACTGCCCTCAGAGAGGGGCCTCTGTCCAAAGCAGGAGGCCTGGGGGACTGTGGGGAGCCAGAAAGGGGGTGACAGGGAGATTCCTGCCTCCCGAGGAGGCTGCGGAGGAAACGGAGGCAGCGTGGTCTGGGCGTTTGGTGAAGGAGGATGCTCAGCAGATGAACGGAGCATCGTCTGTGGCTGGACGGAGGGCAGGGGCTGGAGCAGGGTCAGCGGGAGGCTGGCACGGCACCCCCGCTGCGCTCGGGCAGCAGAGAGCCAATTGGCCCGACGCCTCCTTCCCAGCACTCACTTCCCCTTTTGGAGATGATGCTCAAAAGCCTGAGCGAGGTCCCACAAGAACACACCAACAACTAGAAGCTGGCTTTGCTGAGAGTCAGCTGGGACCCAGCGTCCCCCCGGCACAGAGCCGCTCACTCTGACCCTTGAGACTCAGGGCTGTGCTTTCCGGCCCTGGCTGTGAGACCGAGGTTCCCAGCAGGCAGACCTGGAGGAACGAGTGTCAAAGACTACATCTTGGGGCTCAGGCCAGCACCACTCAGCAAAGGTGCCCTTCCTCCCAGTGGCCACCTGCCCCGTGCCTCCGTCCTGGGGCTGGCAGCTTCTTATCTCCTGTGCTCTGGAGTGTGGGTCAAAGGGTTGGGCAGGCCCTGCTGCCCAGGTCCAGGATGTGCATAGGTGACCAAAGGAGCTGGGGGTGTCATGCCAAGGCTCAGGTGAACCCCTGGGAACATCTTTGTTCCCTCAGTCACCAGCACACCCCTCCTGGCACGGCCAGGTTCTGCCAAATGCCAACACAGGGAGCCCAGGTGACGAGGGCTTCCCTTCAGCCCTGGCCCTTAGGGCTGGGTCTCAGCAGCCCAGGCTGCGGGGAGAGCGGCCCAGATGTGCACCCAGGCCAGGAGATGGCTCGGGTTTGTCAGAGATCCTGCCTGGCCTGGGCATGCCTCTCTTCCCTGGACCCCTGTGCCCCTGGCGAACCTGCTGTGAGGTATCTTGAACAAGCAGGAGAGAAGTGTGGTGGGTGGCAGGTCCTCTCTGTCCCCTCCAGCTCTCCCCACTAGGGCGGTGCATGGCCACGCATGGGGACGCTGTCCCTCCATGAAGCCGCAGTGCCCGGAGGCAGCCATCACTGGCCATAGCTGGAAAGCTTAGGGCGTCACAGAGGTGAAGGGGACAGCGTGGAGGAGCAAGCAGAGAGCGGAAGCTGCGTGCGCACAGCCGGCCTCTTGGACAAAGGCGCGCCACCCATGTGCTCGGCTCGATCCTCCCCTGTGGGAGGCGGACGTGGATCTCTGGCGGCCCTGCTTCTACCTAAACCCTGAGGTCAGCTCCAGGCTGTGGCCTCCCTGTCCATGGGACCCGTCTGGGAACTGCAACCTGTCCTACCAACAGCCCTGGCGACACACAAAAAGGAAGGGAACCCTGAGCCAGGAGAGCGCGCATGACCATCCACAGCCAGGCCCAGCAAGCGAGGCGCTTTTGGCTTGGAACCCCGAGGCCCTCTGTCCCCAGCATGCTGGAATTAGACGCTGGCTCCTAAGGTGCCCGCACCTGCTGGCTGCATGGTACCTGTATGATCAGAATGTGTGAGAGCAGATTTCAGGGGATAATAAAAATAAAATGATCAAGATGGAGTCGGAGCCCAGCCAAGAGGAGGAGCTGCAGGGAGGCTGCGGCCCTTTCATTTTTTAAGCGGGCCAATGCATGGAGGTGGTCCCGAGCCCCCGCCAGCCTCCAGCCATCTGTCCCCATCAGCTCCCTGCCTGGTTAGCTCCTTCCAGAAATGGGGCTGTCTGGTGTCTGATGGGACATGCTGGGAGGCCACCACCCTGAGCCAAGCCTGCGTGGGAAGAAGGGAGGGGAGGGCCTGGGACTGGCCAGGGCACACAGTAAGGGGACGCTGGGAGGACAGGCGTGCTGGGGCTCATTCCTGCTCTGAGGATGAGGACATCGGGAGGGTCAAGTGCCCACCGTTCACAGCACCAAGATTTTGGGGAAACAGTACAGAATCAAGGTCACGGCTATGTCTTGTTCTTGTGGGCTCCCCCCAGGTGTTTTCTGGTGTCCCCCTCTGCTCACCCATCACACTGCGCTGGCTGCACACGAGGTCCTCCCTTATCCATGGGGGCGCATTCCGAGCCTCAGACAGTACCTGGGCAAGCCCTGGGCATGCCGCGCCCTTAGATGCACACCCAGGACGGAGCCTAGTGCCTCCCGTCGGCTCGGGAAGGGATTGACAAGGGCAACGAAAACCAGAGAAAACCCCACTCCAGTGAAAGTGATTTAGCACTTAGGAATTCTTTATTTCTGGAACTTTTAATGCGTTCAGACGGCAGGTGATGGTGCGTAACTAGAAGCAAAGCTGTGGGTAAGGGGGACCACCCTACACTCAGGGACAAGTGGGGGCACTCCTGTCCCCAGCCCGGCTGTGTGGCAGGTCTTCCCATGGCCTGGCGGCCTCTGTCCCCTGCCCATGTCCTTGCCAAATGGAGCTGCGTCCAGTGCTGACGGGCTCTGGGGATCCCTCCACCAGCCCTGGGTTCAGAGCTGTCCCAGGGGTCCAGGCGGGTGAGGGCCACGCCCTGATGTTCATGTTGCTGGCAGGAAACGGGGGAGCCCGGGTCCCCACACGCCCGGGTCTCACTCCTCATGGCTCAGCCTAGCAACACCTTCGGAGGGCAGGTGGCCATGGGAGGCTCCCTCCAGGCCATGAGGCCTGTACTCGGGGTTCTGGGCTGACTGGGCACCCACACTCTTTCCAGGGGAACTGTGGAGGTCGGGGTGACTCAGGACTTTGGACCCAGAGGCAGGACAACCAGCTTGGAAGGGGCAGAGCCCAGGGAAGAAGGAGCAGATGGCACCAAAGTGGAGCCTCCTCCTCTGCAGTGCCCACCTAACCTGTGCCACTCGTGTGATGCCTACTGATCAGATTTGGGGTTTCCTACACAGATAATCAAAGTAATCGGATCACCGGAGGTGTTAACTGGATTAGGCGGGAGGCTTCCGGACCAACGTGGAAGCGGGCATTTAAAAAGCACTGGGGCTTGGGCGAGTGCCCACCTCGCTCTCTCCTCCTTCCTTCCTGGGCAGGGGTGAGGGGCACTCAGGGAGGGCCTGGGGAGCCCCCCGCCTCAGTGTGGCCCTGACCCTTCACTCACCCTCCCGGCCATATCCAATGTCCTTCCTTCTCTGAGTGCCGAGCGTGTGTCTGGACCTGTTTGCACACCTCAGCTGCACACACATGTGCACGCCACGCAGATTTACAGGGTAGGCCGTGCATCCCCATTTAACAGAGGGAAAAGCTGAGGCTTGGCGATTAAGAAGATGCCCTGGAACTCACACCAATGAAGACTGGGACTCCAATCCAGAGTCTTCTAATATCATTTCCATCCCAAAAACGATCTCCCCAAACCTGGTCCAACCACCCTGACTTCTGGGGTCCAGCTGGGGGACTGTCCACTTCTCTGGTCTCTAAGGCTGTGCTGGGCAGGAGGGGGCAGCAGCGGTGAGGATTCAAGGGCCTGGGGAGGCTCAGCCACTGGGTACCTCCCATCACAAACACATCAGGCTGGAGTGCTGGCCCTCAGCAGCCCTTCTGTGCATGGAGACGCCCTCCCCAGGAGCTGCTCCCCCTGAGACCCGAGAGGTGAGCACTCGGATGCTCCCACAGGAGTGGGAGGGCGAGAACTTACTAGATGCTGCACAAGCAGGCAGGGTCCCGCTCTGTGCTTGCCAGGCTCCCCGCACACGCTACAGTGGGTAAAGGAGCACACATGCACACACACACACCATGCACGTGCACACACACACACCACGCACGTGTACACACGCACACCACGCACATGCACACCACACACATGCACACACGCACACCACGCACGTGCACACATGCACACCACGCACACGCATACTACACACATGCACACACACACCACGCACGTGCACACATGCTCACCATGCACATGCACACACGCACACCACACACAGGTACACATGCACACCACACATGCACACACGCACATGCACACACGCACACCACACACACGCATACTACACACATGCACACACACACCACACACATGCACACATGCACACCACACATGCACACACGCACACCACGCACGTGCACACATACACACCACGCACGTGCACACATGCTCACCATGCACATGCACACACGCACACCACGCACATGTACACATGCACACCACACATGCACACATGCACATGCACACATGCACATGCACACACGCACACCACACACACGCATACTACACACATGCACACACACACACCACGCACATGCACACACGCACACCATGCACTGCACACATGCTCACCATGCACATGCACACACGCACACCACACACATGTACGCATGCACACCACACATGCACATCCGCACATGCACACACGCACACCACACACCTGCACACCACACACATGCACATGCACACACGCACATGCACATACATGCACACCACACACACACACATGCACACATGCATGCAGGGACCCAGGCACACACAACGCACACGTGCAAACATGCACATGCATACATCAGGCCCTGTCACCTGCCCGCACTTATCAGCACCCAGCATATATAAATCTCGCTGTCCTTCTCTATCAGGCCTCCCGGACCTGGATGGAAACACCAAGAGCCGGCTCCCTGCTCCCGCTGCGCCCCCCCACCCAGGACGGTGCCTGGGACCCAGGAGGCCCTGCAGCTGTGGGGCGAGGGGATTCACAGGAGGGGCGCATGGGAGGGGGGAGACGGAGGCTCAGCCCTGGGCAGGAGGCGGGGCGGGTGGAGGGGCACCGGGGGCAGCGTGTGGCCTCTCTGATGGGCACTCGTGAGAGATAAGCCCGAGGGTGTGAGAGAGGACGGACGCAGAGAGGGAGACGGTGGGGCTGCTGGGGGCCGGGGCAGCTTATAAATGCCACTTGCAGTGACCCCTGCCCCCTGGCTCCTAAGGGTGTGTCCCTGGGACACCTAGGGGCAGGGTCAGTGCCACCCAGAGACCCTGCCGCAGCCCCAGCAGCAGTCAGTGCTCCGGCCACCGGCCCTGTGCATCAAGACGTCGCCTGGGCAGCCTGGAGGGGGCGTCAGAGGAACAGCTGCCTCCTAATTAGGTGTGGAATCATGGGAGGTGGCCAGGCCAGTCCCAGATGGCCTCAGCTGCTCAGAGGCCCAGGGATAAGCAGCTGACCAGGGACCAGAGGTGTCTGGAGGAGGCCTGGTGTCCGCACCCTGAGGCCCTGGCAAGGGACTGTCCTCCCCGGAATGCAGGGGGCAGCCAGGAGGGCAGTGAGGGGCCAGGCTATCTCGGGGCAGGCCCCTCCTGCCTGGCTTCCCGCCCCGAGACCAGCCAAGCCGCTGGAGGGAGCAGAGGACACGGGCCCAGTGGGCTGACCGGGAAGCCCTGGAGGTCAGGGTCCTGGGTGGGATCCAGTGAGGCCCCCGTCCCCTGCCTGTGCCAACAGGCTGACCTGTCCTGGGCAGGGATGGACACCTCTGGAGGTCAGAGGCAGCGGGAGGCCACACAGGGTCTGAGCAGCTGTGTGGGACAGATCATGGGTGGGACGTCAGCACAGCTGGGCACTGGCCCACTTGGAGGGTGGCCACAGGAAGCCTACTCCGGCCCCTGAAGAGGCTGCCTGGCATGGCACAGAGGTCAGCTGGCACCGTACACCCACCTGGAGGCTGGCCAGGTCAGGAGGGTGAGCCGGCTGGCGGGGGATGCGAGGGGGATGCTGGCAGGGGATGCGAGGGGATCCGACGGGGATCTTGGGCCACCACTGCCCCCCTTCACTCCCAGCCCAGGAAGGCTCAGGGGGACCTGGGGACCCTGGTGGGCAGCCTAGGGACCCAGGGGCTGTCTCCTCCGTCTGTCCCCACTCCAGACCAGGGACCAGGCCCAGCACACCCAGGCACTGCCTCCCCTGCCTGGTACCCGGGCCCATTCCTACCAAGAGTGGGCGGCTCCCAGGCTCCCTGTTCTGCTGTGACCCTCCCTCCTCTGACCTGTCCATAACTTCTGCCCTCAAGATCTCTCGGATGCCTGGATGCCTGCAGGGTGGGGGTCTCGGCCCACACTGGTCCCCAGCCACCCCCCCGCTACAGATGCAGGAAAGCAAGCTGACCCCAGGCGGGTGACCCAGGATGTGCTGAGACGTCTGGACGGTGGACTCAAGAGACTGGCCCGTGATGGAACCTGCGTCCTGCACTTCACTGTCTGACCACGGGCAAGTGATTTAACTGGTGTGACCTCGGGTTTGTGAAACAGGGAGTCATGATCCTTTGCTTGCAGGACACTCTGAGATAACATCTGTAACTGGCTGGCAGTCCCTGAAAATGGCAGACGCAGAATTCACAGAACCACGACGTCCCCAGTGGGCCTCTCGTCCCCGCTCTCAAGACCTGAGTGATAGCCCCTCCCACGCTCCCCCACCCGTCCTCCCGGTGATCTGCTCTCAGGAGCTGGCTGTTATTGCCTTTAGCTTTGACGACACCCCGCCATTGCCGGACACACTCCTGCCACTCCAGAGAGGTCAGGGCCACTACTCTGGGGTCACAGAGTCAAAGGGTGGCCAAGTAAAGGGTCACTCTTGGGCATCCTGAGCTAGGATTTTGCCACCACATCTCCCCAGGCGGAGAGTGCGAGGATCCTGAGCCCTGCCCTGCTCAGCACCTCATGCCACCGTCTGCCCCGTCCCTTAGGCACCGTCTACGCACGTGCAGAATTAAAAGGGTCTGTGGCTCAGAGGCAGCTTCCTGGGTGGGGGCTGGGCTGGGGGCATCCCAGGCTCTCGCCCCTGCCCTCCTGGGTCGGGTCCCTGGGGTACCTACCCAGTGACCGCTGCTCAGGCTGGATCGGGCCACTCCTGCGGCTCAGGCCTCCCAGCGCCACGTGTCAGGCAGCCCTTGCTCCAGCCGGTTTTAATTGTTTATCCTCCAGCCTTGTTTACAACCCGATCAAATCCATAACACGGCGCGGGCGCCCCTCCCCCTGCTCCCTGGGGATGCGGCTGCTCTTCACAGGAGCCACCTGCTAAGCTGGACCACTTCAAGCCCGTCCCTGTCAGTAATGGCCCTCCCCGAGAGGACGCTGCCCGTTCAGTGGGAAGCACCAGGCACAGCCTGGCTGGCCTCTCTTGTTAGCCGGGGCTCCAGTCCATCCTGCGGGGGCACCCGCTGCCCACAGGGTGGAGGGAGACCCCCAGCAGGGAGGCAGAGGATCTGGGGTCTGTGGGCCGTCATGGCCCTGAGCTGCACAGCCCCGGGAAGTCAGGTGCGTCCCCGGCCTCTGCCCCATTCACGCAGATCAAAGAGCCGAGCGGGCAGGGTGTCTCCAGCCTGGGCATTTTCCTTTTTTTTTGTTTTTAAATAGTGCAGCCATTTCTTTATGTAAAATTTTAGACAAGAATGCACATTTTTGGTTAAGGAGCAAGTGGGAAGCGTAGTGTCCACCTGGACAGGACTAACCCCTCCTTTTTTTTTTTGGTACTAGGGACTGAACCCAGGGGCACTCCACCACTGAGCCACATCCCCAGCCCTATTTTGTATTTTATTTAGAGACAGGGTCTCACTGAGTTGCTTAGCACCTTGCCCTTGCTGAGGCTGGCTTTGAACTTGCAGTCCTCCTGCCTCAGCCTCCAGAGCTGCCGGGATTACAGGAGTGCGCCACCGCGCCCGGCAGGACCACCACTTTTAACAGTCGTTTTCACTTGAAGTCATGAAGCTTCTAGAAGACTAAGATGGACACTCCTCATTGTTCTGTCCTGCACAGTGGGCCCGGCATGCCAGGGTGTCTCTAGCAGAGCTTAGCAGCATGTGCAGAGGGAGGGAGGCAGGAAGAGAGGGAGGCGGGAACGGGCCTGAACCCACTTTCCTCTCTCTCTCATTCACCCGGCTCCAAGCCCCTTCCTCTACCCTGACCCTAACTCCTCTGCTTCCTGGGACTAGGGGGGACATCGGAGGCCCCTCCCCAGGCCCTCCAGCACCTGCCTGCTGCGGACCTTCACCACAAAGGCCAAGGGTCCCCGAGCTGCTCCGGGTCCTGCAGTGCAGCCACCAGGTGCCACACTCTGTCCACCTGGGGCGTGTCTCTCACACCTGCGGTCATCTGTCAGCATTGAGTGGCCGCACTGCCACGAATACACGAAGGCCCATTTGAAAGTGGCCCTGCACCCACAGCAATGCACCGAGGTCCGTTTGTTCAACTGTGGTTGCTATGTAAACAGCCAGCACGTGGCAACGCCCACGTTTCTCTGGCAAAGGGACCCTGGAGCTGGAAAGGAGGGAGGCCGGCCTGCAGCCTGAGCCTCCGTGGCCGACTTCTCTCTTGCGGCCGAGGCTCCCCCCACACGCTCTGTCCGTCCAGTAGCTCCGGGGCTTCTCCCCAGGCACCCAAGGAGGGCAGCTGTCCGCTGGCCAGAGGCCACATCTGGAATTCATCCTCTTCATTAAATTAGTGGCTGTTTCCCAAGCTCTGTCTCCCTTGATCCCCCAAAGCATGTCCGTGCTGCTAACAAGGATGGTAATTTGTTCCTTAAACACGGACTCCTCCCTGTGGGCCTCCTGGGCTGCTGCCCGCCCTGCGGGAGGGGAAGCAGCGGGGCCTTGGGGTCCCAGGTCAGAGCTGTCCGCCCTGGGGGCCCAGGGGGCCTCTCCAGGGTAGAGCCTCGCTGCTCTGGTCACTCTACCCCTGACTTGCAAAGTGACCTGGAGGATTCCAAAGACGCCTGGGCATGCATGGGCTGGGGACAGGCCATCAGGCTGCCCTGCCAGCTCCCTCCTGCTCTGTGACAGGGCTTTGTGGCCATCCAATCAATGCGGACAACTCGATCTGGCGTGAGTCCCTGTGCAAACCGCAGCCCATCAAGAGGCATTTATTGTCCTGAAAACAAACAGCCCCCTCCCCCTCCCCGTGCCTGGCTGGTCCCAGCTCCGCTCCGGGCGGGTACCCTTGCCTGTCCTTGGAGCCCTCTCAGGACTGATCCAGCCGCTCGCGCCTCTGCATTCCAATCCCTGCCCAAGTTGCTCTGGGCCCCTGGAGGGCAGGAGGCGGAGGCAGGGTCTGTGCCCAGTGGCCACCTGAGAGGCCTCAGGCCTTCCACCCAGCTCCTCATGAATGATGAGGGTCCAGCACACGGAGCCCTGGAGGCAATGCCCTGGGCTGAACAGCGTCCCCCAAATTCACGGTCCACCTGGAACTTCAGAACGTGACCTCCTATGGAAATGGGGTCCTTGCGGAGGTAAAGGCGTTTCAACCAGATCACACCAGAATGGGTGGGGAGTCTGACCCCCGGCTCTTTCTAAGAGGAAAACAGAGACGCACAGAGGGACAGAGAGATGTTCTGAGACCAGAGATGGGAAGGTGCAGTGGCAGTGGAGGTAGGGACCAAAGCCAGGTGTCCCCAAGTAGAGGACAAGCACAGATGGATGGAGAGGCAGGGAAAGGCCTGGGGTGGATTCCTCTCTGTGGCCTCCAGAGCCCTGCCCACACCTTGATTTTGGACTTCTGGGCCCCAGAACTGTGCTGGACACCCCAGGACATATTCTTCACTGTAACACCAATGTGTGGGTGGGTCAGGCAGGTTTGGAAAGTGAGGCCCAGGCAGGGAGTGGTCACCCACAGCCACAAAATCCAGGCAGGGTCAGCACTAAGGCTGGGGTTTAGAGGCCCCTGCCCACCCAGGATGCCCTGTGAGTCCCTGGGACTGGAGCACAGGTCCCCGAAGGGTGGCCCTTCTATCAGGAAGGAGGCCAGGCTGGGAGGCCTGAGGACCATGGGGGCAGAGGACGTTTCCTCTTCTGTCCCCTGGCTTCTCGCAGTCCCTGTCACTAGGCTGTGGCCAGGGTGTCCCATCTCAGAAGAGGGATCTAGGAGCTCTACAACTTCATGCCTGGTGCTCACAAGGTCCTAATGAAGGAATATGTGCGTGGAAGAGAAAGAAATCTGAGCCAGCACAGTGGTGAGTGCCTGTAATCCTGGGGACTCAGGAGGCTGAGGCAGGAGGATCATAAATTAGAAGCCAGCCCGGGCAACCTAGTGAGACCCTGATGCAAAATAAAATGAAAAGGGTCGGGGGTGCAGCTCACGGGTAGAAAGCTCCTGGGTTCTGTCCTAGGGGGAAGAGAAAAGAAGGAGAAGGAGAAGAAAGAAATCTGGGATTTTTAAGTGGAGTTTCTTTGCAAAAATCCTCACTTTTAACAGCCATATGGGAACGGACTTGAATGGCTGCTGTTCCCGTTCATGCTCTGAAATCCCAGGAAACCCACTCAGGAGTGCTGTGCTGGGCCCGGGCCCTGCCAGGGAGATGGGAGGCTGCCTTGGGCAGGGTTCCTGCCTCCGCCTCCGCAGCTGGGGGCTCCATCCTGGCCTCCACCCACTCCATGCCAGGAGCACGCAGCGGCCCCGATCCAGTTGTGACAACCAAGTGTCCGCAGACACGGTCCTGTGTCCCCAGGGGTGGGGGAGGGCAGAGGTGAGGAGCTCCAGGCTGCCCCGGGCCCCCCTGTTTGGTGGACAAGTCGGACAGTCAGGAGGGGCCAGCCTGGCCGTGAAGCTTCCCGTCCAGGGGGTCGGGAGAGGCTGGCCCACTGGGTGCTGGGAGCACCTTCGGCTCTGGAGGGAGGATCCTGCGAGCACCAAGGTCCCGCCCCTAGAAGATCCTAAAACCCCCAGCGCCCACCATGCTGATAGGCTGGAGGAAGCGTTCCTTCTCCTCTGAGATGCTGTGACCCCTGGGCCCTAAGACGCCCTGGGGGGACCGTGATGCTGCACTGGTGGCAGGGCCTTTCCAGGGTGCAGGAGCTTGGGCTCCTATTGTTCTCGCCCCCCAACTCTGGATCTGGAAACAGGGCAGCAGCTTCATCATGCTGTGCTGGGGACTTTCCCAGCATCGTCGCATCATCCCGTCTCCTAAAAGCTCCCCTACTTGAGAAGCAGTATTAGCCCTACTTTAAACAAGAAGAAAATAAGACTCAGAGAGGTTAAGAAAGTTGCCAGAGGTCACACAGCCTGTAGGTGGCAGAGCTGGGATTCCCCCCAGGTCTGTCTGGCCCCTTCTACAACACAGGCCTGGGCATACCCTCAACCCCACCTGGACCATGTCCTGGGAGCATAGGAGCCAGTGGTCACAACGAGTGTCCTGTTAACCAGAGCCCTCCAAGAAAGGAGGGTGGGGAGAGAGGAGGGAGGTCCAGAACCTGCCAACATCATCTGGCAGGAAGACAGTGCCCGTCTCAGGACCCAGGGCCAAGTGGGCAGCACACCCCCTGGAGACGGCCACATGTGGGAAGGCCCACTGGGCGGCTCCCGGGCATGGGCGCCAGCACACCAGCCTCCCGCGCCAAGGGGCTGTTTGTTTCCAGGGCACGGCTGGGAGCGGTTTCCAGGTGGGGGTCTGTGGAAACCCCAGGCTCCGCTCCCTGGGCTGCCCTCCCACCCTCAGAACAGAGCCCCATTCAGCAGCTGGGCGCCGCAGGCCATGTCCCGACAGGCGGAAAAGTTGACTGAGCTGGACGCCGGGAGGCGGCCTCACCACCAGCCCTGCACCCCGTCCTCCCCAGGAAGGAGGCAGCACGGCCCAGCAGAGCTCGTGGACCTGGCCTGGTGACCCCGTGGTCTGCCCGTGAAACAGCCTCACAACAGCCCAGGACTCATGGGGGCGGCCTGAGGATCGAGCAGTACCCCAGGGTCCCCAACACACCTCCTCTCCTCCCGTGAGTCCTGGGGCTGCAGGTACCCGGCTGTCCCTGAGTCTGGGGAGCCTGAGCTGTTCGGCCTGGGGTACAGGACAAGGGGCTGACTCTGGATTTCAGGGCTCAGCCACCTGGCGAGGGTGGGTGTCCCGGGAGCCCCAGGCACACAGGTGTAGGAATTAGGGGAACTGCTGGAGCGCTGCCAAGAAAAGGGGGAACCCTGGGGGGCCCAGGAGGCCTGGGCTCATCACAGACGCCACAGCAGGAGCCCAGGTGAGCGAGACGTCCACACAGCGACAGCACCTGGAGCCCCACGTCAGGAGCATGGCCAGCACCCACATCTATCAATCAGCCCACAGCAGGAAGGGAGGCCCAGGAAGGAGGATCGGGCAGAGGATGCCCGGGACACTGGAGTTCTGAAGCCAAGAGGAAAGAAGGGGTCCCTGCTGGGCGACCTGCTACACAAAGCCATCCAAGGGTCCCCTGGGACCTGATCTCTGGGCGCACGCCTGCCACCCCCGCTCCTAGGGAGACCTGGCCTCTAAATAAAATATACAAAGGCCGGGGATGTGGCTGGGGGTAGAGCAACCGGGGTGAAATCCCCAGCACCAATGGTTAAGAAGGGGTCCTTGGTGAGGAGGCCTCCAGGGCGGGCAGGGGCAGGGACTGGAGTGGGTGGTGGGTGGGCAGCGAGGGGTGTGGGCAAGTGGCGAGGGCACCTTTGAGAGGCAGGTGTGCAGCAAAGACAGGGAAGGGGCCAGTGCAGGGGAGGCACGGCTGGGAAGGGACTTGGTGGCTGTGTGCCCGTGGCAGGCCCAGGGACAGAGGCTGGAGGGCAGGGCAGGGGGCGGCTGAGCAGCTGCGTGCTCAGCGGAGGCCTGAGCCAGGAGATGGGTGGAGGGCAGATGGCAGAGGCTGGCCGGAGGCTGGCACGGACGGGCGCCCATCCAGGGGTCCTGGGGAAGGAAGTCGGGCTGCGGCCCAGGGTGGAGGTGGGAGGAAGGCCCGCTCCCCACCAGGCTCTCTGCCTGAGCCACCCAGGGCGTGTCCCCAGCAGGCCTGCCTCGTCACCCAGCACCCCCCACGCACGGACTCCCAGCACGAGCCATCGGCACGTGTGCGCCCAGCCCGCCCGGCCCGCGACAGTTCCTCAAACGCTGCCTGGTGACTGACAGACCGGCAGTCTCTTCCCTAATGCGTAATCTCCGCCTCTGGGGACCCGCCAAGTCTGAGAGAGCCGACACCCTTCTCTGCCAGCCGGCGAGACCGCGGAAAACCGTGGGCTGGGCTTTTCCCTTGCTGGGGTTTAAGGAAAATTAGAGGAAAAAAAATCCACTGAGACCAAACAGAACGAGGTGGCCGGTGGCGATGAGCCCCCTGGGCGGGGACGGCTGGCCGGCTTCCCCGGGCAGCAAGGCAGGCTCGCCTCTTATGACTACTTTGCTTCTTGCCTGGACAAACATGGGGGACCAGGGACAGAAGCTGGCGGTTCCCAAGGGTGGCAGCCCAGGAAGCCAGAGTAGTGGCCCCCGGGGAGACTGGACAGGCAGGGACCAGGTGGCCCTGAGCCCCTCTTCTGAGTCAGGCACGGGGTTGGCAAGTCACAGCAGGGGGCTGTTAGGGGGACCAGGACACAGCCCAGCTCCCTGTCCCTGCAGCTGCTCCGCCAGGTCCCCGGCTGCGCTGGATGCGGCTACCAGCCCCACGAGACCTCGCAGGCAGGGACCTCAGCCTCTGCCCTGCAGGGGAGTCAAGAAGCAGGAGCAGCCGGGCGTGGTGGCACACGTGGCTGAGGCAGGAGGATCGCGAGTTCAAAGCCAGCCTCAGCAACTTAGCGAGGCCCTAAGCAACTCAGTGAGACCCTGTCTCTAAATAAAATACAAAATAGGGCTGGGGATGTGGCTCAGTGGCTGAGTGTCCCTGAGTTCAATCCCTGGTTCCAAAAATAAAAAAATAAAAAATAAAAAAAAGAAGCAGGAGCAGCCCCCTGAGGAAGGAGGAAGCACCCAGGCTGGGGCTGGGTGGAGGCGGGAAGGTTCCATGCTGCGTGGAACTGGCCAAAGCTGGGTGCAAGGGGAGCTTCCAGGCCATGAGGGACGAGCACAGGAATGTCCCCAGACACCGCTCCCTGAGCTTCTCACCAGGCAAGGCTCCAACCAGACCCCGGCTGGGCAGGCCAGGGGGCCTGGCCCTTCTGGGAGTGGCCCCTTGTCCCATACTCTCTGAGAAAGATAAGACACCTCCCTGGAGAGGGGTCTCCTGATTCAGGTGCCAAATAGGAGGAGGGGGACGGGGGTCCATGGCACCTCCAGACAGTGGAGAAGGAAGAGGTGTCTGCCTCGGGATGGCCCAGCTGCGAGCAGCCTGGTGGGAAGCAGCCCTGAGGGAGCACGGTGACAGACACACAGGCCCTGGCCAGTGCCCCGGCTGGTGGACAGTCACCAGCCATGTGAGTCAGCCCTCCATCACTGGGACAAATACCTGCAAACACAGACTTGTGGGAGGTAAGACTCCCTCTGGCTCACAGTTTCTGAGGTTTCAGTTCATGGTCACTTGGCTCTGCTGCTTTGGGCCCGTGGGGCACAGAGTATCAGAGTGGGGCACATGGCAGAGGAGGCCAGTTTACCTCATGGTCCTCATGGTGGCCAGGAGTGATGAGAGAGAGGAAGAGCCTGGGGTCCCAGTGACCCCTTCAAGGGCACACTCCCAAAGACAGCTTTTTTCCACCAGGCCCCATCTCCCAAGGTCTCACCACCTCTCAAGAGCGCCACAATCTGGTGGCCAAGCCTTTGAGGGACAGTCCACATCCAAACTAGAGCACCGTCTTAACTATGACCTGGTCTGAGGGTGAGCAGGGCCCACACTCGTTCGTCCACTCGTTCTGCAAACTTGTATTTGCTCAACACCTACCAAGTCGCAGGCGCTGTTCTGGACATTTGGGATCCACCAGTGAACCACTGAGACCAAGGCCACTGCCCCTGGGGAACTTAGTGGCCCTTACCAGTTACAGTCTAGTAGAGGGGACAATCACCAATGGACATGGCAGATAGGTGACCGACCTGACGCATTAGCATGCAGCGTGTGTTGTGCGAAAAAGGAGCTCACTGGTCAGGGTGAGGGGCTCTGGGCGCAACGCGAGGCGCTCATGCTTGACTGGGGACATAGGCTAGGCCTCACCAGGGAGACGCAGGCTAGACCCCCAAGGAGGAGACACTCCAAAGTAAAGCAGGGAGTTACCTAGGGCTGGCCAGCTGACCCGAGGGTCTGCAGTGCACTGCAGGGCGGGCGGGAGGGACAGGACAGAGGCCACCTAGCTAGAGCTGATGCCCGAGGCAGTGGCTCAGAGAAGCACCTGCGGGCCTGACCTCAGGGGCCTCGCAGCTGCTGGGGAGAAGGCGTGTCCGGCCGGGCTGTCCACTGCAGGCGTTCAGCAGAGGACATGTGCTCGGAGTTCCACTTGTCATTGTCATTAACGACATCTTATTTTAGAACAACTTTATACAGAACAGTTGCAAAGAGAGCGAGGGGTCCTCACACCCCCTCGCTGGCCTCTCCGAGAACCTCCTGCCTGGGATGGTACGTCCCTCACGGCTCAGGGGCCCAGGGACCCATCGCTGCGCACTGCACCCCACGGAGAGCTCGAGCTGCCCGACTGCCCCTGTCCTCTCCTGTTGCGGGTCCCACCCAGGATCCCTCCTGACAGTCATGGCACTGGCCTCGTTTCCGATGACTCTGACGCTGTGAGGAGCACCAGTCAGGAGCCTGGCCAGATGTCCCCCAACCCAGGCTTGTCTGCCACGGTCAGACTGGGGTCCTGGTCCTGGGGGGAAGGCCACAGGGGCAAGGTGGGCTTCTTATGACGTCAACCTGGGCACGTGCCATCAGTGATACTAACCGGGTGGACCCGATGAGCCAGGGCGTGCCAGGTGGCCCGGTGCACGCTGTCCTCCCGCCAGGCCAGGGGGAGGCCAGGCCACCTGTGCAGGGGAGGGGCCGGCTATTTTTGGAGGGTCCTGTGTAATGTGAGGAGGTCACCACAGCAGCTGGGGACAAGAGGCTGGTGGCGGGGGCCAGTGAGCAACAGAAGGGCCGCAAGAAGCAGCTGACGGTGTGGGCACGACCAGGGTGGACCCCACGCAGCAGGCTGCACTGCAGGACTGGGGAGGAGCCGCCCAGGGTGCCTTCGGGCCTGGACCAGGAACCACTGACCTCAGCATCACAGCCTGCAGAGGACAGCGATCTGGGGAAAGATCAGGTGTCCGTGGTCAACCGAGTGAACGGCCAACTGGAGAGACAGGTCCAGAGCCCGAGACAGGGCGGGCTGGAGGGACGCGCCTGAGATCACCAAGGGTGGACACGCGTGGGGAAGGGGAGACTGCCAGGGCTGGAGCCCCAGGCGCCCTTCCAGAGCCGGACCTGCAGGAGGGGCCAGCAGCGGAGGGGCCAAGCCAGGGCAGCCTGGGCAATGATGATGGGCGCATCCGAGGACCGAGGACCCACCCCACAAGGGCAGCGTAGGTGGGCACCGGGGTCCAGGCCTCAGCTGGCTTAGGAGGGAAGGGAAGGGGGCACCGAGGCGGGGGCACTGACGACTCTTCCAAGACCCTGGGCTCCAAAGGGAGCAAAGAAATGTGGCAGAGGGTGCTGGGACCCCTGCTCAGGAGCAGGTCTGCCTCTGAGCTGGGAGAGGTCACATGGCTTCTCGCCACCACTGGGCAGGACATGAAAGGACCCCTGTGCGATGCACTGCAGCCCCGGGATCTCTCCAAGTCCCAACGGGGCCACAGCGCAGGGAGGAGGCAAGGAAGGACAGGGCTAGGTGGGGGGACAGTATGAGGTCCTCCGGACACAGCGGGGGGACAGGCACCCAGTGGGGGTGCAACAGGCAGCTGCCAGGACCCAGCAGCCCCCCAGGCCTGGGGTGAGTGCCCGCCCTGGGGTACAGGTGAGGAAGAGGGCGCCCTGCATCGTGCACACTGTGACCCTGAGTGAGGAGAGGAAGGACACCATCTCCCGGGGACAATGACATCAGTCAGGGGGCAGCGAGAGCCTAGGGCGCTCTGCAGTCCCTCCCCCAGGATCCCAGGCAGGGGCAGAAACTCCCTGAAATCATACCCCGGAAGCTGTGTGCTCGGGCACAAGCCCGGGTGTCTGGGGAGGGGACACCCAGGTGCCCTTAGCTCTTTGAAGTGGTCCACATGCTCAGGAAGGAAAGAGGACAGAGCCCCGAGATGCACCTGGTCCCCACCCCAAGCCCAGAAGCTGCAGAAGGGGCCCATCATTAGCCTTCCTCCATACTGGGGTCACCAGCTGGTCTCTGTGAGTCCCAGGGTGGTCTCCCTGCTATTAGGAGCTGGTGGTCTGGAGAGCTTGGCATGGTCATCACCCCAGAGCGGCTGCGAGCCAGGCAGGGAGTGTGGGCACATGTGCACGGCATGTGTGCATGTGTGTGCATGTGTGTGCAACTGGCCGGTGTGTGATGCATGCACGGAGAGAGTGTGTGTCTGGGTGTCCAGGAAACACTGAGTGGGTAAGCACGTATATTTGCGTGTGCACACATGTCCATGTGTGTCTATGCACTTGGTATGCATGTAAAGAGAGGCATGCACGCATGTGTGGCGGCAGGTGGAGGTGCACAGCATGGGTGACAGGCAACGAACACCAGGCTGTCAGAGGAGGCAGAACTTTCCAAAGGACGTGAAATCAGTGACAAGACTTGATTCTGTACCTCCTGCATGGAGTGAGGGTGCATTTTGCAAGAAATTCAAGACCTCACACTCTGCCAGATGTTGTGGTCCTGTTGTGATTATGCAAGGTGGCCCAGGGGCTCAGAGAGGCTGTGGAGTTGTCCAGGCACACACAGCTCTGTGGGACGCCAACTTCTGGTTCTCCCCTAGGAAGGGAACCACAGCCCAAGGGGAGGGATTTACGTTCTCTCTCTCTTTCTGTTGGGACACTGCTGAGGGACACAGATCCCCTCACCTGTCCTGGCACTGCGGCATGGAAGGAGGCCCGGCTGACATTGGCTTCCTCTGAATCTCCCTCTGGGCAGGACCACCACCTAGGAAATCCCCTGCTCCCACACCAGCTCTTTCCAGAGGACCACGTGGGACAGCAGCCTCCCTCTGGTAGGGTCAGGGCCTCTGTGTGGGGTGTGCCTCTGGGCCTGGGAGAGGCCTCTCCCCAGGCCTCTCGTGGCCCCAGCTCACATGGTTGGTGACACACACGAGGAATGTCCCTGAGGCCTACTGTGAGATCTGGCCCTGTCATGGACCCACTAGGCACAGGACAGCATGTGAACTAGTGAGGGTCCCAGCCTGGGTCCAACCCCCTCCCATCAGGACCCAGGTCCTGGCCAGCGTTGGAGGCAGCTGTCCAGCCTGGCCTCCGCCCGTCTCCTGCCCTGCAGCCCATATGCAGGGAGATGGCACCAGGGACCAAGGGCAGATGGAGCTGTCACCCAGCTGTGGCTCTGACAGGGACGGGCTGAGCCTGCACGGGGAGGGGAGCAGGACCCATGGGCTGCCGGTCACAGAGAGTTCAAATGCTGCGGCCCCCTCCCCGATCCCAGGAGGGAACCCGTGTCACCCATCAGCCACCAGGGAAGTCTCCCACAGAACAGTTGTGAATTAAACATGCAGCCTAATGAGTTGATTTTATTAGTTTGCAAACGCATTGAGAACTCGTTATCAAAATAAACATCAATTCCTTGCACCCCGGCCGCAGCTTCTTCGAGCAACGGAAGATAAATGAAATCCTCGGGCTGCTGGCCTGACCCAGCTGCATGTGGGCAGAGACTCGGCCAGGCAGAAGCCCATCACCCCCCACCGCGGGCTGTCTCTCTGGGGTGGGGGTGAAAGAAGAGCCCACCCTGGTGCGACCATCCGAAAGTGCCGGGATCAGGTTGTGGGAGTGGGGCCAGCCATGGCTTAGGGATAGGAAAAACCCATCCCATCTTACAGAGGAAGACACCAGGGCCCGCCCAAGGCCATGCTGGGAACGGGGCAGGTGAGGGGACCAAGGGACTGAGGTGCTTGGAGGGCGTCTCCCAAGTGAGCATTATAGAAAGCAAGACTGGACAAGACCATAATCCTGCAGCTGGCCAAGGGCAGGAGGATGGACAGGTTGACCTTTGGAGAAGCCCAGGCCCCCTGGGGCTCCAGATCTATCTGGGGCTGACCTCTCTCCTGTGCTGCCCACCCTCCCCCTCCTCCCAGGCCCCCTGGCCCCGGCCCCTGGGGAGAGAGGGTTCCAGGCCCCTGGAATTAGCCATGGAGCCAGCAGGACAGGCCTGTATTGTCCCGCTGGGCAGCCCTGGTGTCTTTGGAAAGGATGTCCTAATCCCATTTCATCCGCTTTCCAGGGCAGTCAGCTGTTGGCAGGCAGGCACTGGGGGGCAGGTCCCTGAAACCGGAGCCACTGGGCCACCCCTCCCCCGCACGCACCCAGCCATCCGTCACTCTGTCCTGGACCCTTTGTTGGCCACCAACCCCCCCCAGTTGCCCCTCCTTCCTTTGTATTCTGGGCCATAGCCACCAGGGCTGGGTGCACTGGCCAGGTCCCTGGGAGGAGACCAGGAGGGGAAGTCAGGGCCCCCACAGGGAAGGAATTAAGTCTCCACTACTTTCTGCTGGTGAGGGTGGAGATAAGAGGCATTGGGAAGTCGAGGGACCTGTACTGAACCAGATGCACCCTCCCGGGCATGGCCAGAGAGATCTGGCCATTTAAAAAAAAAAATAAATAAATAAGCCCCACTGTCCCCACAACTTGGCACACAAGACATAGAAGATAAAGCCCAGCTTTCAGGACTGGCCCACTGGGCCTCTGCTGGCCTTGTCCCTCCCTGGCCATCACCGATGCTCCACTGTGGCCCCACCCTTCCAGCCTCGGGTCCCCACCCGGCCGCTTCCCTGCACAGCGTAGGGATGCGCCCTGATGGACCAGGTGCCCGCCTGACACGTCTCTCCTAGCACCTGATTTAAATGCCCTATTGGATTTCCGGGTTATGGTCTGTCCCCCCTACACCAGACGGCGGGTCTAGGCTGGACCTGAGGTGAGTGAGGAGGAAATGCGTCCTGAGCATCCTCGGTTGTGTGCAATCCACGCCTGGAGCGGAGAGCATGGTCCCCTGGCGCTGGAGCTGCTGGAGGGCCATCACCATCCTTGTCCTCTGGCCTCTGAACCCCATGGGCACAGTGAGCACACCCCTGGCCCAGGCGCGCCTGCTGCTGGGTGTGGGCTTCTGCTCCAGGGCCTCGGGCAGACTCAGTGGGGGACAGCGGTGACCACCTCCAGCTTCACAGTCCTCCTGCTGCTGACCATGCGTTCCAGGAGCCAGAGGGAAGGGAGCGCAGTCCCTTCTCACCCACAACTTCACTTCCTGCAGTCGCCGTAACCCGAGGTCAACCACGGTCTTGAAAATATCGAATGGAAAATTCCAGAAACACCCGATTCGTAAGCTTGAAGTAACTTTCATCATAGTTACTGCATACCTGTCCTCCTGTACGGCGTCGCGGTGGTCATTCTCCTCCTGGGCCTGACTCACGAACCACCCTTCCTCACTGCCGCCCATGTGGAGGGAAAGCGGCAGTGGTGTGCCTGGGGTCGGTACTGTCCCCGGGCTCAGGTGCCCACTGGGGTCTTGGAACACATCCCCTGAAGAGAAGGGGGTGCCCATAACTTATCTGAGGTTCCTTGACTGGCCACCAGCAGAGCTGACCCTAGACCCAGACCCTCTGAGGTCCCAACGACGTCCATCCTGCCCCCCCACCATGAGGGCAAGTCCACCCGGGACCACGCGCTCCCGGCAGGCAGGCAGGTCTTCTCGGGGTTCCTGTGGAAGCCGGTTCTCTGCATAGGATTTAGGGAATATCTGGGATGAGGCTGGCACACTTGGTCCAGGCTGCTGGCTAAAAAGGAGGGAGCCCTGACGTGTCCCTGCGTCCATCCCAGTGAGTGGCACCCATCAAGCATGACCTCAGGGCCTGCGCTGGCTGCGCGGGGACTGGTCTGGTCCCAGACTCCCAGGGGGATGCCCAGGATGAAGGAGTGGACAAGCTGGTCCTACAGCCGCTTGCTGGACAGCTTTGTGAATAAGCAACACACACACACAAACGCCCTGCACACGACCACACACACGTGCACATGTGCACATGCCAACACACACGTGTGCACAGAGACAATCCTCACACAGCACCTACACCTATGCACGCACTCCTGTGCGTGTTCGCAGCACACACACACTTTCACGTGAGCTCACACGCACACGCTCCCTCTGCTCCTGGTTCCCCAGCTGCATGAAGCAGACACGCCTCCCAGTTTCGGCAATGGGTCCCTCCCTCGTCTCCCCCGGACATGACAGGACAGAGGCACTGGACCTGGGGCCGCTGTGCTCCTCTCCCCGGCTGCCTTGCCTTCCCCACCTTCGTCCCTCCCCTCCTGAGTCGGGCAGGCCCTCAGCAGCCCAGCCACAGACGGAGTCCCAGGCACACGGCCAGCCCAGGATGGGGAGGCGGGCCACCTGGCCTCCAGGGTGCTGCCTGCGGCGCTGCCCCCGTGCCCGTCCCTGTTCTGTGGGTGGCTTGGTGGGCTTCACCCCCTGGCTGGATTACCCCGAGGCAGACCCTTCTCCTGGAAGGAAGGAGCTTTAGTCCTGGGAGTCTGGGGCTGGGAAAAACGGTCGGAAAGAAGGACGGGAAGAAACCAGCGCAGCCGGCGTGTGCGGGGACAGCAGCGGGAGTCCAGGATCGGAGGCCACTCACCCAGCCCACTCAGGCCAGGTACTCTCCTGGCCCAGAGGGGACGCTGGGGAAGGATGGGGTTCCAGGGCTCGAGGTCCCTCTGAAGTGGGACAGCGAGAGGGGAGGAGGCGGGCGGGGCGAGTGGAGAGGTCTCCAGGAGGCCGGGAGGAAGGGAAGGCCTGGAGGGTGGGGAGCAGCTCACAGGTGACAAGTGTGATAGGGGGTGGATGACCAGTGTGATGGAGGAGGGGAGGAGTGGCCACAGGCAGGAGCACCTGTGGGCCCCCGGGTGAGACAGCGAGGAGGGGAGAGGGCCCAGGGACGGGCTCAGTGGCGGCGGCAAGGGCCTGGGTCACCACCGAGCCGCCTTGCTGATTCCAGACCCGGGAGTGCGAGGGCTCTTCTCAGGAAGCTTTTCCACCCGGTGTCCAGCCTGGCACTAAGGCAAGGGGGTGAACCAGGACCTCTGGGTTCCCTTCCAGCTCCTGGCTCTGACCTTGAACTCCCAGCATCACGGGGAGGGGAGGGAAGGCTGCAGTGGCCCTGCCCGCAGACCCCGTCCACCTGGCTGCAGGGCTCTGCCTGACCAGCCAACCCAGGCCAGAGTCACCAGGGACAGGGAGCCTAGGGCCATGGTGGCAGTGGGGGTGGGGACGCTACTAACTGCGTCCTCCTAGATGATTTCCCGCGCCCCGCCACTCGGCCAGCGCAAGTCCCTCTCCTGGTGAATTAACCGGCTCTCCGGTCTCATAAATAATTAGTGAGCCAGCCCCGTGCACACTACTGAACAGTATGTTTTCAAAGCACTTTATGCCCATTGACCAGAGAATCCCTGATCCAGCTCCAGGAGGAAAGGACAGGAACAGCGGGGAGCCTGGAGAGCCGTCTGGAGTCACCTTGTCCAGCCCTCCACCCCCCATATGGCGAAACCGAACCAAACCCAACCAGCGAGCAGAGCTGCTTGGGGAGCACATCAAGGTCGCAGGAGGTCAAGGGAGCGAGCCACCAGCAGAGCAAGCTGCCCCCCGAGGAGCGGAACACTCCTTGGGCCCAAGGAGCCAAGCAGCCCAGGAGGTCCCCGGTGCAGTGGGCCAGGAAGGGACGCTGGGCAAGGACAGAGGGACGCTTAACGCACTCGGCAGGCAGCCTGGCGCAGGACGCACGTTCCACACCTGCAGTACCCAAGGCTGATTTGCTGGGCAGAGCCCGTCCATCAAGTGTGAATGACAGCCTGCTCCTGGAGCCCCACCTTCACCCGGCCACAGTGGAAGCTTTGCTTTGGGCTGGGGCAGAAGCACCGTCCATGCCAGCCGGCCCCTCCCTGCAGCAAGGAGAGCTCAACGTGTCTGTTGATTCACTTCCTGTGGCCCAAGCAAGACCCTCCGGGAGACAGCACAGGCCAAGCCCCAGGGCTGAGCCGGAGGCAGGAGCCCAGGGCATTACAGCTCCTTTGCCTTTGGAATCACAGCCTCTTATTCAAATACTGAAAACCCACCACGGGGCCGGCAGGGCTGAGGTGGGAGGGAAGAGTCTGGCTTCTGTCCTGTCAACAGGAAGGGTGTGTTTCTCTGGAGTGGCCAGTCCACTCAGTGTCTGATGGCACAGGGGATTCGGGGAGCGGGGGCCGCATGGGACACCTTCCACGGTGAGTTCCGGACAGGTGACTCCTGTTCCCTCCTGGCTTCTGCCATTCTGAGTCAACGAAGGCAAGATAGGCAAAGCGGGGACAGGTGGGCGCAGGGTCTGCTTCTGACACCGTGGAGCAACCCCACCACAGCTGACAGCCGTGACCTCTGGGCCGGATCCCAACCAGCAATGACCTGAGGCAGATTCTGGGGCACACTTGCTGCTCGGAAGAACCAAATGGCACAACCTGAGTGTGCTGCCTCTCATGGCTGGTCACCCGAAGGCCTGGCGGCATCGACCTGGCCCAGGGAGCTCAAGTTCCAACAGAAGAGAGCTGTGGTCTCCAGGCAGAGTGGCCCCTCCATGAGGACGCACACACAGAACACCAGACAGAACAGGGACCAGAAACAAGCCTTCCCGACCACAGCCGGGGACTGAACCCAGGGCCTTCTCTGCCTGCTGAGCTCCATCCCCAGCCTCCAGCCAACTGATGTCTGACAAGGTTGCCAAGAACCTCAGTGGAGGGAAAACTAGTCTCTCCAATAAATGGAGCTTGGATCATGGGAAATGCACGAGCAGAAGAATGAATTGAGCCCCGACCTCACGCCATAGACAACTCAAAACGGATCGATATCTGATACGTAAGAGCTGAACCATCAACTTCTTAGAAGAAGACACAGAGGGAAACCTAGATGAGTGTGGATTTATCAGTGGAGTCTTAGATATGGTGGCAAAAGAAAAAAAGAGTGAAGCTGAACTTGACCAAAATTTAAAATGCCTCAAAAGGTATAATCAAGAATGTGAAAACAGAGTCCACAGAAGGGGATAAAATTTTGGCAAATTACATCCCTGACAAGGGTCTAGTATCCAGAATATAAAAAGACAAAAAGAAAAAAAAAGCCAAAATTTAAAAATGGGCAAAGGAGTTAGGCACAGAAGGCCATGCCCGTAATCCCAGCAACTCCGGAGGCTGAGGCAGGAGGATGGCCAATTTCAAGGCCAGCCTCAGCAACTTAGTAATAACAGTTCTGAAAATGAAAAAAATAAAAAGGCCTGGGGAGGTAGCTCAGTGGAGGAGGGCCCCAGGCTCAATCCCCAGAACTGCAACCATCAACAAAATGGGCAAATAGCATCATGTAAAAATCCTCTGGAGCAGATCTACAAATGGCCAACAAGCACATGAAAAGACCGTCAACATCATTAGTCATTAGGAAAACACAAATCAAAAGCACAATGAGACACCACTTCACACCCACCAGGACAGCTATAATTAAACAAATAGAAAATAACAAGTGCTGGTGTGAAAAAACAGAACCTTTGTATATTGCTGGTGAGGATGTAAAATTGTTCAGTAACTGCGGAAAATAGTTTGTTGGATTCTCAAAAAGTTAAACATAGAATTACCATATGACTCAGCAACTACGCTCCTTAGTTATATATCTGAAAGAGTCAAGGGCAGGTCCTCAGACAAGTATGTGTGCATATATATTCATACCAGCACTACAAAAGTGGAAATGCCCAAATGTCCACCAACAAATGAATGGACAACCAGTTTGACAGATATATATGATGGAATATTACTCAGCCATAAAAAATGAGTGATGGGCTGTTGTCTACTACAACATTGTTAGATTTTGAAAATATGATGCTCAGTGAAAAAAGACAGACACAAAATGATTCCATTCTATGAACCATCCAGACTAGGTAAATCCATAGACACACAGGGTAGATTGGGGGTTGCCAGGGACTGGAACAAGGGGAAATGAGGAACAGCTGCCTAGTGAAAAGGGGGTTTCCACCACCTTTTGGGGTGGTGGAATGTTTTGAAACTAGAGGTAGAGACTGCATGACATGGTGATTGTACTTAATGCCACTGTATAATATTGCATTGTATCGTGACAATTTTATATCACGTGAATTTCACATCTGCTTTTAAAAAAAAGAAACTCAGTATAGAATTTAGTGCAAACCTGGTCACCAGAAAGAAAGGGTGAGTCCTGGAAAGTTGACAACCAAAGGGAACCCTAAATGCTATGTAAAGACGCTGCCCAATTCTCTGGTTGACCTTGAACCACGTAGAATCAGGGGAAACTGCAAAGAACCCAGCTGAGGATCAAGAACTGAACCAAGATTTGAGCTACTGTCCCCAGAGAGAGCTCATTGACACAGGTCAGTTAATTCCCACTGAATCAGATATAACAGAATCCAGTTTCTCCATGCTCAGGACACATTTAAAGGTAGTTCCCACACAGGGAACCAGAAAACCACCACCTGTTATAAGAGACAGTCAGTGATGCTGACCCCAGAATGACGAGATGTTGAAATGAGCAGACGTGAATTGTAAAGCAGCTATCAATGAGATAAACGACAACATGCTCACAAGCAATGAGCAGACAGTACATCTTTAGAGAGCTAGATATTTTATTATGTACATACACACAAATATATACACATAGATATCCACATATAGAACTGGAAGATAAAATGCATGGAATTTAAAAATTCACTGGGTGGGTATAACAAAAGAATGGAGACAACGAGCAGAATAACAAACTTGAAAACGTATCTACAGAAATACAGAACAGAGTGAAAAGATTGAAAAAAATGAACAGGGACCTGTGGACAGTATCAAAACATCCACCATAGGTGTCGAGAAACCCAAAAGGAAAGGGGATGGGGCTGAAAAAGAATTGAAGGAATTACAGCTGGTATTTCCCAGGATGTGGTGAAGGACACACATATTCTGGTTCAAGATCAAGGTCAGTGAATCCCAAACAGGATAAATACAAAGAAAACCATGTCCAGACACATCATAGGCAAACTTCTGAAAGCCATCAGAGAGAGAAAGGGGACTAAGGATTTTGGGTCCCCTTGGCAGTGATCCTTCAGAGGAGGGGCTTGCATGGATCCAGGGACTAATCGAGCTGTCCCCCAGAGTCAGCACCCCACCTCTGCACCCTGCACGAAGCAGGTGCTGTGCCCACATTCCCAAACTTCAGGAGGCGCCCAGGCTCAGCCAGGGCCCAGGGATCTCCTCCCTGTTGAGCAGAGAGGACAACTAAAGGGGAGTGAGGCTTCCTTCCATCCCTAGACCACCAGAAAGTCAGCAGCTACTTGAAACGTGACCCTGGCCCCTGCCCCATGCCCCACTGCCTCTGTGTGGGCTGATTCCACAAGTGGACCCTGGGTCCAGACCCACTCTGTGATGCCCTCTTGACCCGTCTGGATTCCAGAAGCCGAAACTGTGTTCATGTCCCAGACAAGTGTTCCTAGCTCAGGGAGGGAGGGGCTGGTTCTGTCCATTTCTTCCTCCTCCTGCTCCTCTTCCTCCTCCTGCTCCTCCTCCTCCTGCTTTTCTCAGTTCAGCATTTGAGGAGGGCGGGAGGTAGCCAATGTTATGGCCCACGCTGAGATGGAAACCCACCCATCCCCTCACTTGGGGGCAGAGTGACTGTCAAAGGAGAGCTGGGCCTTTCTTGCCTGACCTCGCTCCTCCCAGGGGACCTCTGGCATCTTTCCAGAGTAAAGGGCCTCAGAAGGACCACAGAGGACCTTCCAGATCTCGGGCGGCCCAGAGCAATGCTCCAGGGATCCTGAACACCAGGGTCCTCAGCTTGAAGCTCAAAGGCCTTGGCCCCTGACCCCTTCCTCCAGCCCTGAACCTCACCCATCCTGCTCTTGACCAGTGGTCCAGCCTCCAACTTTTGCAGCGCCCTTTGACCCGGCATGATTCCCAAGCCTGCATCTCCACATCCCAACCACCATGCATCTTTCTGCTCCCAGTTCAGATGTCCCATCTTCCGGGAAGTCCTTCCTGATTCCCTAGGAGGAAGCATCTCTTCCCCATTTGAACACTGCTTCCCATTCTATTTCAACTTGTTTGAGAGCGATTTACGTAATGCTAAGTCTATGCCAGAAACTCGATCAAGACTTCTTACAAGTAGTAACTTGTTCAGTCGTCATGGAGGGAGCATGACCATTCCTGATCTATGGACAGGGAAACTGAGACTCAGAGAGGTTAAGTCATTTGCCCAAGGCTGCAGAGGCAATCTGTCTCCATCTTTATCTCCACCTACCACCTGGGGGTTTTCCACTGCCTGGGAGCTGGCTTAGTAGAGGGATGGCAATGCCAGCCCTCCTCTGCCCAGGGCCCTGAGGGGCTAGTGGGGGACAAGGGGAGGCCCTGGGTCAGGTCAGCCCCCACTCTGCTCTGCACCAGCAGGGATGGGGCAGAAAGTACGCAGCCTGGCTTCCCGGGAGTCGCCTGGCTACCTCTCCATCTCCTGAAGCTGGGCTCTGATCTCAGGGTCAGCTCGGCTATGGACTCTGACCACTGGGCTCCTTCCCCCTGTGGGTCCAGGCTGGTGCTCAGCGGATTCACACTGCAGGAAACTGCCCTGAAATAAGGGATGCATTCCCGAGAGCTCTCCTGCGTCTGTCCCCTGGGGAATTTTTGGTTTTGTTTATTTAAGGGGTGAGTCTTCGTCATGCTCTCCTTCCTGTTTCAAAGACAGCACTGCAGACGTTCCATTAGCTAAGCAGGGCCTCTGTCCTGTTCCTCCAGGAGGCCTGGGCGGGACTGCTCAGGCTCCAGGTGCCTCCCAGGGGCCCCCCTGCCACGGGCTGGGGCAGGGACCAGAAAACGGAGACCAGTGTCAGGCAGGCAGCAGCTTCTCCATGCGCGCTCCTCCAGGTGAAAGCTGCGGGGTGCACTGGAGGGTCTCTCCCCTCCAGAACAGTGAGGCAGCAAGCGAGGGAGCTCCGGGCTTCCCAGAGGGAGGCCACCTGTCACCTGAGGATCCAAAGGGCAGACTGACCAGGGCTGGGCTGGGCCGGGGCCGAGAGTCTGCATGTCCAGCACCCTGTAAGTGGTGTGGCTGCAGGAACAAGAACCACTGGAGCCGGTCACCGAACAGGTGCACCCTAACCCTGGGTGAAGCCAGCGTGACCTGGGGAAGGCGCACCCAGAGCCCCAGAGGCAGCAGCTGGGCAGCTGTTTCAGGAAGTATCCACGGAGCACCTACCAGTTGCCCGGCGCTCCGTGCCACCCAGCACGACAGGAGGGACAGCCTGGCAGGACCTTCCCAAACTCCCTCAAAGAACCAGCCAATCAGCAGGGAAGGAGGAACCTGGATATAAGATGGCCCACATGTTCTGAGTGGATCTAGAATGTCCCCAAAGGGCCCATAAGAAAATACCTGGTCCCCAGCTTGGACTATGGGGAGGTGGTGGCAACTTCAAGGATGGGGTGCAGTGGGAGGTCTTTGGGCCACTGGGGGTGTGTCTCTGAGGGGACAGGGGACCCTGGTCTCTCTCTTTTCACTCCCTGGTCACCAGGGGACCTTCTGCCCTGCTGTGCGCGGCCACCATGCTGTGCTGCCCCACTGCAGGACCAACTGATCGTGGACAGAATCCTCCCACCCATCCGTGGCCAACATAACCCTCTGTCTTCCTAAGTTGGCTTCCTCAGGCACGTGTTATAGGAGCAGGAAGCTGACGAGCAACACGTGTGGCCGCCCCACTTTGCTGATGAGGTCACTGCGGCCAGGAGAGCTCCGTCCGGTGTCTTGCTGAGGTCGCACAGCTGTGGCTCCTGGTGATCACGGGGTGTGTGCTGGCCTTAAAGCCTGTGGGGTTTTGTCCTCCGCCTCTCAGAGGTGAGCAGCCCGGGTGGATGGAGTGGCACATACCAGACAGGATCAGACAAGCAGGCACCGGCACTGAATTCCAAATCCTGCCCCTCCAGTGCCCAGCCTCCTGGACAAAACTGGAGAACTTCTTGGAGAAGTTTTTAGGCTTGCTGGTCATCATCCTGACTCATCCCCGTCTCACCTTTGGGGTCTGAGACAAGAGGGGCTGCTTGCATGTCAGCCCCTGAGAGGGAGCAGGGACGGGGCAGCAGGAGCCCAGGCGTGGGGGAGGGGCAGGCTGGAGGGCTCACCTGTGGACAGGTGGGCTTCCTGGGCAGGTGACCTGTGCACATGCACCGGGGCCTCCGTTCAAGGCTCGCTGTCACCACCTGGACATTCCTAATGAGGGCCCAGGGCGTGCATTTCACACCAGGTTCTACAAATGGCTCCCCGGTCCTGCCGGGGGGTGGGGGGCACTCTCCAGAGCTGGGCCCCTCGGGAGCGGCTCCGGGGTGCAGCCGCTGAGCAGTGCAGGGTCTGCCGGGTGGGTGCATCGGGCAGCCTGGTGAAGCCCACACCCTCTGCAAGCAGAGCCCCAAAGACTCATGGGAGCTCGGAGTGAGGAAGGGCCTCCTGACAGGGCTGGAAAAGGGACACTCCAGGGTTAGGGTTAGGCCCGAGGCCTGGGAACTGCCCCCTGTCCTCCCTGGTCTGCGGTGACAGACTAACCAGCTGGCCAGGCTGGGGAGGGGAGGTCGGGGCCAGCTGCCTGGGCCTTGTCCTAACCAAGGAAACCTCTGTCCCAACACGGAGCCCGAGGGCGGGCGGATGAGGCTCAGCTGTGGCAGCCTGTCCCCAGGCTCTGTGGGGTCCGCGCCAAGCCTGGCGCTTCCCTTTTGGGTCTGGCCACAGGGGAAGCAAAAGCCAAGTGGACCCGATTCAGAGTTCAGGCCTGAAGCCCCAGCTCGGGGGCGGGGGGCTCCCGGCTCCCTCACCCACCATCAGCTGCTCAGGGCAGGTGCAGGGACCCACGCGGCCCCTTGCTGGGGGCCACCCTGCCCAGGAGACAGGCTCTGGCCTCAGGAAGGGCAGAGGAAGGAGTGTGCAGCCTGGGCAGGACGGGACGGGACGGGGAGAGGCCTCCTCACGCCAGGAGGCTCTGGGAAGAGGCGTGGGGAGGGAGCCGCATGGGGACCACTGTGCTGGGGACCAGCCAGGTTCAGGGTGCCCAGGCCTGTTGCCCTCCCCGGGCGTCGTCTCCAAGCTCAGAGGACAGGCCACAGTGCGGGCCGGGCAGGACGGGGCGGTCGTGACATGAGCAAACTGCAGTCTGGGAACCAATTCAGCGGGTCCGCTGTTTGCTTTCTAGGATGGTGGCATCCCAAAGGCACGGCCATCGTGTTGAGGGCCCAGCGTGTCCCTCACGAGAGGCACGAGAGCCTGGCGAGGGTCAGCAGCAGAGGGGCTCGCCCACCCCCAGCGTGCATTTCTTTCCCCCATTTTCCATCTCTGGAGTCAGGACGCGTCTTTTTGTGGATTAAATGGCACCGTTACTGCATTTCTTTTTCCTTCTTAGGGACACTGCAGGTCTCACGATAGTCTCGGGGCATGAATGACGATGATGGAGGCCTGTCTCAGGTCCCAAGGCGGCCTCCCAGCCTCCCTGCCTCCCTCCCTCCCTGTGAGCTCAGTTCTGGGTGTTCTGGGTGGGAACTGGCATGGAGACCCCAGGGTTCTGGGCGGGCAGGACACTGAGCACAGGGTCATGGGCAGAGGCGGCCCAGGCTGGCTGACTCCTGCAGGCAGGTCCGTGGGCCTCAAGGAGGACAGGCCTCCAAAGAAGCCCCTGGTCATTACAGCAGTCCCCGCCCACCGAGCACAGGCCGGGTCCAGTCCCAGGATGGGGTGAGCGTGAGGGAGTTTGTTTCTTGCTTTCAACCCACATTGAACAGGTGGGGAGGCCAAGGCATGGATGTGTGGCCAAGGCCATCGGCCTCTAGGGGCAGAGTGCGGCCAATCTCTAGGCCACCATCCTGGTTAAGAGTTCAGAGGGGGACTGTGGTCATAGGTCAGGGGTGGAGCGCTTGCCTGGCATGTGTGAGGCACCGGGTTCGATTCTCAGCACCACATATAAATAAATGAATAAAATAAAGGTCCATCAACATTTTAAAAAATACCTTTTAAAAAGAGTTAAGAGGAAGAGCAGGGAGCACAGGCCCCGAGCCAAGGCCTGCGTCCATTCCTGAGTCCACCCCTGGGGGCTCAGGGCAGTTGCTTGAGCCCTCCCTGCCTGCTGCCGGAGCCACACAAGGGGAAAGGCCAGCCTCCTCCTGCAGAGAGGATCTAGGCATTCACAGTGAGACCTGGCAAATGGTAGATGCTCCGTCCCTGTGGCTATTGTCACTGAGTCCTGAGTTCCAGGTGGCTCCAAGTGCTAATTATCCAGGATGCACTGCGGGCTGCCCCGACCCTACTCAGGGGCTTTGTGTGTCTGGGGCTGAGAGCTGGGGTCGCAGAGGGGAGCAAGGCATGAGGGAGTGGTCCTCTGTGCTGCTCAGGGCCTGCCCCAGGCTGGCCCCTACTGAGGCCCTGATCCCTATCCCTGATCCCCAGCTTCGCAAGGACATGCAAACCCACCACATCCCCAGGGCAGGTTCTGAACCCACCCAACCCCAGCAGAGGCTGGTAGCTACCCTGTGGCAGAGCTGGGCCTGGCCCTGGACTCCAGCTGGCCCCTAGCTCCAGGCTCAGCTGTTCCGCAGCTCCCCCACTTCCCAGTTCTGCTGACACAACCATCCCCATAGCTCAGATTCCTGCGTGAGAAACGGAGCTGAGAAAGAGGGGCCAGAGAAATCTCAGTCTTGCCCAAGGCTGGCTTTCCAGCTAAGGATAAAATCAGGTGGCCCAACATGGCAGTGGATAGAGCCTGGGAAGGGGACATGAAATCCAGTCTCAGGCTCTGAGGCTTGAGGCACCTCACTTGCTTCTCTCAGTTCCATATCCTTCTCTATAAAAGGAGGAGGCCCTTTGTAATCTGACCCTAGTGATTCCCAGTTTCCCTACACTTTCATCTCACTTGCTGCCCTTAGGGAGGCTCCAGGACCTGGAGCCAGAGGAAGAAGACAGGGAGGAAGGCAGGAGCCCCAAATGCACTTGGCAGTTGCACGGGTGCAGTCTGGTGACTCCCCAGGCTCTAAGCTTACCACTTCCCTCCTGGGGTGCGGGCTTTATGAGACAGCGTGAGGGTCCCCAAGCAGAAGCCACATCTGAGGAAGTCACTCTGCATGACCAAGCACACAAGCTGACCCGAGTGGCTAGGTACCGAGTGGCACATGCTCCCTGGTGTCAGTGGGGTTCAGACAGAGTCCCGGAGTCCCCAAGGGAAGACGGGGCTCCTCCCGTCCCACAGGACCCCGCTTCACCCCGCACACCCCCTGGGCTCCCTTTGGGCAGCATTCCCAGGTCACCGCTGGTCTCCCCGATCCCCTGGCCCATACCTGCACGCGTGCCTCTTACACTGTCCCCTGTGACCCACACAGGCTCTTGCAAGCTGAGGCCAGGGACCTGCTGGGTCCCTTGCTGGGTCCTAGACGTGGTGCCAGGCACCCAGCAGGTGCTTAGAAGGGCTCGGATCACAAACAGCAGTGCTTGGCTTTTGTCACCCATCGACTCGCCGAGAGGTGCACTTAGAGCTCCAGCCGGTACCCACCCTCCCGCAGGGGAGACACTGCTATGGGTCAGTGTCCCCAAAGGCCTGTGTGCTGGAGGTGTGGGGGTCAGGCTGTGGCTCTATCGGGAGGTGATGGGAGAGAGTGGGTCACAAGGGGCATGCCACTGAAGGGGACAGCGGGAACTTGGCCTCCTCCTCTCTCTCTCTGCTTCCTGCATCCACAGAGTGAGCAGCCTCCTCTGTCACGTGCTCTGACATCCCACACTGGGCTGCCACCAGCCCACAGCAACTGGGCTAAGCACCCATGGACTGGAATCTCTAAAATCCTGAGCCAACGTAAACCTTTTTCTTCACTAAGTTGATTACCTCAGGCATTCTGTCACAGTAATGGAAAGCTATCTAACACAGACATTAAGAACAAGAATGTTTTTAGGAAAGAAGAGAAGAATGAGTGGGATCCGCCCCCCTACTCCCTGGGATGGGGCCACAGGTCAAGTTCTCAAGTTAGACAATCAGCCTCTACGGCAGAAGTGGACCCAGAACCCACTAAGGCAGTGGCTCAGCCTGGTCACCACTGTAACTTCTATGCCAAGTGTGGTCCCCAGACCAGGGCCAAGAGCACCTGGGAAGTTGTTAGATATGCAAACTACCAGGTTCCACCGTGGACCTGCCCCTTCAGAAGTCCTGTGGCGGACCAGGCTCTGCATTCTCCCAAGTCCCCAGGGATTCCGCACTGCAGCAGGTCACTCCAGGGCACCCTCTTGCTCTCTCGCCAGACCATGACACCTGGGCCCCAGATGGAAGGACAGAGCTGACTCCTCCCATCAGCCCTCCTGCCCTTCCCCCAGGTGCCCCCAAGGCCTGGTGCTGTGACGGCTGGACCTCCCTCCCTTCCGCCAGCACCTGGACCTCGGCTGTGCCTGGACTCAGCCCCGTGCCCTGGGCCTGCCACTGCAGAGGTGGGGAGATGCTGGGGTCCAGGCGTCCCCCAGGCCCTGGCCACGCATTCCAAGCTCCTGGAGACACAATCGGCCCTAACATCGCAGGCGAGGTGGCGGCCAGGCGGCACGGACAATGAGCCTGTGTTCCTCCCCACGCCTTCAGCCGGACCACTCTCGAACCGGGGCCACGAGGGAGGTCCAGCCATCAAAAGGACCACTGTCCACTGGACGGACGGGTTCTGCTCGCCTCTGCCCCAGGCCCAGGCTGAGGCCCAGGGCCCCTCGGCAGACCGCGCCCTCTCCTCCTGGGGCTGAACCGTGCTCCTTTTTCCCTGATGGTTTCTAGAACCTTCTAGGTTCTTCATTCGCCACGCCTTAAGAGACAGAGGTTACATGTCAACACCTCCCTTCTTCCCCACGTCCGGCCTCCCTCGTCCTGGACGGGGGCACGGCAGGGGACGGAGCTCTCCAGCCACCCAGAGCAGCAGCCCGGAGCGGAGCCTCCTCTCCTGGTGTCTGATTCCTCTTCATTAGTGCAATCACATCAACGCTGACAGCAGCGTATTTATTAGTGTCCTGACGACAGCCATTTCTCACCCAGTGATGCGCAGACTGATAATGAGCTTGGAGCGGAGCTAATGAGGAACTCCCCCTCGGCCCTCCGCAGAGGCTCTGGCCTGAGATGGCCTGCCCCGCAGCCCACCCCTGCCTGCAGAGTCTGCACCAGGGCAGGGAGAAGGGGCTCCAAACAGGGAGGTCAAGGGTCACCCGGCTGAGCCAGCAGAGCAGCACGCTCCCCTGGGGGAGGAGACTTCAGGGTCGACTGAGCAATACGGTGCAGCACTGGGCCCGGCCTCAGGGCAGAAGCTCTTCCTCCACTCTGGGTTCCAAGTCAACAGGCCAGGGCAGCTGGAGGCTAACAACAGCCATGGGCCAGGCCGGCTGCCCAGTGGGGCCTGGGAAGCCGGCCGGATGCTCTGAGGGAGGAAGTGATTGAGCCCAATCAAGAAGAGCAGCTAGCCGGGCAAGGTGGCACATAATCCCAGCACTTGGGAGGCTGAGGCAGGAGGATCACGAGCTCAAAGCCAGCCTCAGCAATTTATCGAGGCCCTAAGCAACTCAGTGAGACCCTGTCTCTAAATAAAATACAAAATAGGGCTGGGGATGTGGCTCAGAGGCTCAGTGCCCCTGGGTTCAATCCCTGAAAAAAAAAAAAAAAAAGAAGAAGAAGAAGAAGAGCAGCTAGACTGGCGTGGTGGCGCACACCTGTAATCCCAGGGACTCAGGAGGCTGAGGCAGGAGGATGGCAAGTTCAAAGCCAGCCTCAGCAACCTAGTGAGGCCCTAAGCAACTTAGCAAGACCCTGTCTCTAAATAAAAAATAAAAAGGGCTGGGGATGAGGCTCAGCGGTTAAGCATCCCTGGGTTCCATCCCTGGTACCAAAAAACAGAAAACCAAAACCCACACAGCTGGGCAGAGCGAGGCGCTCAGAGCTGCTACAGAGCCTCAAATGACTGTGAGGCCTGCTTTGCCGGAAGGTGGCCTCTTCTGAAGATAAATGCCCACACGCCACAGAGAGCCCACATGCTCTGTGATCAGCTCTCAGGCCTTAATGTGACTGGTTTTTTTTGGATTCTTTCGTAAAGCCTCAAATTTCTGTGAGTAGTGTCGATAGGCATCCCATTTACCCTCCACCCCTCCTATGAAGTTGGCTAGAAGGACTGAGGTGCAGAAACTTTCAGAAACTCGCCAAGGTCACTTGACTTGTAAGAGGGACAAGGAATGCAGGGAAGCTCCTTCCTGGGCCACTGCTTCTGATCTGGCCACACACCCAGTAACCTCAGCTCTCCTGGTTCTCCAAGCAGCTAAATGAAAAGGGCCCTGTGCCCAGGACAGGTGCCCAGAGCCCAGAGAGGTGATTCAGACCCTCACTCAGTGGACTCCCACTCTTGCAAACATGGCCCCATGGGCCTGGTTCATGAGGGAGGAGAGGCAGAGAGAACCAGGAGACAGTGGTGTGGTGCTGAATGGCAGAGGAGAAGAAGAACCCAGAAAACACCCATCATGGGCTGGGGATATAGCTCAGTTGGTAGAGTGCCTGCCTTGCAAGCACAAGGCCCTGGGTTCAAATCCCCAGCACCGCAAAAAAAAAAAAAGTAAAATGAACACCCATCACCCCGGCAGCAGGGTCACCTGTGAGGAATGGCAGCCCCGGCCGCCCCGGCCACCCCGGAAGCAGCCCAGAGCCCATGCTTAGCATCCAAGTGCTTCAGAAGGTAGGTACACACAGAAAACATGATGGAAATCTTCAAATAAAAATGGTTGAACTATATATATATAAGGCATCTTAGAGTCTTACAGACGATGGGACCCAAAAAATCAGTTCATCCACGTCCTTTAAACATATATCCTGGGGGGATCCAGGAAGCCATGGAGAAGACAGGCCACATCTTCCAGCTTCATCCACTGGCTTTAAAATATTCTTTATGGTTTAAAATAGAATTCAGATAGACTATGGGAGAGAATGCAAATTTCCATATATTTAAAAAGTTAAATACGAGAAAGGAAAAGGTCACGGGGATGGAGAGCAGGCGGCTTAGGCTGCAAGGCCAGGGCGGGTGTCCACCCCATGGGCGAGTTTGGAAATGCTGTCTTGATGTCCCCCCACCCCCTTCCCTAACGAGGACACTTTAGCCACAGAGGCCACAAGGCCTGGCCCAGCAGGACGCACTGAGAATCTTGGAGGACCACACAGCGTCATGAGCTCCTCTCTGACTTCCACGTTACCCCCACGGGGTGAAGTTCATTAATTGGGAAAAATAATTGAAGTCTAATACCTCGATCCTTGTTGATGAAGGGTTATTATCTAAACTCAAGGAGTCTATAATTAAAGAAATCAGTCTCACACACGCGTTACAAGATCCCTGAGAGTCAATAAGGCCAAAGTGCCAAGCCAGGCCTCCGGCATCGCGACAGCCTGGAACCTCAGGGACTGCGTTCCAACTGGTGGTCAGGATGGCTGCCCGCTGGACAGTGGGGGGTAGGTGGACTCTGGGTCAGCAGAGGGGGCGAGGGGTGCAGGAGAGGTGGGTGCTCTGGGTCCCGGGAGAAAGGGCAGCCTGCGCTTGGTGCAGGCCCGCAGCAGAGCACAGGGGCAGTGTGCAGGGGTGGCAGTGGGGGGTCAATACTGCACGATGAGGAGGTCACCAGAGGTGTGAGAGCAGGGGAGACGTGACAGGTCTCAGCATCAGACCTGTGGATTAGACTGTGGGCAAGCAGAAGGGCTGCCAAGGGAAGGCGTGTCCCCAGCCCCTGTGACCACCCAAGCTGGGGAGAAGACTGGTCAAATGAGACTGCTTGCTGGCCCACAGCAGTGTGGCAAGCCCCTCCTGGACATGGCTACACTGGCCAGGTCAGAGGCAGCAGCCTGGGAAGAGCTACCCCGCAGGCCTTGGCCCTTCTTAGAAGTCAAGTGACCTTGGCAAGTTACTGTTTCTGGACTTGAACGCTAACAGTATCAATACTGATATTAACATAGCATTAATCCTCTCTGGTCAACGCCCCTCGTAGGTGGGGCTGCAGAGCCAAGGGGAGGTCTGGGACAGCTCCTCACATCAATCTAAGGTCTCCTGAAAGGACCCAAGGAAAACACTCGCCCTGAGCCCTGAGCGGCCGAGGACAGCCCAGCACGTGGGTTCTCCAGGCACATTCACATTTTAAGCAGAGACAATGTCTTAGCCCACGAGCTGAATCACCGACAGCAGAGTCTAGGTGCCACTAGAGACTGTGAAGAACAGAGGAAACTGAGGCCACCCATCGAGGGGCAGGCCCAAGGAGGACGTCAGTTCCAAGTCTTCAAAGAGGATCACGTGACGGACGGCACTTACACTCCCTTAGAGCTTCCCACACTCGGAACGCTGTCCTGAGAGCTTAGCATTGAGCCTGGTCACAACCCAGTGACGTCAGCAGGGCCGTGATCCCCATTTTACAGATGGAGAAACTGAGGGACAGACAGGCTGTGTAAGTAACTCATCCCAGGTCACACAAGCAGCCAATGACAGGGAGGATTTGAACCCAGAGAGTCGTCCATATTGCAGGTTCCTCAGAGGCCCCTGTTGATCCACTGGGCCCTCCAAAGTCACATTCTGCGCTGGCTCCATAGTTTAGAGCAGGGGGTGGTGAATCTGTGCCAGATTCATCACCAACTCCTATCACGCTGCAATGACCCCGGCAATTAGGTACCCAGGCATATTCCTGGCCAAACGCAGATTCCAGAAAATAAAGCCACCTCCTAACTGCACCCCCCGAGGGGCCCCAGGAGGTGTCCAGGGTCCTGGCTCCAGCACAGCCTTGGGAGCCACCTGGGTCCACTCAGAAGCCGAAGGCCCTGAATGGGCCCCATTTCTGCCAGCAACATCTCCTTCCCTCAGGATTATCACATCATCAAAATTTCATGGTCCCTCCGGGTCCCTAATAGCATCCTAGTGGCATCAAACTTTAATTGCCTTCCTTCCCCCGTGCTCCCCCACCCCACGCCCTGCTCAGTTTACAAGGTTCTCTGTGGTTCAGTCACCAACAAACCAGCCATCAATGTCCCAAGGGGCCCCAAGGAGACTCCTCCAATGGCTCGGTGACATCCCAACCCAGGGAAGGTTGGGAGAAAGGCGGGGAGCAGCCCTCTAGCATCCTGCTAAGCTCAGGCTGCCACACAACCAGGGTGGAGGCATGAGTCGGGAGGACCAGGAGGAGAAGGGGTAAACTCAGGGCTTACTTCCAAACTCTGCCACCTCCCCTGGGCCAGCCCTGGTCTCCTAGCTGCGAAAGGGTCCGGCATCTCAGTGGCGAGAGGAGAGGGAAAGGAAGCCAAGGAGGAAGCCTGGGGTAGTGGCAAGGGGATAGGCGTGAGGACCACAGAGCCCTGGGTTCAAATCCTGGCTCCCTGCCTTCCTGGCTGGAGCCTCAGTTTACCCACAGGTTGGAGTGATAGGAAGGACTGATGGCTTTGTGCACCTGCCATGTGAGAAGTGGAAATGAGGATGCCTCGGAGTTCCAGGAGGCGGAGAGAGCACCTGAGCTTCTCAGCTGGGGAAAGAGCAGAGAAGTGGGGTCGGACAAGACATAGGTGAAAGACAGAGCAAAGATACCAGGGAGGGAAATCGGAAAATGAAATGCCTGCTGAGAACCTCAGGACCAGCTGGAGGGGCCAACCCGGGACAGCCGGGTGCCACTCATGACGCGCTGGTCCAGGACAGACCATGGGCAGGACTGATGTTCCCGTAACAATGCGTCCCGGCGACCTGGCGGCCGTCCTAGCGCGCCCAGGCACACTCTGCGATGTTTGCGCGGCGAGGAAACTGGGAGTGACGCAGTTCTCAGAATGCATCCCTGCGGCTGAGTGACGCCCGACTGTACAAACGCATACGTGCTCATCGTGCCAGCCTTGCCCTGAGTGCTCCGCTGGTATCACCTTATTTGAGGCTTTTATCCTTGTTTGCAGACAAGGAACCCGAGGTTGAGAGTGCCAAGTACTCAACCCCGAGTGGAACAGGTGGTGAGCCACGGAGCTCGGACTGAGTCACCCCTGTTCCAAAGGACCGATCACTACCCGTAGAACACTTCGCTACAGGAAGTCACGACAGGCTGGGGGTCTGCTCTCGGAACAGCCCCGTCTCCTCTAAGTAATGCCCTGTGTGAGATCAAAGCCCGCGGGATCTCCTCTGGGTGATGAAATAATGCCGGGCATGGCCAGGGCACGCCATTCGGCTCTTCCAGCACCCAGACGCCGCACTTCCCAGCTGCCCTGCCATGGGGTGGGGGGCTGTGGCATCAATTCAGCTAGAGGACTGCAGAGGAGAGGGCTGAGCATTTACCTGCGACCCAAGTCTCCTGTCCCTCCTGCTCTGCAGCTCAGGTCAAGGGCCCCACCTATGCGAAATGGTGCACCCGCGGGCATGGAGGGGCATCGCCCCAATCTGCCCGCTGTCAAGGCAGAGTGCAGTCGGCAGATCTGCTAGAGGTGACTTTGTCTGTGGGGCCAGAGCTGGAAGGAGTCAGGCCTGAGCAGAGGCTGTGGGCCAGTGGCCAGTGGGCAGCACCACTCTACCCTGAATAAGCCCAGGAGGTCACCGCTGGGGTGGGGCTCCCACAAAGCCGGAGGAGACAGAGGAGGAGGCCAAACAGGAAGTAAGAAGTGGGCGGGGCTGAGGGACAAGGGAGAGTGTCCTCACGAAAGTGCTCCTTCATTCATTCATTCATTCATTCATCCCATCCAATCCTTGTAGGTGTCGAGCTCCTGTCTGTGCCTGACACTGCCCTAGAGGCTGGGGACGTTGTACTGGAAATGCATGAGGCCCCTGCCCTCCTGAGAGAGACCAAGAGCAAAGCCACAGACAGGGCAAGACATCAGTGGGGGCCCAGCGCGATGCAGAAGGCACAGTGGGAAGGGGAGCATGCTCAGAGATGCCAGTGTGGGGTGCACGGAGACAGAGGAGGGGCTCAAAGGAAGCAAGGAGTGGGCTTGGCCGACCTCTGAGAGGAGGGGGCACACCCCAGGAGAGCAAGAAGTTCAAGGGTCAGGAAGGAAGCCAGAGCACCTAGGGAGCTTCCAGAGGAACAAGGTGGTGGATTCTGACATCCTCGGAGCCATGTGAGCAGCACATTATGAGCACTATTTAATGCTTATTATTTAATAAACATAGCATTTATTAAGAGCATCTTAAAAGCAATTTGGATAATTGCATTTAATCACCCAAACAACCCCAGTAGATAGATATGGGAATTTTTAGTTCTGTTTACTCATTTCACAGATGAGGAAACTGAGGCTCAAGTCACCATCACCCAGCAGCAGAGGTGGGTCTCAAAGGGGCAGGCCAGGCTGGGAGCCATCGCCTGCCGGGTACCTCCCACATCAGAAGGGCCTGGCAGAGGCTCCCAGGCTCGGTGAGGGCTCGATGGCCCGGACTCCTGGCCCAGGGTGTCTGGTCAGACAGCTCTGCAGCTGCCCCCCCACTTTCCTCCAAGAACCCGAGCTGTCCTGGACAGTCCAGCGCCCAGCGTGGCTCCCTGGCCTGCCTCCTTCCCAGCATGTGGACAGCAGGCGCTGGGAGGCGGGAAGCATGGGGGTGTCTCAGCAGCCAGACTGTTTTCCTTTCCATTACAGGCAGTGGGCTGCTGCCGGCAGTTGCTGCTGGCCCATTTGTTGCTATTGGCATCCCAAGGCCCCAAATTAGGATGACTAATTCCCACCGATTTAGGCAGCTCCAGGCCCCAGGCAGTCTTCAGCAACGCTCCAGGGGGAGGGGGTGGAAATCCTGCAGGCAGCAGGGTAACACCCAGCATCAATTCCAACAGTCTCCTGATGCCCGGAGGGGCAAGGAGCCGAGGGGAGAGGGGAAGAGGCCTCCAGCCCACCCAAATTGGCCATAAGGAGGCCAATTCTTTCATCAACATGAAGAAGAACCATGTATCAACCAGCTTGCATGAAGCAGTGTGTCCTCGTCACCAAGGGTGTGCAAGCAGACCAGATGGCCAGTTGTGCAGGGTTTGTGGCCAGAGAACAGTTCTGGATGACTTTTGTGTCTTTCAAGTCCAATGCCATGATTCCACTAGTCCTTAGGACAGAGAGCAAGCTCACGCTCCCTTATCTTTAGCTCACAGCTCGGCCGTGTCCTAGGGCACAAGGTCAAATGCATACCAATATGCAGTTTAACACATCATCTTAGAAGTCTGCCATTGGGCACTGTTTAAACAGAGGTCTGCTGTAAAGTTTTTGGCCTCCTTCCCAGCCTCCCTTCCCTGATGGAACGAGGTTCCTGGCCCCTACTCGGGCCTTCCAGTAGAGGACACAGGGAGAGGCGGTCGATAAATATTTGCAGAACTAATGCGAGGAAGGGAGGGTTCCTGAGGCAGGTGTGGGCTGCCCACGTGACCCGCTTTCGGGTGGGGTCTTAACTCTTCATCCCAGGCTGGGGCTCACCTGCAGCCGGTGGATGCAGCAAACCGTATCACTCATCGACCCACCACAAGAATGTTCCAGACTCCCCAGCTGAAGCCTAGGGGGCACACAGGGCGAGGGAGAAGGTGCATGGGAGAAGGGAATGGGGAGCAGACACCTCCCACCCCACTCTGGTGTGGGGCTTTAGATGGCTGAGCCCCAGGCAGGCACGACACTCGGCCTCCTGGTAATTAGCAAGAGGCCCTGATCAATAAGTTATTTTTTGCTGTCAGTAATTAATAATTACAGCTTAGCCACACCATGTAATTAAACTTTCATCCTGCTCCCTCGCGGGCTGTTTGGCTCTTATTGTGATGAGCTCCCAGCACTCAACTTTCTCCCTTTGGAGCCTCCAGAGCTGGAGTTCCAGGTTTCTTCCAGGTTTCCCCACTGCCAGGCTCACTCAGCACCAGTGCCCTCTTGTTCTTTCCCCAGGTGTGCTTCCCTTGAGGGAATCTTCTGGACCAGCTGGTTAGGAGCCTGCTGCCCTCCTCCGGCCTCTGGAATGGCCAGGATGACCTCCTGCACAAGGCAAGCTTGCAAGCGTCGGAAAACTCCCTGCACTTGACAGAATGCAGTCGGCCAGGCTCGCCCAAACCTTTTCAGTCCCAGTGTCATGGTCATCAGCTCCCGGAGAGCTAAGCGCTTAAAGGCCACTCAGAGATACACAAAGGTACTCATGGGAAGAAGTTAAAGAGAGCTCCTGGGTAAGAGAAAGGAATTCAAGGTCTTTGCAGGAGTGACAGGGCACCACTCTTCAGGGTCCCCTGGGGTACAGTGTTAAAACCATTAAAATGCAAAAAAAAAAAAAAAAATGCTAACCCAAAATGCCAAGAACGAAGCACGTCTAGGGGGGAACAACTGCCAGGGTATTTGAATCTTCAATTGGAAGCTACTATTCCCAATGTACAGATCTGTAAACCGAGGCTCTGAGTGGTTAGGACTTCCTGAAACCTCGGTGCAGCTAAGCAGCAATGCCAGATCACGAGAGCCCATCCTTTCTGCTGCCAAAGCCAGTTTTCTTTCTACAGTGTCACTTAACTTCACAAGGGAAATGAGTTTGAATCCTGGAATGTCAGATTGTGGAGATGTGGTCAAATGATGGCTTTCAGTACACGCAGGTGATGGAGCTCAGTCCCAGCACCTGGAAAAAAGACCCTCAAAACTAAGCAAGGTCTGGATAAAAATCCAGTGATGTGGCCAGCTGAGGTTTGTCTCCAGGGGACTGGGCTCCTATGCTCAGAAGTGACAAGACAGAGCACGTACCTTCAACAACCAGCAAAGGATCCATACCTTGGTCTCCGACTTGAAGCAACTCACTTGCTGACCCCAAAGTAGATAAGAAAGAAAACTGCATCCTGACCCCACCCCTCCAACATGCAACCCAGCACTGCCCCCCAAGCTGGGGCAGAGAGACTGGGTTCCCTGCTCCCACAATCCTCTGCAGGGTTTGCTGCTCAGAAGACAAATGGAAGGAGGGGACCAGTGCTGGCAGACACAGAGTCTTGGAGCCAGAGAGCACAAATGGAGCAGCAGGGGCCCCGGGCAGCCTGACACACAGAAAGCAGCGAACAGGGGAGGCAGGAGAGGGAGTGGATCAATCAGAGAGGGCACTGCTCTGACAGGCAGCCCCTCCCACACGCAGGAAGCCAGGGAGGGGAGGCTGCCTGGCCTTCACTTCAGCCAGACAGGTGGATATCCTGGCCTCAGGTGGCTGGGGCAGGTGTGGAGGCGGGGCAGGTGTGGAGGCAGGGCAGGGAGGGATGTGAAACTCCAGAAGGAAGAGCCACCAGGTGCCCTGGGTGGTTCCGGAAGGGTCTGGGCCTGGATGGGACAAGAAGGCAAGCCAGCTGCCCAGGGAAGTCACATGGTTGCTGTAGATGAAACTAGAAGGAGCCAGAGACTGATGCCCCTCAGGGCCCCCCAGTCTTCTGGCTAGTAATCCCATGGGCACCTTGGAACACACCCATGAGGTACCCCTATTCTGCCAGCATCGTCTTCCCACCACCCTGCCTAAGGGGGCCCTGTCCTAGTGCCAGGGAAAGTCTCAGAACTCACGGGTCCCAGTCCTGACTCTGACCCCAGATTACCAATGGCCTTGGGATAATCATTCACAGCCACGGGACCTCAGTTTCCCCATCTGTTAAATGGCTACTAGAATGCGATGACCTCTGAGGTCCTTCCCCAGCTGGAAATTTTTATGACGATCATAAAAATAACTTTTATTACCTTACATTTATAGAGCTCGTTACAAAATTTCGAAGTGCTTTTACCTAAATTACCTCGTAAAATCACCCCCTCAACCCTGTGAGCAAGAACCGATGATTTTCATCTTTGATCCTGGCTCTGGAGATCGCCCGACCCTGCGTGCACTGGGGTACCTTCTTCCCCGCAGGCTCTGGACCCCAGAAATGGAGTGGGACTCTGTCAGGGTTGCAGTCCCCGGGCAGTCCGGCGCCCCCGGGTGGGTCCGGTCCCCTCCTGAGCCTGGAAGAGGCAAGGCCGAGTGGAGCCCCGGTTCAGACTCAGACTCAACTCCCTTCGCCCCCAGCAGGCGCCGCTCGGACACCGCTGGCACGGCTGTGCAGATCGGCGAACCCCAAAGCAAGGCAGCGCGGGTGCAGCCGCCCTTCCCCGGCAGGACCCGCCGGGGGACTGAGAAAACGTCTGGACATCGCTCTCAAGAGAGGGACCGCGCGGATCACACCTCACCCTTTCGAACACTCCCACCCACAAACCGCCAGCTCTTCTCCACCACCAGGCTGCTCCCTGCAGCCACAGGTCAAAGCACAGGCTGCTAGACAATCCAGCGACCAGAGGCGGCTGGAGGCAGGGGCGGGATGCTGGGCGTGTCTGGAGGTGGGTGGGAAGGAGGCCCAGCTCCTCCCTGTGCACCACCCCCGGCGGTGCCCGCGGCCCCAGGCTCCTGCCGAGGAGCACCCGGGTCCCAGCGGCCGGCTAGGCGGCGAGGCGCGGGCTCCGGTACGTGGCCAAGCAGGGCAACTGCCCCCCAGGGGCGACCAAGCCGGCGCCCAGCATCCTACCCCGGCTCCTTCCCCGCGCCCGCCCGCCCCACTCGCTCTCCCCAGGGCGGCAGCGCCTGCCCAGCAGGGCCTTGCCCTTTCCCGCGGACGCCGAGCGGGAACCCGGAGCCGGGCCTCCGAGCTCAGTGGAGCCGCCGTAGAGCCGGCACGGAATGGCGCGCCCCTCCCACGCCGGCACCAGGGCACCCTCCCGCAGCCGGCGGGGGACAAGGGGAGCGTCCCTCCCACCGCATCTTAGGGTTTTCCCAGCCTTCCCGGGCGACCCCACCTTCCCCATCCAGAAGCCACAAGTCGGAGAGAATGCTCCTCCCGAAAGAGTGCCCCAAACTCGGGGCGAGGGGAGTCTTGAAACTCCCAGGAGAGGGCTCTGTCGAGGCTGAGCCCGCTGTCCCGCCGGCCACCCCTCGTCCGCCCCCCGCTCCTAGCCCCCTGCCAGCCCCACGTGGGGATGGTCCCCAGTACCTTGGGCTCCGGCCTCGCGGATCCGATACAGAGCCAGCAGAGTCCAGATCAGCAGCCTCCACATGGTGACCGGCCCGGGGGTCCTCCGGGGTCTCCTTCCCCTCCGTCCTGCTTTATAATCCTGGTGGGGTCCGGTGCCCCGCGGCTTGGTCTCGGGAGACTGTCCACGGGGCTCTGGGTCCCAGGCGTACTAAGCCCGGAGGACCCCGCCGGCGACCCCAATCCTTCCTCCTCCTCTGCTGTCCGAGTCTGATGCCGGCGGCGCGCCCGGAAGGAGAGGGGCGAGCAGAGAGAAAGAGGCAAAGCCGCCCTCCCGGACTCCGGGCGCCTGCCTCCCTTAGCACCCCAACTCCGACTTCTCCTCCCAGCCAAGGCGGCCTCCGCGATCCGGCCGGGTCGCTGGCCGAGCTCCGGAATAAGCGGACAACTTCAGGAAACTTCCTCCGGTGGCCACGTTGCCCGCCCCCGCCCCTTCCCGCCGCTGGTCGGGCTCTCCGGGCCCACGCAGTCACCGTGGTTGCAGGCGCCCGGTCCCCGGGGCCCGTTCTGAGCCCAGCGCGGCGGCAGACGCGGGTGCCGAGGTGGGTTCAGGGGCGTCGGTTTCGGGGGGCGCGGCTAGCATAACGGTCCGAGTCTCCCCGGAGCTGAAGTTTTCTTCTCTAACTTTGCAGGCGGTAGCTGGCGGGGCCGAGCCACCTTTCTCGGCTCCACCGCCCTCGCGCCGAAGCCGGAGATCCCGGGTCCTCTCCGGGGGGCTTCGGGGCCGGGTGTCCCTCGGCTCCGCGCCCGGGGGCTAGCAAACTTTGCGGGTCCTGCGGCCCGGCGCGCAGCCCCGCGCGCCCATGTCCACCCCAGCTGCGGGCCGGCGGGGGCGGTTGCTGGGCTCGGCGACCCGGGCTGAAGCCGGCGATCCGGCGCGGAGCCTCCTGCCGGCGCGAGGATGGAGACCGGAGGCTCTGCCCTCCGCCGCGCCCTGGCCAGAGCTCTCGGCGAGACGCACCGAGAGCCCGGAGAGCAGCCCCGGCCCCGGGGCTCGGCGTCCCCTCGGAAGCCCGGCGCTTGCCGACCGCCCCGGCGGGAGGAGCTGCGGCCGCCCCTGCGTCTTCCTTGGCCGCGCCGCCGCCGCCGCCCACCTCGGTCGCCGCCGCCGCTTGCCGAGCCCGCCGCCTTCCGCTTGCCGGGCTCGGCGTCCTAAGAGCCGCTCCTGCCTGCGCCGAGCCGGAGCTGCGGGGGCAGCGTGAGCCGGGGACGAGCGCGGCGGAGGCGGAGGCGGAGACGCGGAGAGGGGGGCCGAGCGCTACCCCGTGGCCGCGACTGGAGAGCAGCCGCGCGCCGGGAGGGGGCGGCGGCGGCGGCCCCGAGCCAGGCCCGGGAGCGAGCCCCGCGGAAACACGAGCCGTGTGCGCGGCCGCGGGCGCCCAGCGTCTCCGGGACCCGCCGGAGGGCAGCAGTGCCAACCATGCAGCCTACCGGGGAGAGGGGCGCACCGACCTCGCTCTTTCGCCGTGGCCCGCAGCCCGCGCCAAGGGCCTCTTCCCACCCCCAGTCTCAGTGACCCTCCAACACCTTTCCCGGACTTGGAGTGGCAGGGGCGAAGGAAGAGCGGCTTGGGAGAGGGGTTCGGTCAGCCGGCTGATTCCAGTTCTCCCTTCCCGGGTCTCTCTCCAAAGTCTGGAAACGCTCAGGGCGGAGAGCGAGACAAAAGGGAGGCCTGGGACTCAGAGGGCCCAGAGTGAAGTTGGTGCCAAGGCGCGTGAAATCTTTGTTTTTTCTTTCCTCTGAGCTCCCGCTTGTAAAGGGTGGAGGAACGGACATTAACAAGGCAGTCACAAAGGAGTGAGCCCCGGCATGTCCTCTTTTGTGGTCCAGAGGAGCTCACAGAACCAGACCCCTAGGTCGAGAAGCCCAGCCAGCCCAGGCTGATGGGGGCCCAGTTTCGCTTCCCTGGGTTCCAGGCGCCTTTGCCTCCCTGGACCCCTTCCTCCGTTAAAAAATATTAAAAACAATAATTTGTAACTGTTGGCATAATGACAAATATTACATATTAAGACATTTTCATCCATCTAAAAATTCATTTTTTTCTGATTTTAAAAGAAATTAAAACATTTTCATGGGCCCCTAGAAGACTGTGGTCCCTGTGCCGGCTGGGTTCAGAGGAGAAGTCCACCCGGGGAGCATGGTATTTCTGCTGGAAAACAAAGAAGTGATGAGACCTTCCACCTTCCAGCCGCTTTTCCTTCTCTGCTCCTGGACCTGCCTGCTCTGCTCCCACCTTACTTTCCCCTGCCTTCTCTTCCAGTCCTTGAGATTTAGGCCCCAGCCTCACTAACTTTTGGAGATGCCCACTCCCATCCCCAGGGCACCCCTTCTCATGGCTGCCAGATGGACACGGCCATCCCAAATATTTCATGACACATGTTCTCATTCCACCTGCCTCCCAAGAAGAGCTGTGGGCATTTTCCGAAAATGGATGAAAAGCTGGCCGGCTGGCCTTCGGCCCTTCAATCAACTAATTTAAAAACACTGCAGAACTTTTCCCCTGACAGCCTGTGCTCCACGCCTGGCCAAAGCCCTCTGGCTGGCTGAGCCCTAGACGGAAGGGCTTTGGAGGCAGGCAGCCCGGATGTGACCAGCTCTCATCTTCTAGGTGGCCACACTACTCACACCTGCTGACTGGTGTCCAGATGTGACCTCACACGCCCTGCCACGCTCTGAGGGCCTCAGCTGGGAGCTTAGGCCCTTCCCCGCCCATCAGCAGCCGCTGGTCTTCAGGGTGCTGTTGCACAAGTGGCTCACAGAGGGGGCCTGAGAGCCAGATTTGCCAGCAAAGGGACAGCAGAAGGCTGCATCTCTGCTTGCAGAGACTGGGAGTTCCTGTGGACACAGATGTCTGGAACCTCCGTGATTCTTCCCTGCTGGTGTCCAGTCCTGGACCTGGCAGAAGCCCGGAGCCTGAGCTGGGTGCTCTTGAGGCCCAGAAGAGCATCCATTCCTTTCCTGGGAGCAGGCCTCTTATTGAAGAGGCCTGGCGGCCCTACAAATCTTCTGGGAGCCTTATCTCCTAAGGCCAGGGTAGGGGGCCAAGCAGGGCCTGGGGAGGGGGAGAAGGGTCCCTTGTCTCCGTTGGCAGGCACAGGCATGCCTGTGTGTTAAAGAGGAGGAGGTCACCCTCCAGCAGATCTCCCAGCAAATCTGTCGCCGTCCATCTGGGATGAAGAGGAGGATTTGCGCTCTTTGGGGGCCTCCGCCTGTACGCGCAGGAAGGGATTTTGCTTCTTATCAGAATTTTGTTGGCCCAGGAGGAGGCCGAGCAGGGGACCTGCACTTTGAGAGGGCCTTGTTCCTGGGAAAGTCATTTGCAGACACCATGACCTCATTCCTGCCATCAGTGGCATAATTAGAAGTTTGCAGGCCGCGCAGTTACCCCGGGGCCCGTCAAGAGGGCTGCACCACGTTTCCAGACTCCATCTACTCTGCCTCCTCTGGTACCCTACTCCTTCTGACTGGACTCCTGCATCTAGCTCTCCCTGACTGCACTGGGGACAGCATGGGGGTCTGATTGCTCATTTAGATCTCCATCCCCAGGACCAACACCTGTGGAAGACTCTTCTCTCTACATTTGAGTCTGCAAACTCGAGAGGGCGGGGGCAGAGGCAGAGAGCAGGGAAATGCCTTTCCAAAGAGAAGGAAGGCCTGGGCTGTTGCCCCGCCCCCTCTCCCTCCTCAAGGGGTGTGTGAAATGTCTCCCTTCCCTTTGGAAAATCTCCAGGAACCCCCAACAGGACCACGTTCTTTTCCTGTTAACCCACACACGGTCAGTGAGAGGGTGTCACTACAGGCCTTTGTCAGGGGGCCTCACCCCATGTTCCCAGCCAAGCAGCCAGAAGACAGCCCAGGACAAGCACCGGGGAATACTCACTGTCACGGAGGCCAAGATCCGCCCTGCCCCACCATCCTCGGGCATCACACTGGGCCTCTGCCCCCATGTCAACCTGGCCACAGGCGCCTTTCAGTGTGGTTACTATGTATCCGTTTCTGTTTTCAATGGCAGATGAAACAGTAGGTAGGACACAGTGTTCCATGGCAGGAGCAGACTGCGTCTTCCACCAGCCTGGGATTGGTCTCGGGGACCAAGGAGGACCAGCTGGGCGGCCATGATCCCCCAGAGGTACAGGCGAGCTTCCACCCCGCACACCCGGCCCCCATGCCCTCTCCCCTGTGCCTGCTCCCCAGTTGCTCTGTGCCACCTTCAGTCAAGAAGTCACCCCCAGGGATGTTTTGGTGGAGCTGAGAAGACTTTGAAACAGTGAGCAAAAGCACAGGACAGACTCCATTCAGGAGGCAGGAGGCCAGAGAGGAGTGAGGCCGAAGGGGCCTTTAGCTTTGGGGCTCTGGAGCAAGGGACTCACCTGTGTCCTTCCTGACATGGCCACTCTGGCTTCCCCTGCCTGCTCTCTCCTGCTGTGCTCAGGGGCGCTGTGGGCTGGACTGGACAAAGGCCCCCAGGGAAGGGACTTTCAGCAGAGTCTCTCCACCTGGAAGGAACTTAGAAATGAATTGCCTTGACCCGTGGACTTCCACTAAACATGGGGGGGGGGGGCCCTTTTTCCTTTTCTTTTTTGGGGTGGGAGCAGAAGGGGGGGAATGGAAAGAGGGAGGCCTGGGACCCCTGGCTGGCTTGGGCCGCCCTCATGACACCCCATGGATGGGGGCTTTAGCTTCAGTCATTTATTCCTCACAGTTCTGGAGACTGGGAAGTCCTGCGGTGTGGTTGCTGGCGAGCGCTCTCTTCTTGTAGTCGTGGGACACAAGGAGCTCCGTTGGGTCTCTTCTTATGAAGCCACCCCGCCTAAAGCCCCCGCCTTCTGATACCATCACATGAAGAGCTTCAGTTGATGAATTTGGTGTCATTTTTACCCAGGCCTCGCCCTCCACGTGCAACTGTTCATTAAAATGTACTTTTCGATCCCTTAGGAAAGTGGGCCTCGGAGCTGGGCACTGTCCTCTGCTGGGCTAGGGGAGCCTGCACCATTAGCTTCTCTGTGCTAAGATCCAAATCACCCTGTGCTCAGCTCCTGGCTTCCAAGCCCTGGCATCTGATCAGAACATATCCAAATGGGCTGGGGTTCCGACTCCTGCGCTCCTTGCTGCTGTGCCCACCCATTTTCCAGGAAAGGCAGAAAGGACACTCAGGAGGGCTTCGAACCATCAGCGCTGCTGCAGAGATGCTCAGTAGGGAGCTGGTGGGGAGCCAGATGCCGGCTGGAGAGAATAGAGGCTAAGGGGCCATAGGCGGGGGAGCTTTTTAAACAACAAAATACTGAAGGTAGGGAGGCTGGGGCAGGAGGTGTGAGAAACTACAGGATTGTGCTACCCTTGAGTCTGTTTCAGCCCTTCTGAGCCTAAGGTGCAGCCCGCTGGGGGAGTGTGCCCCGCAGTCTAGCGCCTTGCTATTGCTGGACAGGAGAGGGCGCTATACACATGTCCCTGAAAAGCCCAGGAAGGAGGAAGTTGGTTGGGGCAGAATATACACTTTGTGGTAGTTTCAGAAACAAAAGCAGGAGTCATTTCATCCGTAAATGTCTTTGATGTGTCCACCATAAAATACATAAGCAGCACGGAGAAGTCTGCCTCTGGGAGGCTGGGACATTGATCTTTGAATTGGACAAGAATTTAGAATCATTTAGGGCCATTCAGAATCACAGAGTGAGGAACTCTAACTTGAACAAGGCTTATTTCATCTGCTTAGTACAAGAGGAAGCTGGCGGACCTGCCCTTCAGGGTCACCGGAGCCAAGTTCTCCCACCTCAAAGGGCCAGTACCTTTGATGGAGCCTGTTCCAGGCGAGCTGAGCTGACCTCTTTGCCCTTCCGGAGCCACACCACAGGCAGACCTGCCCCCCGACTTTGCTCTGGCTGATCCCTGCACAGGCGATGCCCTCCCTCTGGTGCCCACGTGCTTCACTCCCTCGCCTTCCCTGCGTCAGTGTTTGCATGGCGCCTCCCTGCCAATCACCTGGAAGAGCAGTCACCCTTGTGGTCAGGGAAGATGATCAGAGCAGTCTCTGGAAGGCAGAGGAGCTGACCCATGGCCAGCTGCTGCCCAGCCCCTCCACAGCCGTGCTGGGGCATGCCACCCTGACTGCCTACCAGCATACGTGTATAGGCATGTGTGCCCGCTCACCCACACACGTGTGGGCTTTCCTACCTTTTTTCCTTCTAGCACTTTCACCACCCTCCAGTACACTATACTACAGATTTTGGGTTTCATTTCTTCACTGCCTGTCTCCCCTTGCTGGGCTGCAAGCTCCCTGAAGGCAGGAGCTTGGCCTGTTTGGCTCCGTGCCCAACACCTGTGATCAAAACAATCAGCCAAGATATACATCAAGTGTGAACCGCCTTTTGATCTCATTACTGTGTCTCTGCTTACACTGACCTTTCAAATTAAGCTATTTACACCTCAAATGTGTGTTTACTGATATTTGGATTTATAGCAAACACTCATTAATCCCTAAAAATTAACCTGATGTTTGACTGCACGACCACATGCATTCATTCCGTTCCTAAGAAGTGAGGCTTCACAAGCCCAGCAAGTCGGGGGCAGCATGATTTCTAAGCACGTGGCTCTTTCTCATTAATTATGCACAATATGCATAGTCCTCGTTATGCTCTGAATCAGGCAGGCCGCCTTACTTGGTTTCTGAGAAGGATTCTTTATAAAGCTTTACGCTGCAGAATTTGTAAAAAAAAAAAAAAAAGAAAAGAAAAGAAATCAATGCATACAAAATATTATTCTGTTTCCATTCTAACACCGGCATTCACCCATGCTTGGGATAAGATGGAGGGATTTTTTATAAGGCAGACAAGAGCTGGGAAGTCGTGCCAGAGAGATCTGTTTTCGTTTCATCAGATGTCGGACAAGACTGATCAAAATCCCTGCCTTCCAATGCCGTGAAGATTAAATGAGACAATATAGTCTGGTCTCTAATTAACACTCGGCAATAGTGGCCGTTAATATTAAAATGTATTCCTTAATGATATCTTGGAGTTTTCAAACCATTCTGCAGTTACTTCTCAAGACAGTGGAAGAAGACCAGGGTTGGTGAGCCTGCGGGCCGAATCTGTCCGCTGGCTGTTCTTATAAAGTTTTATTGAAACACACCCACACAGATTCACTTGCATGCTATGTTGTTACTATTGTGGGTGCTTTCCCGCTATGAGAGCAGAGTTGAGTCATTTTGACAAAGAGCTCATGGCCCGGCAGATTTTGCACATTAACTGCATGGTCCTTTACCAAAGAAGTCTGCTCATTCTTGCTCTAGAAGTGAATGCAGGTGAGCCATCCAGGCATCTTAGAACTTTGGATTGAGCAAGTGCACACCTGCGGGTCTGCTCTCACGTTGTCCCACAGGCAGAAGCATCAGCTGCTCCTTCCAGGCTTGCCCGAAGCTGTCAGGCATCAGCTCAGTGCTGGGAGGTCACCCTTCCATGCATCTGACTTTTATCTGGCTAAAAGTGCCACCCAGCAGGAATCCGTAAGATGTAAAACTCGGGGCAGAGAGCAAATCTGCTCTTGGGTCCAGAAGCACCAAGCTGGCTGGCTCCAGCCTCCTTCCTGGCCCCAGGGCCCTGCCGACTCCAGCTCCTGGCACACTCTTGTGTCCTCACAGACCCCTCTGAGCTTGGCCTTCTCTGCTGTGATGCCCGAGCCTCTCCCCCTCCTTGGCCCTGGTTGCTGTAGGCCTGTGGCCTCTTCGAGTCTCTCTTTCCTGCTCAGACCTGTATAGATATGCTCTGGGCTTAGGGCTGCCCTGCCTGGGTCTGCCTGCGGCCAGTTCTGCCCATCATCTAGTGCTCTGACAAACACGAGGGCTGGGAACCTTGAGGCTGGGTCTCTTCTCCTTTTACTTCTGCAGTCTACCCTGAGTAAATGAAATGCCCATGATTCCTACAAACCCAACAAGGTTCCCTGGACATGTGTTTCCTTGCCCGGCTTGTCCTCAACCCTGCCATCCAAGGTTACTGTTTTCCGGGTGACCTAAATTCTCAGAACCTCCATGTCACCCACATGCCAGTCAAGTTCTCCCCACCTGTCTCTACCACCGTCTGTGCAACCCCATTCCTCACCTCTTGCTTTCTCCAAACCCCGAATTTCCCCAAAAGATGCTGCCAAAGAATAGGATGGTGTCTGCTCCCTGCGTCACAGTGCAGGAGGTGTGGGGTCTCCAAGCCACAGAGCCACCATCCTGCCTCTACTTTTTTTGTTCCAAGTCTCTGCCGCTGGCTTTGCCTTTACCGATGGCACCAGCCACTCCCCCATGCCTGAATGACTGTGCCCCATTGTTTCCCTAGAGCATTTGACTCTTGTCTTTCAGATACATCAGGAAATCAGACCTGCCTATCTACACTATGTCTATGGTCTGGCTTCTCCTAAACCTCAGACTGTCCTTATGCCACGGAAAGATGGTATGAGAAACAGAATCCGTAAGATTCTTGTTCAAAATGTCGAGCTACACATCAGAGTATCTTCCACTGGAGTGATAGTTTGGCTGGGTATATAAAATCCTGTAGATACTGGAGCCGCTGCGTTTGTGATGGAAACTAACATGCCAGACAACCTGTGTGTTATCTCTGGAGAGAACTTCTCATCTCCAAATTTCAGAATACATATATTTCTGAAGTTTCGCCATGTTGTGCTTCCGTTTTGGACTCGCCCATCCCCCCCATCCTGTTGAGTGAGCCCCGCCACTCTGGGGGAGCAGCCCTCTACGATGCTCCTTAGGTTTTTGCTTCTCTCTTCCGTCTATGCTCTCTGCTGCCACTCCCCAGGGCTCTCAGGAGCTGGATGTGGTCCTCGTGCTGTCAGGACGCACCCCAGACCTACCGAAGTAGGACTTGGATTGTAACAAGATCCCGGGGTGATGTGGGTGCATTCCACTTTGAGAAGTCCTGTTTCATCCATTCTCCATATGAGCTTGAAATGATTAAGGTGACGTGGCAGAAGAGCCCACACTGTCACCACCTCTGTCCATGTGCCATCCTTGCATCTTTTTGGCTTAGATCTTCTCTAAGGTTCTCCATAAAGATGTCCACCCCGCTCCCCCCGCTGGGTCCTGCCCCTTGTGTGCTTGGTCCTCTCTGCTACATTCGGGTTTTTACTCTCCACTGACTCTTTTCATAACACCTTGAAATAGGAGCAGGTATTTCCCCGCTTGGAAAAGCTTCACTTGACCCTCTTGCCTTGTGCAGCTTACATCCCATTTCTCAACTGGCTTTTCCTGCCAAATTTCTTGAATTCATGCAAAACAAGCCCTACCTCCATTTCCTTACGCAGCCCCTTCCCGAGCCCCTGGAAGTCTGGCGTCTGACTCACCGCACTAAAAAATCTTTCCCAGAAAGATCTTCTCTCAGCAGCATTGCCTGTGACTGGTCCCCGTGACATCACGAATGTTCTCTTCCCTTGACCTTCAGACCACCTTGGGATGGGCTTATCCTGCTGGAGAAGGAGCAGGAATCCCCTCACCTGGAAGGCTCAGCTCAGATTTGCACTTGGGAGGGACTTTCCCTGACTACCGTGCTCCGCAGGTCACTGAATCCACTCAGTTCCTACTGCAGTCCCTCCTTTTGATGAAAACACACACACACACACACACACACACATGCACGCACGCATGCACATGCACACACACATACATGCAGAAGCTCACAGAAGCGAAGGTATAAAATAATTCTTGCAATGTTCTTCCCAAGAACCAAATTAAAAGCTATTAATTGTAAGAACAACGTCTTGGGCCACCGTGAAAAATCACTTTGGTGACTTCTGCTGCCCAAGGACAGAGGAACAAGAGGCTGCACCGCCCTGGAAAGGAACAACTTTCCTACATTTTCACAAAGTTTCTAGGCTCTGTCCAAGCCGTGTGCTGGGTGGCTCACCAGAGGGTGTGCAGGGCCCAGCACGGGCTGTGTTCTTCTGTGATCTGCAGGATCCATTCCAGGTTGGCGGCGTCCATCACTGTGGTTGCCCTCATGCCTGGACAAGTCCCCACCCTCCTTTCCCATGCGCAATGTGATGACTGCCCTGGGTCCAGTTGGGTGTGGAGGATCTTGTGAGCAGAACTCCTTCGATAAGATTGATCCCTTGGCTGCCCACAGACAGTCTGTGGCCCTTCTGGACAGCTTTGTTCCTTGGCTTACGGCCAGGGCCTCCTCCTCCTGGGACATGCTGCAAGCTTGTGATAGTGTAGGAGGAGGGGGAGAGGTGGTGGGGGATGGCGGGGGCCAGGGCCAGGGGACGGCAGGCACCTCTTCATGACCCTCTGAGAAATCAGAGGAGCAGAGAGAGGCGCTGAAGCTGAGCTCCTTATCTGCCCTTCTACCCGCGCCATCCATGCCTGCCCATGTCCCCTGCTCAATAAATACCACTTCCGCTTTTCCTAATGCTTCTGCCAGAGCCTGAGGGTCATCGTTGCCATCTAAACCATTTTGTCCTCCTTATTCCGTCCATCACCAAGACTGCGCTTTGACTTCCAGAGTAGACCCAACATCTGTGCTTCCCTCCCTCTCCTCTGCCACACCCTGGCCCAGCCTCCAAGTCCTGCCAGAGCCTCTACCATCATGGGCTCCAAACTCTGCCTCCGTTTCTCCAGTCCATTCTGCACGGAGCAGCCGAAATGATATTTGAAAAATAAATTGCATCATGAGATTCCCCTGCTTAAAACTCTTCAATATTTGATGTTATTCTGAAATCATTTTTCTGTAAGGGGTAATGTTGTCGCTTGGTTTATTTTTTTCCCCTGAAAGAGAGTCCTTTCCTTGCAGAGGCACATGTTGTAATATTGATATGTGAAATGATGTGAAGCATTGGATTTTCTTCAAAATCAGACCAGATGGGCCGGGAGGGAGAGCTTGGCCGTGGCGAAGTGAGGCCCACAGGGTTCGTTGTACCAGTCTGCTTTGGTATGTGTTTGAAATTTTTTATAATGAAAAAGTTAAAACATAAATTCATTACTCATAAGACTGAAAAAAGAAAAAAACTTACAAAGAAAGCCCATTACTCATGAAATTTAAAGACCCGCACACAGCTCTCCTGGAGCCTGCCAGCCCCGCCTGGTCTTGCCCTTCCATGCTTCTGGCCTCGTCTCTCGTGCTACCCATCCCACTTCCTGGAACCTCTTGCCATCGTCCTTCAGGCTCATCTGCCTCCTGCCTGCCCTTGGCCTTGCCCAGCCTGTGTTTACTGCGGTGTGGGTCTGTCTTCCCCTGAGGCGTGCATTCCACCAGGGCAAAGTTCATAGCTATTTTGTTTTCCAGTGTATGCCCAGATGCACAGCCCCAGGTTGCAAAATAATAGGAGGTGCCCACCACACCCTGCACTGTCGGGAGAAACCTCCCCCGGGGAACTAAAGTAATGATTAAAATTATAAAAGGATGCGGGAAGACAGGTATCTGCTCTGCCCAATCAGCAAATCTGAAGCACTTTTTCATAGGGAAGGAATGCACCGTTGGAGGTGAGGTCGAGTCTGTTGTGTCTCCTCCTGAGGCCTCTCCCCGGTCCTTTCCATAAGTAACTTGTGTGATTTGTTGTGTATCCAGCGCATGCTTTTAATATTTTTGTTACAAATGTGCGTCTCCATAAACAATGGTATTGTTTTATGCGTTTTTAAAAATGAATGGCATACTATGCGGTGCAGTGTTGTACGACTTACATTTTCCACTCAATGATGTCATGAGTGTGTGTGTGCACGGGGATGATGAATTGGTACGCCGGTCCCCTGTCGGAGTACGCCACGACTGATTCATTCATTCCCTTAATGAGGTTCGTCTGACTTACCTCCAACACACACACACACACACACACACACACAACTGGGAAGAGTGAACTTGAACGTGTGTCTCCTAACGCACAGGTGCCTTGTGCTCATTACCCCAGACAAAATAAATGAGAGCGAACTGGCCAGGTCACCAGGCAATGGGGACTCTGAGGCGCTGTTGCCCGTGGGAGCGCAAATTGATATCATCGTTTTAGAGAGCAATTTGGCAATATCTGCTTAAGATAAAAATGCTCAGTCCCGTGCCCCAGCAATTCCATCTGTATAATAAATCCCATCACCAAAGGTAAATTATGGATTCTTTTTCTACTCAACACAAAACATAAAATATATAATATTCCTTTATGACTTAAAGTTTACAGTGCATTTTTATATATATCACCTAATTTGACATTCACAACCATAGGAGCGTGGTATTAGTCTCATATGATAAATGGGAGAACTGAGGCCAAATACGAAGCCGCCCGCTGGCCGTGTGGTGTGGGGGCTCAAATCCCACCTGGGTTTTGGTCCAGTGCTTTTTCTATTACCCCACGCTTCCTCCTTGTGTTTTTATGCTACGAAGAAAATCAACAGACTCTGGCTGCCCTCTGGGTGCCAGGCAGACCGCTTCCCAGGCCTGTGCCCAGCTCCCAGGGTGTGAGCTTTGCCTGCTAAAGGGACACAGCTGCTCCTCCCTGAGAATTGCCCTCAGTCATCTGGAGCAGACTCACCTGGGGGTGCCTGCAACTTGACCTCCTTTCTCCTTGGCAGGGGATGTCTCAGCCCATGGCTACTGGACACAGGTGCACAAAGCTAGTCTTAGAGCCTCTGGTGGGGCCAACTCTGGTAGCACTCATGTTCCAGAATTCCCAGGAGCCAAGGCAGAACTTGAGTGGAATCCATATCTCTGTCCAGCTTTTTCCCTGCCTTTATCTGCTTTCCTGCAAGGTCCTTATCTCCTGGAGCTGAAAGACTGATCATTCTGAACATTCCTACCCCAGGCCCACTCCTGAGCAATGGTCCTCAACCTTTAGCATGCACAGAATCACCTGCAGAGCAGGTTAAGATACACATTATTTGGTCTCATCATGAGTTTCTGTTTCAGTTGCTCTTAAGGGATGACCCCAAAATTTGCATTTCTAACAAGTCTCCAGGTGATGCTGCTGATGCTCCTATTCCAGAGACCACACTTCCGGAATCACTGTTCTAGGGAAGCTGACTTAAGCCAGTTGGTGCCAGGAGAAGCAGACTCTAAGGACAGGATTCTGGACTTGGTTTGACCTGCTGGCAATGGGCACTCCAACACCAGGGGTAAGGGGAGAATGGATAATTCTGGTCACATGGTAGGAATGGAATTTCTGTGACAGCTTTCAGTTGGAAGGGGATGCATTAGCTTTCACAGTGCTAAGGGGATGCATTTAGCTTTCTGGCATTTGAGTGATACAGTGGAGACAGTAATTATAAAGATTGTGGAATTGAAAGGCTATTTCTGAGAGTTACTGGAGCATCAAAAAAAAAAAAAAAAAAAAAAAAGAGAATGTAGGTTCAAGTAGATTAAATACCAACTCAGGAGAGAGTGTGCAAGGAAGAGGGTTTCTTTGGCGGAGAGGTCCTTATCTGCTGGAGCTGAAAGACTGATCATGCTGAAAACCAAACCTAGTATCTAATTTTAAGAGATGCAGAACTTCAGAGAAGTTTGACTTCTCAGCCTTGACAGGTCTCCCACCAAAGTCAGGATGCTAATAGGGAAAGGGTAGGACCTGAGATTTAGGGATGTGCTATGTGTGTGGCTGTGATCAGGACCTTGGAGGATGTTGTGTTTTGTATATGAGGTGTCCCCCAAAAGGTCACGCTTGAGACAATACAAGAAGGTTCAGAAGAGAAACGATTGGGTTGTGAGAGTCTGAACCCAATCAGTGATTTAATCCCCTGATAGGGATTAACTAAATGGTAGGGTGTGGCTGGAAGAAATTGGGATTGGGGTGTGGCTTTGGGGTATATATTTTGTATCTGGAGAGTGGAGTCTCTCTGCTCTCTGATCACCATGTGAGCTGCTTCCGTCTGCCACACTCTTCCACCATGATGTTCAACCTCACCTTGAGCCCTGAGGAATGGAGCAGGCCTTCTATGGACTAAGACCTCCGAAACCATGAGCCCTCAAATAAACCTTTCCTCCTCTACAGTTGTACTATTTGGGTCATTTAGTCGCAGCAGCCAAAGAGCTGACTAAAACAGAGATTCCCTTGAGCCCTCAGGGACTTCAGAAGTGGCCCAACCCACCTTGTTAGAAGAAAACCTATTAACTCATCTTGCTGTGCATTAGGAAAGGGGATATCCAGATATTTCAAGGGCCGATCAGGGTCCAAATTGACAATGATTTCCAGGGGCCCAAAGTGCTGCTGTGGCTTCCCTGTTAGATTAGAGGTGTATGAGGTCAGGCAATAAATAGAGTTCCATCCAAGGGTCACCTCACAGTGGCTCCATTGAGTCCATGGCCCCCACTGGAGGCCACTTTCACAGTTCATGAATGTATAAACCATACTTAGAAGTTGGCCCATATCTCACGTTCACTTCTTGGCCTATGAAGGAGATGCCCTCTCTCTGTCTCTCTTGCGATAGGAAGTGCAATCATGGTAGAGATGGCCAGGTGGACATTCTTGAAACTGACCGCCATCACCACCTGTCACCTGACCATGATAGTAGATCGAAACCTATATAGCACACTGGGAGGAGAGGCAGAGAGGAGGTCCTCAAAGCCCCAGGGTGCAGGGAGGCTCTCCTTCTGTTCATGTCTGACCCTGTGAAACCAGGTGGATCATGGCAGGTGTTGGTGGATTTCCACAAACTCAGGCAGGTACCAACCTCCACTGTGGCTGCTGGCTGAGTGCCGTATCTTCAACAAACAGGTTAACGTAGCTCATGGTCCCTATGCAGCTCCCAATCTGGCTCAGGCATTCTTTTCAATGCCCCTCAAGATTGAGGAGCTGAAGCAATTTGCATTCATGGAACAGACAACAGTAAATCTTCCCGGTCTTGTCCCAGGGCGGTGTTCATTCTCCTGCTGTCTGTCTCAATGGGATGGGGTGTCTGGATGTTCCATAAAGCATTACACCAGTCTACACGGAGAGCATCATGCTAATTAGACCCAGTAAGCAGGAAGTACAAGTGTCTACATGCCTTGGAAGGTTACATGTTCTCCAGAGGGTAGGAAATAACTCAACAAAAATTCAGGAAATGGTTACATCAGTGAAGCGTTTAGGGACCCAGTGCTTTGAGACATGCCAGAAAATTTCCTCCAAAGCAAAGAAAAATTTTTGCCCCTTGAACCTCCCACCCCATGCAGCACCATCCAAGAGGGGGCCCAGCCTGATGGAACTGTGGAATCAGCTCTTGAAAGTGCAGCTAAAATATCAGATTGGAGACAACTTCTGAGGGTGGAGTGGGTATTACTTTGAGCTACTACAACGAACTACCTGAAGCAGCGAAGTTAGAGAGACAAAAGGTCTCTCTCTCTCTCTCTCTCTCTCTCTCTCTCTCTCTCTCTCTCTCCCCACTGGTTTGAAGTTTCAAAGTCCAAGCTTAAGCAGTCCCACTGGTTTAGCCTTTGGTGAGGGAGTGAGGGAGGGGATGGCAGAACATCATGGCGGAACATCATGGCGGGAGTTTTTGTGGGAGCAAGCAGCCAAATCATGAAACAGAGGAGAGAGAGAGAGAGAGAAGTCAAACTTGGGCTTTTAAAGCAATTCTCCTGTGAGAGCTACTGAGAAGTCCCACAAGCCTCTCAAGGGCACACCATTAGGTGTGGGACCACCCATTGGGTCCCACCTCCAGCTCCTTGTAGTGCCACTGGAGACCAAATCTTTAACACATCAAAGCATGACACAGTGCTGCACTTCAGGACGGGACTTGCTAGGGCTCTTAGGTCAATGATCATTACCTAGTGCCATGTCCCTAGTACACAAGCATGGGCTCAGACATCACGGGGTAGGAGTAGGGATGGCCTTAGCCACTGTTTCTCCAAGGGCTCGCACAGGCAATGGTACGTCCTGCCTCTGCAACTTTAGGTCTGTGAGGCGAGAGGTGCAGCTCCCGGGAGGAGGATTCCACCAGGAGACGTGGTGAGGTCCCCCTGAATCTAGAGCTGTGATGGCTGCCTCCAGCTGCCTTGGCATCTTCCTTCCAGGAGGTCAGCAAGCAAAGCAGGGAAGGTTTACCCCGATGACCATCAGGAGGTAGAGCAGCAGCTATGTAATGGAGGCACAGAGGAAGATACTGGGTGCTCAGAGTACCCACTGGGGCTTCTCTCATTCCCATGCATATTGAGAAATGGGCAAGAACAACCATGGCCTGAGTGGCGTGGAACCAGCAGTGGTCTAGGAGTGATAATCAGAGTTCATACGGGAGATGGCCAGGGTTAGTTATGGACTCAGGACTAATTGCAACAGCAAGGGACGTATTTCTTCTACTAACTCCCACTTTGTAAGTTTCCCAAGAACTTGTGACCCCACAGAAGTTGACCTAGATAGAGCCTAGTGGGCTCTGTGGGAGCAGGTGGAGTTAAGTTCTGCAGACTGGCTGTGGCACATGCTGCTGGGTCTGGCCCAAGTCCTTTCTCCAGGAAGGTGCATCTGCTCCCCAGCTGCCATCCTGCCCACTGCTGCCACTCACAGCTTCCTTGTCCAGCAAACTGACTTGGTCATTAGGAATCGCCAGCAGTTCTGGGGGTCACATACCTTTCCCACTCAGAGGAGAACCTGTGGGTCACTGGAGGATCTTGCTTCACCAAGAGAAGCTCTCTGTGCCCTGGACAGCCTGGTGGGATCAGGCAGAGGGGACACTTCAGCAATTGACGACTCTGCTCAGTGCTGTGGTCCCTCCCCCGGGTTCTCCACTTCTGTACAGCCCCCACCAGTCACTCCCACAGAAACCTTGTCTGGGGCTCTGCTTTTGGGAAGAATGACAGATGTTATTCTTTGTCTTTTAAAATATATTTCTCAAGGTTCAACTAGCAGGACATATGCAGGAGAAAACGACTGCCCCCTCCCTTTCGCCCCATTGGCCCTTTCCAGGGTACTCTGGACATCACGGGTGGCGTATGAATTCGGTCACCTTTCTGTAGGTGTGTACTTAAACACACACACACACGCACACATTTAAAAGTACGTTGGATAACCCTGAACATAGTTTTCTCTGATTTGTTTCATTTAACAATAGGTCTCAGAAATCCTTCTGTGATGATACATGGCTGTCTTCTTGGGGGTGGCGGGGAACAGCCTGTATGGTATCTTTTGCAGGATAAGGATTGTGCCACACTTTGTTAATGACTTCCCTGTGGGAAAACAGAGCATCACTGAGAACTTAGAGGTGGAGGTGCTGAACACAGGCGTCAGGATGACAGGGAGACGGGGAGGCCGATAGCCCAGGTAAGAGCTGGCGCCCAGGGCAGGAGCGCCATCTTGGTGCCATGCAGCCACACTCCTGGGCAGCAGACACCAACAGGAGGCCAGGTCACCCAAAGCAGGGTTTGCAGAAGGTAGGTGAGGTGCAGTCCTCAGTTCCCACTGAATAAAGTGGTGGTTTAAAAAGTCACCTCTGTGTCTTTGTCAATTTTTCTGATTATCAGTTAAGAACAAATCGCTGAAGAACTACTTCTTGGCTTTTTTGTTTTTTTTAAATTATTTGCATCTTCTCTCCCAGTATTGAATTATTTTGGCTTTTCCCCTAAACCCGTAGATTCTTTCTTGACAGCCTCTGAATTATTCTTCCATTGGTTCAAGTCTGGTGTACATATTTTCTCCCATATTACGTCATTTTCTTAGGTAACTACTAGGTTCTGTTTCTTAGGTTCTGTTATTTCTTTAGAAAGCTTCCTCATTCATAAGAATTTTTTTTAATAATATCCTAAGGTTGGATTTTGCTCATGCTTAGATCTTTAATTTACCCTGATTTATTTTGGTGTGGGATGTGATGCAGGACCTGAGGCCCCTAAAGGGGTGGACATTCCTGACCGATCCTTTCCTGCTGAGATGTCACCTACTCCTTAGACGAAGTCACCACCTGTGCAAGTATCTGCTTCGGCCTCTCTTCTGCCCATTATTTTTTTATTTTTTATTTTTTATTTTTTTTTTTGGAATCAGGGACTGAACTCAGGGACACTTGGCCACTGAGCAACATCCCCAGCCCTATTTTGTATTTTATTTAGAGACAGGGTCTCACTGAGTTGCTTAGGGCCTCACTAAGTTGCTGAGGCTGGCTTTGAACTCACGATCCTCCTGGCTCAGCCTCCCAAGTCGCTTGGATTACAGGCGTGCGCCACCATGTCTTCTGCCCATTTAATCTGCGTGTTTATTCTTGCCTCCTGACCACATTCTCTTAACAAATGCCTGCAGAGCATGGTTTGCTACCTAATAGGAAAAGACCTTATTCATTGTTCTTCTTTTTCAAAAATTTCTCAGCCATTTCTGGGTATTGATTTTTTTTTTTTTCCTGTGTGGATTTTTCAAACAACTTACCACATAAAAAATCTCTTGTCTGGATTTTTTTTTTGGAACCCGGGATTGAACCCAGGGGCACTCGGCCACTGAGCCACATCCTCAGCCCTATTTTGTATTTTATTTAGAGACAACTCTCACTGAGTTGCTTAGCGCCTTGCCTGTGCTGAGGCTGGCTTTGAACCCGCGATCCTCCTGCCTCAGCCTCCCGAGCCGCTGGGATGACAGGCGTGCGCCACCACACCGGGCTTCTTGTCTGGATTTTAATTGTGATCATGTTATGTTTATATATTAACTAAGGCAAAGTTTAATGTATTTTCAAGGTTGAGTCTCCCCATAGAGGAATATTATCCGAGCCTGCTTTTGCGCTCTGCTATCAAGTTTTATAATTTTCTTTATATATGCTTCTTTAGGTTTGTCTGGGTATTTTATAGTTTCTGTGGCCCTCCAGTGAATGGCGTCTATTTTTCTATGAGAGTTATGAATTGGTTATTGCTAATGAATAGAAAAGGTATTGGATTTTTTTACGCTGACTTTAATTCAACTTAGTTCTGTTTGTTCTAATAGCTTTTCCGTCAATTCTCCTGTATTCTCCAGGTTGATAATCATGTGCAAATAGTGACAGTTTAGTCTCTCCTTTACCAATATTTATACTCATTTTATTTTATTTCCTTATTACATTAGCTTATTCTTCCATTATAATGTTAAATGGCAGGAATTACAGCATTTAAACTTTCATTGAAACTGTTTTTAGTGAGAATTACTCTAATATGTGACTATTAAGAATGATATTTGTGGTTGCTTTGCTATAGTAGGGAATACTAGTATAGGGATAGGGAATAATATAGTATAGGGAAGGGAACTTCAGCAGGTTGAAAACTTTTCTTCTGTTCCATCCATCTTTTCTTATTAAGATGGTTCTGTGTCAGTATAAGATTCATTGGAAATAGAAGAGGTTTTCCCAATAAACCAGTAGATGTAAACAGTAAAGCTCAAACCTAATAAGTCTCAGCCCATTTGTGCTATTAAAAAATATCACAGACTGGGAGAATTGATAAAGAACATAAATGTATTTCTTACGGTTCTGGAGGCTGGAAGTCCAAGATCAAGGGCTGGCTGTGGTGTCTGGTGAACCATGCTTTCTGCTTCCAAGGTGGCGCCCTGTTGCCCTGTTGCCTGATGCCAAGATGGCGCCCTTGGCAGAAGGAGGAAGGGCTAAAGAACTCTACCTTCAAACTTGAGCCCTTTTCAAAGGGTGCTAATCCTATTCATGAGGGCTGAGCCTTCATGACCTAAAGGCCACACCTCTTAACACTGTTGCACTGGGGATTAATTTTGATGGAGTTTTAGAGGGGATTCTATCATTCAAACTACAACACATTCCCAACCAGGGATCTGGATGAGGAGGTTACAAAGTTGATTAATTTTTCCTCCTGAGAAGGGCGGGGGAAATCACTCCCCATCACAGCCTTGAATTCTGCAAAGAGGAACTTTGTCATAACTGCTAAAGTTTCACTTTCTAAATGAGAAAATGTGTTGGATTTTATCATACCTCTTCTAATCCACTTAAATAATCAGAATGCTTCTTCCTTTAATTTGCTAATATAAAAATTATATTACATATTCCCCACTCTTGAACCATCCTTTAATTCCTGAAACAAAATTAAAAAGTATATTATTTTTAATGCACTAATGAATTTGATTTTTCATCCTCTGTTTTGCCTCTTATTTTTAATAACGAAGTTGGCTTGTAGGTATTTGCTTGCTTTTTGTGCTCCACTGGGTTTGGAATCAGGTCATGCTAGTTCATAGAATTAATTTGCAACCTTTTCATTTCCTTCTATGCGGAATAGTTTATATATCTTCAGGAACTTGTTCCTTGAAGGTTTAGTCGAACTTGACCATGAACTCCCAGGGCCATGACCTTGAGCAGTAGCCCTGTTTGACCTCAGATTTGTTCCCTGCCCTTCCCCTGCTTTGCTCTGTGTGCAGGGGTATGCAGTTCAGGCTGGCTCGCCCTCTGGCTTTCAGGTGAGTTGGTCCAAGGGAGACAGTGCTTGAAAAATGGAAGAAGGGACATGGAGAGAAGCCAGGGGGGTCCCTCTTATTTCCCTGCTTTGGGTATCATCCTTGACAGCAGCTGCAGCCCTTAATGACTCCTACCACCTGTGCCTGGAAGGTCCAGTTCCCATGGGAATGGCCCCTCCTGGAGGTGCCCCCCTCTTTTTCTTTACAGCTTCTAATGGTTGCTAGGCAACCCAGTTAGGTTACTGGTTGGAACCAATTCCCTGTATAAAAGTCCCTTGGTTGAGATACCTCCATTTCTGTGTTCTGGCTGGTTTCTGACTCAAAGAGATCTCGATTTAACCTTTCTTTCATCAGCTTTGATGGTTTAGTTTTTGTCTTTATTTTTAATTATATGTTAACAAATTATCGTTGCATGTATCTATGGAGCACAAAGTGATGTTATGATCCTTGACTACAACAAGGAATGGTTAAATCAAGCTAATTAACCTATCCATCACCTCAAACATATGACATTTTCTGTGATGGGAACATCTGAGATTTACTTTCTTAACCGTATTGAAATGTCACCTATTTTTTTTTTTCTTCAGGAGTCACCTGTTTCATATTGATTTTCAAATTTGTTAGCACGAGGTCGCATATAAAGTTCTCCTGTAATTTTTAAGATCATCTCTCCTTCAGCAGACACATTCCCATTTCCGTCCTGAAAGTTGCTTATTGGTATGTGTGCGCATGCGTTTCACGAGCAAATTTGTCAGGCATCTGTCTGCTTTATTAATGTTTGGCTGGATACTTTACATAAATCTTTATCTCATCCTTGTCCCAATCTCACAAAGAAGGTTTATATGATCGGGAAACAGCAGCAAAGAAAATCATCCCTTTACTGGATCCACAAGCCCACTCAGCTGCAGAGCTGAGCCTCGAACTCAGACCTGTCTGAATTCACAGCCCATGCTGCCTCTCTCGGTCAGACAGCAGAAGGCTCCTCAGCAGATTAAAGGGATCTTCACGAGCAGGCTTGACATTTTCTACAAAGAACATGGATTTCTTTTGTAATTGGGAAAGAAGTTAATTAAGCCTAAACAAATAATTATAATAAAAATAGCCCTGAAAGAAGAGGAAATGTCACCACCGCAGCAACTCAGAGTTTGGAATGTCTGCGAGCCAGGCGAGGCACCGGCCCTGCAGCCCACACCTGCCTGCTTGGTGCTGGCTTGGAGCTGGTGGTTGATTTAGACCTTTGGCCTCCCCTCCCACCAGGTTCCTCCTGGGTAGGGCTGAGGTTTGCCAGACAGGTGAAGGTCATGTCAACTGCCCCACAGGTGACCTGCTGACTGCACTGTGCAGTGCGTCGTGGCCACCTTGCTGTGCCCACCGCAGCTCATGCGGCTGGACATCGCATCGGGTTCTTCCCCGGGTGGCAGGAGGCACTGAGACTCTCCACAGGGCTGGGCTGATCCCCATTGGCAGTGTCGGGTGCCCCATCTCCTTGGCTGGGGCAACCAGAGAAGGATCGTTTTCTGTTCCTCTCCAGTCCTGAATGGTGCTTCTGCTGGAGAGGAGCTCCTGACCCTCCCAAAATAGCCCTCCGCTGGAAGGAGGTAATGCGATGCACACCACAGTACGCATATTGATTTCTATTTTTGGTTCTTATCAAGATTTATTTTTCTTCCCTTCAGGTAAATAGTGACCTTGGACTCACCGCCTTCCATATTTGCAGCCTGGGTCAATGAATCTCGGTATTGACCTCAGGGCCATCAATAGCTGCTTATTGTTGAGATATTTCAATGTCAATAAGTGGCCCCACCGAGGTGGGCGGGGCCTGCCCAGCAAGCCCAGCAGCTAAAAAACCCATCCCTTTCCTCCCAGTTGTCATCTGGGCACAGAGGGGGTTGGTTCTAAAACTGATTACCTTTCTTGCAGGAAGTGGAGACAACAGGCTCCTGAATATTGTCTGAATCCCACCAAGGGAACTTTCTCAGAATTATGATCTGTGACTAGGAAAGGTGTGTATGTACAATGTCTCATAGGATCACATGCAGTCCCAGGAGGACATCCGGGGCTTTGGATACCAGAATATCCAAATATCTGCCTGGTTACTAGAAGCTCTCTAACCTGCCCAGACTTACCTGGTTGGAGACCAAGAAGGCAGGGGTCCTAAAAAGAGCTTAGGTTTCAAGGCTGGAGGTCTCTAGGAGTGAACTCTGGACTTATTACCAATGAACTGCGGCCTGCTGGGCTGCACAAGCCAGGTACTGCCCGTCTGGCTGTGGAATCAGGGAGGTCGGAGACTGGCACCTGGTAGGTGTCGCATGATCCTCATGTGGTTGCTTTATTTTGACTCCCTTTGTGCAGCAGAGAGATGGAGACCCTGCTCTCTTCCTTGACATGCTCTGCCCAGAGCACTTACTTCTGTTTCTCTTTCACAGGAAGAGTTAAGAGGCCCTGCCCCTTCCTGTTGGCTCCTGTGTTTGTGTCTATACTGGCCACACCTTGGGCTATGGCCCCCTCTGGGCCTGCCTTGCAGTGCTGGGCCCGCTGGTAGGCTCAGACACGCAGGGCTGAGCCTGGCCGGGTTCTCTGATCCAGGGTGGGCGAGCTGTGGGGCATCTCCAGGCTCCCCAGTGTGAATGCCAGGGACATTCTCTTTCTTCCTGCCTTTCTCCCTGGTCACTTCAAAGCTCCTGTGGCCCTGGTGACTGCCCTCTCCCAGTTCTCTCTCCCCAGGTTGCACCCTGCCAAGATAGTTTGGACTTGAGAGAAGCCTTGAGGATGATGGAGAAGGGGGAAATGGAAGCAGACCTCTCCCGTGCCTGAACACTGCTTTCCAGCCAGGGTGGTGACTTGTGCTGGTGTTGATGGGCGGAGGATCCCACTCAGGTGGGGAAGGTGCTGGGAAAAGGAGGGAAGCCCGGGCAGGGCTTTGCTCACAGGGTTGGACAGAGTGTCCAGAGCAACTCTGAGTGCATGCTGGGTCTACTTGATTGACAGATGAGAAGACGGTTCAGAGAATCTAAGAGCTGAGATCTGACTCTGGTCTCCGGCACGACCAAGCACTGTGTTGCAGAGGAGAAGAGGACGGGGACATTCAGGCCTCTGATTTGGCTGGAGAGTTGGTATAGATGCCCTTGGAGTCCTGATCCTGCCCTGGATCTGAAATTCCAAGAATATTGATCTGAAATGACAAGAATAGAAGCAGGAAGTGCCAGCCCTGCTGATCACCATTTCCTGGCATCGCAGCTCAGCCCTGGAAGCCGAGTCCCCCTCTGGCCAGCTTTGGGCCTGTTCCCAAATCTTCTGCTGATTGTCTCCTCTGGACACTGGTTCAAGCTGCCAAAAATCCAAACTTCAAAGCAAACACATCAAATTCAGAATACTCTGGCTGAATGATAAATTTGCATATGCAAATCAACCCTTGCCCTCCACACAGTCCCCTCCCCACCCAGCAGAAGGTGGAACCCCACAAGTTAGCGGCGGTGACCACAGCTAATGCTGATGAAGCTTCAGGATGGAGCCGGAGTCTATTGCTTCATTTCTTTATGCATTAGTCGTACAACACGTGGTCCATGCTCACCCTGTGTCTACCAGGGTGCTAGGATGTAGGCACAAAAGGTGAAAAGGCTTGTATTAGTTGTTTCAATAAGCACAGGTTGGCTTACTAATTATTGTGCATCTGTGGACAGGTGTGTGTGTTTGTGTGTGTGTGTGTGTGTGTGTGTGTGTGTGTGCATTTGTGTGTCTACGTCTATGTATACGTGCCATTAACTGCAGGGTCCCTGCCCTGGAGGAATTCAGAGTTCAGCAGAGAACAGACATGCAAACAATCATGATAGAGTGAGAAAACAGCTTTAATGTAGGCAGGATCAAAGAACAGAGGGGCCTAGAAGAAGAAGTGCCCAGGGCTACTGGGGAAATTGGGAAATACTTCAAGGAGGAAGACGGAAGGCTGAGCGAAGGTACCTCCCAGCCTGCAGGAGCGCGGGAGCTGCCCTGCAGAGGGGACGTGCCCACCTCGTTGTTATTTATCAGTACGCCTGCTTCTGGTTAAAATGGATTTTTGCCCCTGGTTAAGATGTCGAACCAGAGACCACCACTCTGCCTTCTATTGTAAAAACGAAAACAAGCAGGAAACACTACACAATCACATCTTTTAAAACCCATCGGAGAGCTGAGGATATAGATTGACAAGTTATTCCTGGGACAGAAGTGACCCCTGACTGGGGATGGTAGGAGGAAACTAAGTACAGCAGGGTAAAAGGACAGAAGCCAGACCAGGGAGTCTTTGCGAGGCCCGTGGAGGCTGTCAGGGCAGACTCCCCCTCCGCAGAACCCTGCCATCCCTTCCAGTTCCCCATGTGCCTGGCAGTGACAGAGGCAAGCCAGGATATTGGAGAAATACCCTTGAAATATACTCCAGGACGTCACCATGTGCAAGACACAGCCCGCCCGAGGGTGGGACAGAGAAGCAGGATGCAGAGAGACTATCCAAGGCACAAAGCCAGGCTGCACCTGGAGAGCAACAGCTCCCAGGGGTCCCCAAAGCCAACCTCCCGGCTCAGAGAGCACCTGTGGCTTAGGAGACTTCTGGGTGCTCAGTGTCTAAGCCCTGCTGCAGGAAGTCTTGAGGCAACTCCCAGAACCTCTAAGGTCCGTGGTGAACTGGCTGTCCCCAAGACGCAGTGACGCTCACACTCAACTGAAGCATAGATTAAGTTGACTCAGCCTCCTGCCTCGGTGAGTAATTATGTGCTTTCGTCTTTACTGTTCTTTTATACACAATGTCTGAAATATAATTAAAAATTATAAAACAGTTGATGAAGCAGGAGAACGTGCCCTATAATCAGGAGGGAAGGGAGCCAGCGAAGCAGAACCGTGGTTACTCCAGAGGTTGCAACGAACTCTCTAGAACTTTAAAATAACAGCTTAGAGTATCATAACGGCTCGGGTGTGAGAGGTGAGCAATACAGAAGAACAGATGGTGAATTGGGGCGTTGAACCACTACAGGAGAACCAAGCGTTATTCTGGAGCTAGAATCTACTGCATCGTAAGTATAAAATTTACTCAGTGAGCTTAAAAGCTCTGAACACAGTAGAAGGAAGGACCCGTGAACTTGAAGAGGGGTCAAAAGAAATCATTGGACTTCAAGCAAAAAGAGAAAACAGCAAGACACCCTCCAGACCGTCTGAGCCCCGTGGAAGAGGATCGATGTGACTTAAGGTATATAATCAGAGACCCAGAGGAGAGGAGAGACATGTTTGAACAGATAATAGTCAACAATATTCTGCAATCGATCAACCCACAGAGCCGAGAAGTTTAATAATCTCCAATTAGTATAAACACACACAAAACTGCACCTCGCCCCGTGACTGTCAAACTGTTGAAAACCAAAGATGAAAACTCTTTAAAGCCACCAACTAAGAAATTCATAATACATGAAGGGAAACAGCCGTTAGAGTGATGAGTCACTTCTCTTAAAATAAAGGAGGCCAGGAGACAATGGGTGACATCTTTTATGTGTTAAAAATAGAAACATCAAACTCCCAACCTAGAATGTCATGCCCAGGTGAAAACGTCCTTGGAAATAGAAAGAGGAGCGCAAACACTTCCGGATGACAGGGTTCCTCCTGCAGGCCTGCCCTTGAGGTCGAGGGCGTCACCCCAGGTGGAAGTCTTCACCTGTGGGAAGAGGTGGAGACAGCACCCAGCTGCCCGCCCTGGACAAGATCAGCACTGGTATTTATAGTCTATGCAAACCCACGTTCCACTTTCTGTAGGGGAGTTGGCTAATGTACAAATTATAATGATATTTTTGTGGGGCTTATTTCTTTTGTAGAAGTAAAATAGGGTAATGGCAAGAGCACATTATGTAGCAGCAAGGCTTTTACATTGTTTATAAAGCAGTATGAAATTATTTGAAAGAAAATGTTGCTAAGTTGAGGATGCATGTTATAACCTGGAGTCGCAATGAAAAATTAGCACAAAGAGGTATGACTAAGAAGAAAATCAATGGAGGAGATAAAGTGGGATACTGAGAAAGAACTAATCCAAAAACAAAGTAGGACATGGAGATGCGCCCACCCCTGCCCACAGGGCAGGTAGAGGACCAATAGGAAGCTAGTATAGAACACAGATTTTTATTTTACCATATCAATATATATATATATATATATATATATATATTTTAAAAAGCACAAATGAACCTAACTCTCAAATTAAAAGAGAGTTGTCAGAATGGGTAAAAGCAGGATCTAGTCAGATATATGTTTTTTTTTAATTTAATTTTTTTTAATTTTTAAAACTTGTGCTTTTTAGTTAAATTTGACCATAGAGTCTATTTTGACATGCTTGTATATGTGGAGTATCTCTTGTTCTAATTAGGATCCCAGACTCGGTGGATGGAAATGACCTTGAGATTCACAGTGATGCGTTCATATATCTACCTAGGAAAGTGATGTCAGATTCATTCCACTGTCTTTCCTATTCCCATCCCCCATCCCTTCCCTTTATTCCCCTTTGTCTAATCCACAGAAACTCTATTCTCCCCCCACCCCTTGTTGTGTGTTAGCTTCCACATGTAAGAGAGACCATTCAACCTTTGGTTTTGGGGGATTGGCTTATTTCACTTAGCGTGATAGTCTCTAGTTCCATCCATTTTCCAGCAAATGCCATACTTTCATTCTTCTTTATGTCTGAGTAATATTCCATTGTGTATATATATCACATTTTCTTTACCCATTCTTCTATTGAAGGGCACCTATGTTGGTTTTACAGCTTAGATATTTGAATGGAGCTGCTATAAATGTTGATGTGGCTGTATTACTGTAGTATGTTGATTTTAACTGCTTTGAATATATATGGAGGAGTGGGATAAGTGGGTCAAATGATGTATACATGTGGTATATAAGAAGCACAATTTAATGTAAAGTCATGGGCAAGGCAAAAGTAGCAAGAGACTGCAGTGCAAACACCAAGCATGAGAAAGCTGGTGTGTCCACTGGGTACCAAAGTACCATTCCATAACATTCCTTTTCTTTCTTTTTAACCTTTTTCTCTTACCATGCTGGGAGTCAAAGTGAGCCTCCTGCGTGCTAGGCAAGTGCTCTACCACCGATCCACATTCCGAGCCCCCATTTCATTTGAAAGAGGAGTGAATTTATCAAAAGATGGAACAGCCTTAAATCTGTCTGTACTTAATAACAGAACCTAAAAATATGTGAAGCAGAAATTGACAGAAATAAAGAGAAATTGAGAAGCACAGAATTGTACTTGGAGGTTTTAGTGCCCTTTTATTGCTCATGGACATAACAGATAAACAAGACGTCAGTAAAGGACATGCAGGATTTGAACAACGCTATTAAAAAACTTGATGGAGCAGGTGTCTGTGGAACATGGCGGCATTTAGCTACCATAGTGTGCAGTTCCTTTTCAAAAGTATGTGAACGCTCACCAAGATTGACCATATGCTGGATCAAGAAAAAAAGACTCAGATTTAAAAAATGAAATCTCAGAGGGTATTCTCTAAGCATTACATAATTAAATCATAAATCAATAACAGTAAGATTCTAGAAAATCTGCAAATACTTGGAAATTAAGCAATATACTTCCAAATAATCCATGGGCTGAAGAAAGTAATTAGAAAGTGTTTTAAATGCAAATGCAAAAACATATCAAACAATGCAAAATGAAGATAATTCAGTGTTCTAAGGGAAATTTACCACTTTAAATGCTCATAATAGAAAAGAAAAAAGGTTCAAAATCCACCGGAGGGAGCCAGGAAAAAAGCAAATTGAAATCAAACTAGAAGGGTAGAATATTAGAGATAAAAGCAGAAATCCATGAAATAGAGACTGGAAAGCAATAGGTAAAATCAATGAGAGAAACTGGTCCTTTGGAAAGATTGATGAAGTTGACCAAGTCCACCAACCTGGAGAGAGAGAAAGGGGAGAGAGAGAGAGAGAGAGAGAAACAAATTTCCAATATCAGAAATTAAATAGATACTATTGCTACAGATTCCATAAACAATAAGAGGATGATAAGGTAATATTATAAAAATTGCGTGTTAATAAGTTTGACAAATTGGGTGAAATGGACAAATTATTTGAGAAACACAAACCATCATAAGAAAACAGAAAATCTCAATAGTCTTATGTTAATCATAGAAGTTGAAATTAAAAATAAACCCTTCTCACAAAGAAAATAAATTCCAGATAGTTTTACCAGTGAATTCTCTCAAACTTTTAAGAAAGAAATCATACCAATCTTGTATATATCTATAGATACATACCTATACATGTAAGATTTTATATATGTATTATATGAAATGAGCGAATACTCCCTTATTCAATTCACAAAGTGATTATATCTTCAACACCAAAACCTGACAAAGAAATTTCAAGAAATGAAAATTAAAAACAAGCATGTTTCATGAACTTAGGTTTAAAAATCTCCCACCCTCTCAAATTGCCCAACAAATTTAATCTAGTGATATTTTAAAAGGGTAATCTATCAACAAGTGGGATTACCTCAATGATGCAAGATTCATTTAACCTTTAATTACCAATTTATATAATCAATCATATAACAAGATAAAGAAGGGAAAAAAACTTTGTCATCTTGATAAGTTCAGGAAAACCATCTGGCAAAATACAACACCTAATTGTGATTTTTAAAAAAAATTTCCAACATCCTAAAAATAAAAAAGAATAAACTTTCAATTTAACAGTGGGCATCTATGAAAAACTTACAGCTAAATCGTACTTACTGAAGGCACACTAAAATGCTTTTCCCATGAGATTAGAGAAAAGGCAAGGATACCCATTCTCATCCTGCCTATTCAAAAATCTGGCCAGTGCAATAAGGCAAGAAAAAGAAATGAAAACTAAAAAAATTGGAAAGAAAGAAGAAAACTTTTCATTCATGGATGACACCATTTTAAGCATAGAAAATCCTTATGATTTTATATAATTCCTAGAACTGCCATGAATGTAGCAAGATTTTAGAATACAAGGTCAAATATACAACATCCAATTCCATTTCTATATATCAGTCATGAACTATTAGAGCATAAAATTTTAAAACAAAATCATTCAAAATAGCATAGGAAAAAAAACCCCAAATACTTATGAATGAATTTGACAAGAAGATGTACAAAGTGCACTGGAAACTCAAATCTTCATAGAGAGAAATTAAGGAAGACCTAATTAGTGCTCAGTGGTAGATCACTTGCCTAGCACATGCAAGGCCCTGGGTTCTCTCCCCAGCACTGGGAGGAAAAAACGACCTAATTAAATGGAGAACTGTGCCTCACTTATGCCTTAGAAGAATCAGCATTTTAAGATGGCCATTCTCCCCAGATTGATTTATACATTCAGTAGGATCCCAATCAAAATCCCAACAGGCTTCTTAATTGAAATTGGCAAACTAGTCCTAAGACAGTAAAGATCTAGAAGAACCAGTCTGGAAAAACAGCAACAATGTTTTGCCCAAGAAATGTAAAAACAGACCCACAAAGTCTTGGGCAAGAACGTTCAGGCATCAGCCTCGTTTTGGCCAGTCCCTCCCTGGAAATGATTCAGATGTCCATCAACAGGAGAACGGGAATTACGCTGTATTCCATCCGGGCAAAGGGATTCGGCTCAGTGGTAGAAAGACAGAAGCACCCTTCACACAATCAGAGGGACGAGCCCCACAGACATCATGGGAACCAACAAGCCCAGGCAGAGCACACCGGATGATTTCATTTTTACGACTTTCGAGAACAGGCAAAGCAAATCCATGGTGACAGACATCAGAAAAATGCTTGCCTTTGGGAGAGGGTGGGGTGGATTGACTGGTGAGAGGTATGAGAGAGATTTCGGAGGTGACGAATGTTCTGTGTTTTGATTGGGGGTTGTTGCATGGGTGTACACAGTTGCTCAAACCCATCAAGTTGCTCATTTTGCTCTATGTAGCTTAAGCTTCTGTATCAGAGGGAGGGGGAAGGAAAGAAAGAGGGAAAGACAGGAAGGGAGGGAAGGAGGAGAGAAACTCAGAGAAATTCCATCCAAATGCAGTGTGTGGATCTTGTTCACAACCTGATTCGAATCAACCAGCTATAAAAACCTATTTTGAGACAATCAAGAAAAATTGATCATGAACTGGGTTGGAGACAATCGCTGTTACTTCCACTGGGTTTGAAGATGGTGTTGGGGTTCTTTGTCAGTAATGTGTGTGGATGTGTGTGCGTGAAGTGCTGTCCTGCCTGTGATTTGCCTTGCAATGTTTCAGCAAAGCTTGAAGAAGGTGACTCAAGGTCATTGCTGGAGCTGACGAAGTTGCACATGCAGGCATGTCATACTTTATCCTCTCTACCTTTGTGTCTGTTTGCAATCTCCCATTAAAAGGTTAAAAATAAAATTTGAAAAATAAGCCATAAGTGAGGGCAGGCCACTCCTCTGTCCAAAATCCTTCCGTGGCTTCTGTCTCAGAGGAAAATCCAAAATCTTTGTCGTTTACGCAGAAATCAATTAAGGAATCATGAAACCAATCTAGTGCACCGTGTTTCATTTTTATCTTATGAAACAGAACAAAATAATGCAGGGAATAAAGAAGAAACATCGTCGAGAGTGTTGCACGATCACAAAGCTAGATAAGGCTGTGAGACACTCTGAGCGTGTGCGCACACTGGCACGTGTGTGTTTTCCCAATGGATTGTGGGAAGAGGTTTGATCTGTGTGATCTGCACCCTGTGAGGCCTCGGGCTCATAGCTCTCTGCCTGGCTGCCCGCTCTGTCCAGGCCCTCCCAGACATCTCGCTGGGCACCCTTCCTGCTGGGCTCCAGGCTGGCATTACATGGCCCACCCCCTATGCAGGAGGCTCCTTGTCATTTGACTCTGGTCCTCGGTGCTCCACCATGTGACCTGTCATCTATCACTCCTGGCTTGCTGTTGGCCTCTCTCCCTCCCACTCCCAGCATGGCAGCCCCTGGACAGCACGCTCACCTGAGTGGCCCACAGTGCACTCAGCACCTAGAACACCGCCCGGCATGCTCCAGACACTCGATAAATATGGGTCAGTGATAAAACAGGTGAGGCCTAGAACAGTGCTCAGAGCTGGAGACTGAGCAAGACCCAGAGTGGGTAGAATGGACAGGCCCTGGGGGGAGCGAAGTGTGCAGGAGGACGATGCAGGCATGTGACATGAGGTCCTGTGAGCACAGATGACAGCAGAACCTAACCGTGCATGGGAGGGGAGTGTGTGGAATGTCGTATGTGCCTTCTATGTGTGGTTGGCGTCTGAGGGGTGTGTGTTGTGCATGTTGTGTGTACTAGTGTGGGGGAGTGCGCATGTGAATGAGGTGTGTGCATATGTGGTGTGTGTGCCTCCGGCATGGCATTTGTGTGTATTTGTGTGTGTTGTGTTTGCGTGGCTGTGTACAGGGTGTTGTATGTGTGTGTGTGTGTGTGTGGGGTGTATTCGTCACGTGTGCGTGCTACGCATGCCAGGTGCACACACGTGGGCTCATGTGCAGGCTGTGTGGCGTATGTGGCGTGTGTACTTGTGTGTGGTGAGCAGAGTGTCCAGTGACGACGCATCTGTGTGTGGCAGCCGGAGATGGAGACGGTGCCCTCGTGGGACCCTCCCTGAGGAGTGAGATTGACAAGTCAGCAGGAAAAAGAACAATGATACCATCAAAAGTGGTGGGGAGACCCGGACGGACCTTGGCATGGGCGCCCTTGAGCGCCTGCCAGTGAACCCAGAGGCAGGAAGTTCAGATGGACAACAGGGGAGGCCACCGCACTCCCGTCGGGGGCTGAGCTCGGGACTGACAGCAATAAGAGCTGGCAGTGACTGGGGAGCATGGGGATGCACACGCTGCCACGGAAACGGGAAGCCGTGCAGCTGCTTCGGAGCCCTTGGCGTCTAACCGAGGAGGACACGTGCCACTCGGAGCCTCACCGATGCTATTCCTGGGCACTTATGCAAAAGGAATGAAAACGTGCGTCCGTCAAAAGGCTCTGCATGCAAATGCTCATCCTAGTTGTATTAAGAACGAAAACCTGGAAACCACTTCAAATGCTTGTCAACAGGAAGGACGAATGAAGTGCATTCATGCCAGGGAGTGATGGTCTGTTCCAGAGGGAAACAGACCATCGACTCGCACGTGGTGAGTCTCAAAAGCACGCTGTTGAGTGAAAGAGGCCAGCCCCAGAAGGAGAGATGCCGATCGATCCCATTTGCATGAAGTTGGAGCCCAGGCAGAACAATCTTCCGGTGATAGGAAACAGCCGCGTTGTCTGGCAGACTGGAAGGGTCCCAGGAAACTGATGCAATGGAAACGTCCTGCGTGTCTCGGTGGGGCCACGGCTGAGGGGAGCAGTTAAGTGTGAGATTTGAGTGATCTTTATAAGGATCCAGCTTTTGTCAAAACTCACCAAACGATGCACCGAGGATCTGGGCATTTTATGTAACATACACCCCACCTCTTCCCCATGGTCGGGGACCCCACGTCCTGAAGAAGGAGCAGCGATTAGCTCAGGAGGCAGGACACAGAGCATCCTAGGCAGAGGGAACCACTGCTGGCAGGCTCATGGGGTGGGGAAGGGCCCCCCAAGGACGGAGGAGCCCAGTGTATTTGGAGACAGCAGCCAGGTGGGAAGGAGCGCAGGGTGGTGTCCTCAGATGCAGAGGGGAGTGGGCTGCAGGGAGGGAGAGGTGGCGTGGGGGCTGGACCAGGGCTGGGCAGGAGGACTGGAGGGGGAGGAGAAAATGATTCAGGCACTTCAGGAGGACAAGTTGAGTTTGGCGAGATGTGTGCACGGCAGGCGGAGAAACCAGAGGTTCCCGTGGGTGGGGATCCGCACACATTGCCAGGCGGGGCCAGGCAGGGCAGAAGGGCAGGGCTGTTTCTGCAGGTCAGTCCAGGAAATGTGCTGGGGTCATTGTCTCTTGCTGTGCAACCCCCCAGACCTTGGCCCAAGCTCTGGTCACCTGAACTGGGCTCTACTGGAGGGAGCTGGTCTTGATAGTGGTCTCAAGTGTGGGTGGCTACAGCCTGCTCGTTCTCTCTCTGTCCCTCTGCTCCTCAACCCCATGGAGTCCCTCCAGGAGACTAGCTGGACTCCTCACACCAGGCTCAGGGCCAAGTGCACAAGCCCCAGCCTGAGCTTCCTCAGGACCTAGGGTGACGCCTGCCCCGTGGTGGACCTGCCCTGATGGTGTCACACTGAGTGGGCTAAAGCACATCCCAGGATGGCCAGGATCCAGGGAGGGGAACCACACCAAGGTCACGACGTAGACTCCCACGGCCACTAACGAGCCCTGGGACCTTGGAGAAGTCACTCTCCACACCTCGATGCTCTCCCCTTTACCCTAGGGGTGCACTAGCATTTTGTCATAGTGTCCTTGTTTAACAGAATACAGCTACACCTGTGAAGAGCGGGCAGCGTGCCCGTCACAGGGCGATGGCGACATCCTCACGGCGGCTGCTGCGGTGGAGATGTGTCTACACCACACCACTGTCCAGGGCCTGCCCTGACCCCGCTCTTCTCAGGGAAGGTCCGCTTCCTCCCCAGCTGTTGGGAGCAGTGGTCAGCCGGGAAGTCTCTTGTCTCCTGCCAGCATCTGCTACCAGTCAGAGAGGCCCAGCCATCCTCAGGTGTGAGGGCGGGCTCCAGCTAGGACGGCCCCTTCCACCCCCTCGATTTTTTTTTAATTAATTAATTATGGGTCAGCTATTTACATGAATAACTGTTGCCATGCCAACCCAGAGCATCTCGGAGTGACAGCATGCTTTGTCCTGCTCCAGGGAACTGCTCCTTCAGCCTGCCTTTCTGTCCCTGTCCCCTGTGCCTGTGCTCACCCTCCTCCCTCCCATCAGTCCCCTCAGGTGTTCCCGTTTCCCGCCAACCAGCCCCAGAAGAGCGTAGGGCACGTGATTCCCTCCATTCCTTCCCACCATCCCCCACAGGCCCAGCATCTATCTGTAGGAAGATGCGTAATGATGAGAAGTTACTGTGAATTCAGGAATGCTCTAAGATGAACGTGCTCGATTCACCCCGCCGGCCTGAAGAGCATCGCCGAGATAGCCCAGGGACACGTAATTGATTCTGACGTGGCCACTGCTTGGCACCCGCCATGGTTCAGAGCCTGCTGCCCACCCCCAGCTGCCGGCACTCGGGGATTGCAGGATGCTCTGCTTACAGGTCAGCGCCCTGTGGCCCCTGTTGCCCGGAGTGGCACCCACAGGCCTCCATCAGCAGCTCACCTGGAAACTTCTTAGAATGGGGACTCTTGGGACCCCCCAGACCTACTGATCAGAATCTATATTTTACCAGGATCTCCAGATGATTCTTATGCACATTAAAATTTCACAAGAATGCTTTCATCGAGGTGGCTGGGGTCACCGACCATCCGTCAATCAAGTGCACAGGCTCTGGAACTGGCAAGCTGGGTATGAATCCCAGTTCTTGATCCGTACAACACAGATTCAGGGGGCTGCAGCCTGGGGCAGGCCATGGTGCGGGGCAGAGATGCAGTGGAGGGAGAACCAGGCGCGGATCCTGTTCTCTGGGTGCCTTCCGCCTGGTGGGGGAGATGCGTGCAAATTCATGTGCAATCGAAAGGTTCCAGGAGAAGTAAACAGGGCCGCTCACTCATGCTGATCATTTAGCAGGCGTCACTGAGTGCCGACTCCACGCTGGGAACTGCGTGCATAGAATAGCTCATGCAGCGGAACTCGGCCTACGAGAGACGTCAAGGAGGGCTTCCCTGAGGAAGCGACACTTGGGTTGCCCATGAGGTCATGTTGGGGTTCACTGAGATGGGAGTGGGGTGGGGCCTGCAGAAGGTCTTGTTGTGGAGAGTCGTGTCTTGTCAGAACAACCTGCCAAGCCTGAGACATCTTGGCACAGAATTTTGGTGGGGGATCCCTTACAGGGAGGCCCATGGGGCCCTGCAGGCTTCCATGTGTGATCTGAGACCAATCAATCAGACGAGGGCGCCCAGGAGGGGCCGGGGTAATGGACACCATTTCTCAAGGGACACGAGACCCCAGCTCACAACTGATTAGGTATGTTAAGCGGGGCACTGGGCTGCGGAGCCACCTCATAGGAAGTGACACAAAGCAACTTTGTTCCCTTCGTTCATTCCGCGAGATTAACAACCACGCATTAGTCGCCTGCCAGGGCCTGGTGCGGTGGGCACGAGAGTTACGGCTCCGACGGAGGCAGACATGAATCCTGGCTCTGGCAAGCGGCGTCGCAGCAGAGGGAGGCACAATAGACAGATGGGAGCACGGGGCACATTACCTGACGACAACAGCCGGGGAGGAAAACAGAAAGGATCTCTTCAGGTATTTATGAAGGAAGCGGGAAAGGGAGCCAGAGAGGAGGACCGGCGGGGGAGGAGGCTTGTCTACATCAGGCGGTCAGGGAAGGGCTGGGGCAGGGTGACAGCAGAGACCTGGAGGAGGCCTGGGGGCCGATCCCCAAGGACATCTGGGGTAAATCCCATCCAGAGGGGGAGCTCAGCACAGGCCCTTCCCCTGCTGGGAAGGCGAGATGACTTGGAGACCAACTCCTAAGCAGGGAAGCCCCTCCTTGAAGCAGGTGGTTTGTGACTGAGGTGTTCAGAGGAGGTGGGCTCAGAGTTCCAGGGTCCCCAGACAGATGGGACTGAGCTGACTTGGTAGCTGTGAGTTTATATCCACAGGAGGTGAAGAGACTTCTGGGATCAAGGGCAGGAGACTTGAAGGCCAGCTCATCCTCAAGAGACACAAACATCACTGCCTCTGAAAAGCCTTCCAGCTCCTCCCCTGTGCCACCTGGGAAGCCCTTCCTCTGGGCCACTCTGCACCTTGTATCAATCATCACCTGCTCTTGTCTCACTGTGTTCTCTTCTTTGCCTACACATGTGTCTACTCCAGGAAGCTGCACCCCACACCCCACAGGGGTTGGCAGACCATATGTTCATTAAGTCCAGTGTCCAGCAGAGGGCTGCCAGCTAGAGAGAGTTTGGCTGGAAGTGGGCAGGGCAAAGAAGGCAGAGTGAAGAGAGAGAGGACTGGAGACCAGTCTGGACCTGAGGTTTGCAGAGGTGGGTCTGGCTGTGCTCTGTATGGAACCAGGCAGGAACTGATGATTGACAATGCCAACAGCCACGGCCACAGGAGGGGAGGAGGCCCCTGCCCTACACATGAGCAGAGGGAATGAAGAAGAGACGAGAGGGAGGAAGGGCTGGTGGAGAGTGAGAAGGAGAGGTGACCCTAGGCTCAGATGCTCGGAGGTGGAGGAGAGGCAGTCTCTAGCGGGTGCCACAGCGGACACCCTGCACGGGTCGGCTCAGTGATTCCTCCACGTATCACTATCTCCATTTCTCCCTGGAAGAGACTTCTAGATGACATAGCAGACATTAGAATCTGAGCAATGATGCTAATAACAGGGTAGGCCAATGGCTATTAACATCCACTTGCATCCACGCTGGGTGCCTTTAATGGACCTGGGATCCCCGTGGACGGTCCATGAAGGCGATGCACCTGGTGAACAGGACCTCCGCTCTCTCGAGGCGCGGCTGGATTCGGAGAGCTGTAAAACCATGATCACGTTAATGATGAGCCCGCATTGCAAGAGCACATTAAAATCAGATTAATTAGTTAATTTAAAATAACAATACCCATTAAGACCATCAGGAAAGCCTTAATTCGATTTAGTATCCCAGCTGTAAACTTCTCACAGCTTTTCTCAGGAAACGTCTGATTCAGGTTCATGATGCTGAAATGAGGCTCTCCATTCTTCCCCTTCACTTGACAAGTATTTATTGAGCACCTACTAGATGCTGCTGCAGGCTCAGCTGGGCCTGGGGATGGGAAGAGGAACAGGACAGGGCCCTGTTTTTGAGAAACTTGCCCTTCAGTGAAGGAGAGGGCCCAGGGAATAGTCGGTGATGGTTCAGGGGGGCAGGTCAGTGCCAGAGGGCATGTGGAGGAGTGGGCTGCTCATTCTAGGGCCTGGGAGGCTGACAGAACCCAAAGCAAACGTCCTCTGGTACTGCCTGGAATGACAGTCACGAAGCCATGGCTAAGAGACTCTGGAATCCAAGCTGGTCCACTTGTGTTTCCAGGAGGCAGGAAACTCAGCACTGCCTGTGTTGGGGAAGGGCAGTCACAGCTCCAGGCTCTCCTTTCTCATTGTACTCAATGTTCTCAAAGCTCCAAAAGTTGGGTTCAGAGCCTGGTTTCCGCTTTGTGAAGAAAAACGAAGAGGCGCTCTGAAGAGTCCTCAGTCTCCGGAAGGGCATATTGAGGATGTGGGCAACTGTGTTTGCTTCTGGGCCTGATGTCCAGATTCGCAGCCACCTCTCCCTGCCAGGCTTACGTGAGGAAAGTGGTTCCAGGTGCAGGAAATGGCCAGGGCAAAGGTGCTGAGGTTCTAAAGGATCCACATGACTCAAACTTGATGGAGAAGAATGTTGCTGACTCCAACAGAGCGAGGCCAGAGATGGGCCTGTAGGAAGAATTTGGACCCCACTGTGGGACAATGTGAAGGTACCAAAGGATCTCCAAAAGAGCGATGACATCCCAACATTTATATTTTTTAAAATATCCCTCTTGTTGCTGAGGGAGACTAGAGTGGAGATAAACCTCCAGATCAGTGTTGTCCAAAAGAACTTCAGTGATGATGGGTGACGAACAAGTTCCTGCCTGTGTTATTCAATATGGCGGCCACTCATCCCATGTGGCCCTAGAATAGATGTGATATGGCTGGCATGACTGAGGGGCTCAGCTGGGCTAATTTAAACTTCAATGGCCCCATGAACTGCCAGCAATCCTAGTGGACACAACTCCAGACCCTTCTCTAGAAATGGGGGACTGGAGACTTTGATCCCAAGTCCCTGTTGACACCTACCTTTCTCACCTCCAATTTTGTTAGGATGCACTCTGAGAAGGAGAATTGCTGGGTTCAAGGGAAGGCACACTTTCAGGATTTCTTTTGTTCCCATTTCCAAATTGCTTTCCCAAGAAGGTCTTCAAACTCATTCTTTCACGGTGGTAGTGGACAGCCATGTTCCATGTGCTCACTGAAGTTGGGTATTATCTTTTGGTTTTATTTTTCTGTGGCTTCTCCTCTGGCTGGAGCAGTAGGAGTGGTGGATTAGGAGCTGACTTCAAAGACAGTCCCTATACCTCCTCTGCCCTCCAAGGATGTCCATGGCAGCCCGTCAATCCTTCCAAGCCCATTTTGCAGAATAATAATGATAAAGACATCCAGGATGCTCTCTTGGATTCCCTGTGCAGACCAGCCTTGTGGGAGGCAAGCTTGCATTTCCTTTTCTTTCCCAGACCCACCCACTTGGTGTCTGTCCTCTGCATTATTTTTCAATTAACAACCCAATCCTCTGGATTACGGTTTCTCATTTCCCAGGATTATTAGTAGTGAAAATATTAACAATAATGAAAAATATTGGCATCAACAATCCCCTCTGCCCAGAGCTCCGGCTTCCAGGCTTGGTGTAATTAAAAAGCAAGGCAAACAGGCAAATAAAAAGCCCGATGCCCCCTCTGGCCTCAGAGAGGACACGGGAGGATCGTGGACCCCCAAATAGGCCATTAACACCGTGCGCGAGCCATCAGCAAATATGGAGGAAAACAAATGAAGCCCCGCTTCAGGGAGAGGAGCAGCCTAATAAATCTCATCCAAAGTGGCTCTTGCTTCCAGCCCGGAGCTGTGATTAGAGGGCCACGTCAGGGCAGCAGAGAGGGAGGCAGAAGGAGCCCCACTCCAGGGGAGGACGCTCTGTCCACGCGGAACCTGAGTCCCACCTGAGGCAGGCACGACCCTCACCCACCTCTTTGGCTTCCACCTGTCTGCCCCGCATGTCCCCTGGGTCAGTCCAGCCCTTTCCTCCCTCTAAGCCCATGAATGACACTGCACCCTCCACGCCTTCCGGCACCAGCAGTCTGGCCCGGGGTCTTCCCTCCTGCCTATTTGGTGCATTGCCTTGGGACCCTCTGCTCCCCCCTCCTACCCTGTGCCCTCCAAATTGGCCCCTCCCAGCAGCCTCAGCAGACTCTGCCTTCAGAGTGGGCCCCTCTGGGGATTTGAAGGGGTTGAATTCACACCCGAGCTCTGACCTTGAATGACCTCAGGTAGGTTAGTGCCTCTCTCTGGTCCTCAGTGTCTCCGTCAGCAGGAGGGCAGCTTCCTAGGGGCATGTTCTGAGGGCTAAACAAAGTCCTATTTGCAAAGGGGCCTACACAGTCTGGCACTTTGTACACAAAGTAGGTGTTCAACTAAAGTTAATTGATGATCCTCTTACCCCATGCTTTCTCCCACCTAGACACCCAGTTTACAGGAACATTTGGTTTTTATATTGCAATTGGAACATTCTTTGTCTTTCATCAGACTGGGGTGATCTTGGCTTTTCTTTGTCCTTCCTTCCAATAGCTGATATAGGGCGGTTATGTGCTAGGGCAGCCAAATGCTTGACGCTTGGCGAGGAGACGGGTGAATGATGGGGATGTGCTCCTTTCTCCTTCTCCTTGGGAAGTTGCCTAGCCATGCTTCCAGCTGGCTGAGACCCCTTGAGACTTATTTGCCAGGACAGCGATGAGGGAGCCTTGTCACTTGCTTCTGGTCTTCCAGCCTGCTGGGCTGCACTCCCCACCCCCATCCTGGGCCTGGAGAGTCTGAGTCTTGCCCCCACCATGCACATGACCACCCCACTTTGGAATGCTCACCCTGCCTCCTGGAATTGCACTGTGGGGTCTCCTAACCTTGGCTAGGAAAGGAGAGCACGATCTGAATTTCCAACAATAGGGTAGTCTGTTAAATAAATTGTGGTGCCCTACACGCATTTATGGTATTTTCTTTTTCAATGCTAAAAGCAGGTTGCAAATCAGTATGTAAAGTAAGAACTTATTTTGGTGAGCAAAAGGAAAACCAACTCTATACGCAGGAGCCAAAATTTGTCGTGGAGAATCTACGCCGCAATGTTAGCAATGGAGTTCTCTTCTTTTTTGTGGGTGGTGGGCTAACAAAGGACTTTGATTTCTTTCTTTGTGCATGTTCTGTAATTTTGTGATTTGTTTACAATGAGCATATATTTCTTCAGTCTCAACTAAATAAACAAATAAAGAGGAGCAGGACTGGTCTCCGAGGCCTCGTTTGCATACATTTGCATACCATCCCATCGAGCGCCATCCATCACAACTCTATCCCAGCAGCCTCCGATCAGAGATTGGAGGATCGAAGTGGCCGGGCTGGTTAGGGGTTCGGGCGAACCAGGAGCCCTGCCCCTCAGGAGGACTTTGCAAACCCAGCGTGAGAGTCAGGGCCGGCCTCCCCCTCCGCATCCTCTGCTGCCTCTCTGTCTGCACGAGGGTGACTCCAACCCCCAGGCAACAACAGCTCCGTTGTCACATTTCCAACCTCGAAGGCGTCTTGCTTCCACTCGGTTGGCAGCGATTTCATGTTATTCTCACTGCTTTGACCTTAAGTGGCTGATTTCCCTTTCTGTCTCCCTTTCCCTGGGTTCCGCTCCCCCCGCGCCTCCTCTCTCCTGGCTGCGACTGTCTGAGCGGGCATCCGAGCTGCCATGGAGCTCGCCTCCTATTTTTGTACTTTGTGAAACTGGAGGATACAAAGGGCCGTGAGTACGATGCAGCTCTCAGTCCTGCCACGACATGTCTGTCTCCTTGCTGGGCGGGGCCCATGGCGTCTCCAAAGCAGTGGCAAAGCAATAGCCAGAGGGATCGTGCCCACTGACGGGGCTCTTTCTCCGTGAGTCTTTGTCCTGCAAAAAGAATAGATCGAAGCCCCCCAGCTCCCCACCCACAGGAGCTGGAGTCTGCTCAGAGGCTTCCCCCTCCTATCAGAAACACCTGCTCCTAGTTCAAGGGGACAAGGTACATCGCTTGTACCTGGTAACATCAGGTGGGATGGGAAGCCCAAGTTCCATGGTGCATAATCCCCAACCCATCTGCTCTGAGTTCCCCTGACCGCCACTCATCAGGTTACATTACAGGCTGTGGAGTTTGGTCACCTGCTGGACCCACCTGGCCCCGGTCCATCCCCACCCAGTGACAGCAGGGCTCTCCTGGCAAGCCCTGCCGCCCCCAAGTCCTCCTTCCTGCACCTGCAGATGGGGCGATCTCGGCTGTGAAGCTCAGTGTCCTCAAGTCTCAGTGTCCTCATCTGTCCCTGAGGACAAAGCAGCCCCTGCCTCCTGGGCTCCTTGTGATAAGTCAGTGACCTCATTTGCAGAACGTTCAAGATCAGCGTCTGCCCGCAGCTGCCCTCAGGGAAAGTTAGTTGATCATTTAATCTTTCTGACAAGACTGGATGGGGGTGCTGCGGGGTGCCCCAGGGTTTGGAAACACTGGTTGTTATTCACCATTGTTGTGAGATCAATGATCCGTTTAAGTCACCTCTGTGTCCTGGCCTGGTGACCACTCAGTATGTCACCTCCTTCCCGCCCCTGGGAAAACACAGATTTAGACCCAGCCCTCACTTGGCTCTAGACAAGGAGCTGGTGGGAAATGGGTGGGAAGCTCTGCAGTCCTTTCAGTTGGATTCCACAGCCCCCGGAAGTTCTCCCGTGCGTCTGGCCTGAGTCTGCTCCTCTGTCATTCAGTTTTCTTGCTCTGTCCTTGGCAGGGAATCATCTTCTGCAAGATTGCCCTTCGTGATTGCAACAGACTGAACGTGTGCGTCCTCCCAAATCCCCAGGCTGAAACCTCATCTCCAGCCTGATGCTATTGGAAGGTGAGGCTCTTTGGAGGTGATTAGGTCATGAGGGTGGAGCCCCCATAAATGGGATCAGTGCCCTTAAAAAGAGACCCCATAGGGCTCCCTCATGGACACAGAGAGGAGGCCCCACCTGTGACCTGGGAAGCCGTCCTCACCAGACATGGAATCTGCTGGCTTTCCCACCTACAGAACCCCCTGATGAACTTCTGGGGCTTCTAAGCCCACCAGCTAATGGTGTTGGCATAGCAGCCCAAGGGACAAAGATGGCTGGCCTGTAGCTAATTATTCTTTCACCTTCTGTGGTCCTCTTCCTTCCCCACCTGTCCCAGGGAGGGATGAAGCTTGGCCGGTGTCACAGCGCAGGGCTTGAAGGAAGCCACCGTTGCTGGGGAGGAGAGGGCTGTGGGGATGAGAAGCAAAGCCACACAAGGGGAGGGCTGGGGTTTCTGAGCTTTGGAATCCCAGCTGGGGCTCCAAGTGAGTGTCCCAGAGTCCCCTCTCTTCCCAGGTGGCATTTGTGTGAACAGTGCCAAGGGGGTTCTGGCAGAGATTCCCCGAGTCTCAGTGGTACTCGGTGTCTGACCGTGAGCCCTGGGGTGGGGCGTAGTCTTCTTGAGAGCGTCTCAGGTACCAGCCATGATCCACCCAGCAAATACCAGGGGTGACCACCAGAAGGAGCCTGGCAGGAGACAGGCCAGGCTGAGGCGCAGGAGGCCAGCCGGCCAGCTGCCAGGTGATCCCTCCTGATGCTTATTTCTTGAGGTGGAGACGGGAGGACACGGCTACCCCAGCACTGGACCTCAGGATTTCGCTCTGGGTGGCTGGGCATGCGTGAGCCTGGCCAGGGGCATGTCCTGAGTCGGAGGCTGGAAGACACAGCTCCACCCTACGTGCCGCAGGTGCCCTGTCCCTGTGTGGCCGGAAACCGCTAAGGCAGGGCCCTCAGCACAGCTCCATCCCTGCTTTCTCCTCCTGCTGAGGCCCACCAGCCAGGCCCAGGGCAGCTCAGGACGGGCTGTCCAGCATGGAGACAGGTGAAGTCTGGGTCTGTGATGACCCAGGGGTCCCAGGTCTTTGCTGTGGACAGTCCCAGAAGGGTGGGGCTAGCCATTGCTGGGACCCTGATCTCGGAGGGCAAACTCTCTAGCGGCTTGCTGACCTCAGAGCAGGCCCCTGCCGCGGGTTCCCCCAATGCCGTGCAGCAGGTCCCTCTGGCTGCACACCTCTCGCTGGGGCTGTGGCAAGGACAGGCAGCGTGCCCTCCTGCAGCAGGGTCACGCCCTGCTTGGAGCGCCTCTGGCCGATGCTTCTGATGCAGGGCCTGGATCCCTGAGCTGCAGCGAAGCCAGTCGCTGCAGGTGCTGGGTAGGAAGAGCTCACCCTGACTCTTCTTGGGAGTCTTGTTCTTCCCCGCCCCCTTCCTGGCCGGCTCACCACTAGTGATCACCGGCAGGGGGATCTGGGGAGCTGCGAGTCTCAGGGTTCACTAGCATGACCCCCGTCTGCCGGCACACACACAACCACGCCCACTGCAGACGGGACTCTGATGTGATGTTCTGCTCTGGGCAGCTCCCGCGGCTCTCTGGAATTTGAAGGGTGAGAGAAAGTGATTGCTAGACCCATCGGCCTCCCCTCAAGGCCAAGCCAAGGTCGTGCCAAGGGCTCAGCACCTTTTCCACCTGCATTTTTCCTTTCTGGGGAGAAGAACGGTCTCCCAGGAAGCCTCCAAGGTTGGAAATTGATTTCTCTATTTCCACATGCGTTTTGATTCCAATTCAGGGCTTAGAAGAACACAGCCCTCCTCCCATTGATCCTGGTCCACTGAGCAGCGGCCGGAATCAAAGGGGCAGGGTTGCGGGGGACTCCCCAGCGTCCTCCGGCCAGAGGAGAAGCTGGCTTCAGAGAACTCGTCTCCTTGTTAGTTTTTAAGATCTGCAATCTGTTTTGTTTGGTTCTGCGTTTGTTTTTTCCTCCTTTTGCAACAAACAACACAGGCTCCCAGGGCTCAAGCCTGCCGCCCTGGTGCCCGAGCCCCGCTGCCGGGAGGGGCCGCTCTTTGTGACCCATCCTTTTACTGGACATGGTGCGGCCTCAGGACCCCGAGGGAAACCCCACTCAACAGCCGGGGGTCCCCCGCCGCCCCATCCTCGGCACACATGATAAGGATGTCTAATTTCGTGGGCGCCTGGGATGGTTTCAATGTGTCCCCTGATGTTCCTGCATTGGAAACTTGATCCCCAGGGCGACTGTGTAGAGAGGTGGGGCCTTTAAGGGGCACGCTGGTCCTGGGGCACTGCCGCCAGGGGGTTGGTTGTCCCAGGTGGAGCCTTGGAAAGGCGAGCCTGGCTCTCTCTCCTCTCCCTTCCAAGAAGGGAGAGATGGTGCAGCGGGAAGGCCCTGACCCCCGGCCAGCCCCTCGCTCTCATCCCTTCCCAGCCTCCCAGCCTCCCAGCCTCCCAGCCTCCAGAACTGCAAGGAGACTCATTTCTATTCCCAAGACGTGGCCCCACCTGGGGTGTTCAGCGCCAAGCTAAGACGATGCCCCCCACGCTCCTGCCTGCGGTCCCCTGTGCAGACTCGGGACCCTCCTGCTCATGCTCCGTGGTAGACTCCTGAGGGACTGCCACCGGGAGGGGTAAGGCCAGCCTGCAGGAGTCACCTGTCCCTTGCCCCCCAGGCTCCAGCTGTCCTTGGCCTTGGCCGCTGTCCCTGAGCACCTCAGGGCCTGCTCCGGTCTCCTTCCTGGGGAGCCGCCGGTCCCTCCCACAGGCGCTCTCTGCTCGGTTGTCCTTGCACCCCTGGGTCTTGGGCCTGGGCCTTGCCAGATCCCTGAGCGTGACTCACTCCCCCGCCCCCCTCTTTGTCAAGACGACAGACCCTCCTCCAGTTCTGGAAAGAGCAATCCCCCTTCATCAGCGTCCCCCCTTGTTCCTGTCCCCGCCCGGTCACCCTGGGGTTCTGGTGGTAAGGGCTGCATCGTGTCCCTGCTGAGTCCAGGAGGCAGAGGGGGTGCAGCCCAACCCGTCTCAGGGTGCGCCTCTGTCTGGAGACGGGGTCTTCGAAGAGGTCATGAGGTTGCAGGGAGCCATCGGGATGGCGTCCGGAGTGCCAGGTTCTCTTGTGAGAAAGAGGGGACTGGAGACACAGGGAGACGGGGCCATCACACGGGGACCCAGCGGGCATCTGAGAGACAAGGAGAGGGGCCTGCAGCTGCCGGAAGCCTGGTGCGTCTGGACCTGGGTTTGCATGGCGCTGCCCCTGCACCAGGGACCCAGAGCAGACCTCTGACGGCAGGTGTCTGGCTCTCACGGTGAGCCACGTGTCCCCAGGAGGAGGGTCGTGCTCTCGGCCACGAGGGCAGAGACCCAGCTCTGGAGTCACAGACCCGGGTGGTTCCGGTTTGGCAGCTTGGTACCTGCCGTCGGCATGGAGCGTCTGCATCTCCTGCCTCCCTCCGTCAGGACAGCAGGGCGGCCCTGGGCACGCTGCGGAAAGTGCATCACGGCAGCCGCGGGAGGAGGAGAGCTCCCAAGTGGGACTTACTAAAGAAGGCAGGACTCAGGACAGAGAGGAGGGTCTGTTATTCGGAGAGCCCCTCTCTGGACTGAAGTCTTTTTAAATAAACGACACTCAACTCTTGACCGTGAACACTCTCCAACGCTGGGAGCCCTGCAGAACCACAGCCCGGTCTGCTCTGGTTAATGGATTCAGGAAGCTTCCTGTTGGGTAATTGTGTTCACTGAGGGTTTGTCAATATGATTTTCTGTCACATTGTCACTAGGTTCAGCGTGAGGGCTGGTGGCCTCAGGGACTGGCAGGGTGTGCTGAGGGCTGTGGGGTCAGGGTTAGGGCCTGATTGTGGAGGAGCCGGGACCCCCTGGTCCCTGGCGAGTGGCTCCCTGGGCTCCCTGCTCTCTGGGCTCCTGCTCACCCGAGTGCCCTGCCTACCAGGACCAGCGAGGGCACAGGCTGTGCCAAGCAAAGGGCCTGGTCAGCAGTTGCCCTGCCTGGCACACAGGACTGGGGGTACCAGGTGCCTGCAGAGGCTCAGGACGATGAGGCTGGCCAGGGCGCTGACTCCACCCCGAGCTCTCTGCGTGTGCGCCACCCGTCAGGAGAACCAGGAAGGGCAGCTGGGCGGGTTGATTGAAGTTTTATTAACCTGCCACCCACCGAGGGGAGTAAATCAAAAAGCCCACATTATTGAATCACTGGCTTTAGGGACATAGATGTTGTCTCTGCCCCCAAGTGCCCCAGCTGCGTGACGCCGCATAAAACACAGTCACCTCTCCGCGACGACGGGCGCACAATCAGGAGGCTTAGATAATTAAATTATATTTCTTCCGAGCTTTGAAATGCACCGCGTGCTCGTTTGGCTTCTTGTTGCTGCTGTTTGACTTTCAGCCTGTTGGTTTTCCTGTCTGTTTTTTGTCTGATTGACATTGAAATGAATTTATCTTGGGGTTCACACCCAAAGTGGACAAGGCGTTGTCCCCAGGGGCGTCGGGTGGGGTCTGCAAACAATCCACCCCTGAGATACGATTACTGGAGAGCTAGGTTCCTTCTCTATACCTCCCTCCCTCCCTCCTTCCCTCCCAACTGCCCATATCTATACATTTATTAATTTATCCATCTGTCCACTTATTTCTGCAATGGTATTGGATTCTCGTGCTGGGTATCGAGGTTTTGATGGGAGAAGGAAGAAGGCATTCTTCCATCAAGGCAGTGGATTTCCTCCGTCAAAGATGGCTGTGGAAACACCTCCCGCCCCACACACTCTTCTGCAAGGTGGCCTTGCCATGCCCCCAGCGAGCTGGAATCCACATCTCTCTCCTTGAATCTGGGCTGGACTTATGTAACCAAATGACTCTCTCATAGCCAGGAGAGTGTAGGTGAAATCACGTGGCACTGAGTGACTTCCCAGGCTAGATCAGAAGGCTGTGCAGCTCACTTTGGGAGCTATAAGAAGTCTGAGTATCCTGAGACCACCCTGCTGATGTTCTGACCAATCACTGAGCTGCTCTTGACCAATAGAAATCAATTGCCAGTCAGTGAGGGCGCCATCTTGGTTGCCCAGCCCAGGTGGACATTTGGAGGCCCACAGTCCCAGCTTACATCTGATTGTACCTGAGTAACAGATCCAGGTGAGAGCTGTCCAGAGGATCTGTCCCCATATGCTTGATCCATGGAACTGTGAGCAAAGTACAATGATTGTTTTAAATCACCAAGTTTGGGGGTTTCCATAGCAATGGTGACTGGACTAGGCTCTCAAGGAACTTACTTGCTAGGTGGGGAGACAGATGTTAAAGTCTCCTACAAAGAAGAACCATATAGAATTGTGAGAGCACATTGGCCAGAGAAGTCAGGGAAGCTGCCTGGAGAAAGTGGTGATTGATTGAACTCTGGAGGGAAAGCAGGAATTTAATAGGGGGTGAGAAGAAGAGTATTCTGGCATGATCAAAGATCCTGGGGCAGGAAGAGATATTTCAAAAGGTCAGTGAAGTTGCAGGATGGGGAGCAAAGAGAAGCCAGAGAGGAACACACCTAACCTTTGGGTGCTGAGGATCTGGGCATTTATAAGGAGAGCCGTAGGGCCGGAAGCAGCCCCAGTTGGTGCAGAGTGTGGTGCTTCATGAGCATGGTGAGCATCCTCCTGGAGATGGCGCTCCAGGTTGAAAGGACACCTGTGAATGCCAACAGGACCCAGGTTCTTGTGAGGGTCACCCTCCTGCCTGAGGTCCCCATGCTCATCTTTCCTGGGAAACGCCACGACTTCAGATCTAATTGCATGACCTTGGGTAGGTCATTTCACCTCTCCGGGGACTGGACTCGTGGGGATGATTTATAGATCCTTTCAGATTTTGTGAATCTGAGAATCAATCCTCAATGACTTTCCCATCATGACTAAAGTGCTCGCTAAACTTACACAAATAGATTAAGCAGGCCAATGACGCGAAATTATATCTAATGTGATTCATTATCGTCACGTGTGGACGCCTCGCTCCTCTTTCCCCCTCACCCTGCCTTGTTTTAATGGCGACACAGGGATTAGGAAAGGCAGCCACCAAGCAAAGGTCCAGTGACCCCTGGGGATGTCCAGCCACGTTCTGCAGAGGAGAAACAAACGTCATGCCTGTGTTTGTCACCAGGCACAGAGCTGTGTCCCTGGCTGGCCACCCACTCCCTGGAGCAAGTGCTTCCTGGTCAGCCAGGCTCACGTGCCTGAAGGAGGGTGGTGCAGGTGCTGGACACCAGTTTCCAGCACTCTGGGCGACGTGGACTCAGGACCCCCCGGAAATGCAGAGAACAAGGGCGCATGGGGGTCTGAGGTCATTTTCTCTGCCTGAGACCTGGGGCCAGCTATTCTATGTCTCCCAGCAGAAGGCTCCTGCAGACGCCAGCCCACCTGCCTTCCAGCAGCGTGTGGGGATTAAATGAGATAATGCTGTAAAATGCTACCGACTGCCTGGCACGTAGTATGTGCTGAATAAATGTTGACTGCTCTCATTCCCGTCCATTCTGCAAGTCCCTTCCCCAGTAAGTGGAGCTGTGCACAGTTGCGATTACAAATGTCAAACCTCCCAACACCAGGGGCCTGCTCTATGTGTTTATGCTTAAACCGGCTGCTCAGAAAACAGAGCGTGGATGGCTCGGCTCCGTAATCCCTTTTGCTGTTTTTATACGGTCCCTGGGTAAAAAGGAAAACAAAAACAACATTGTAAGTAATGTGAAGGAGAGGGCCCGACCCAGGGGGCCCAGGGACGTCTGAAGCTCCTTCTGCATACCCAGCAGGGCCCTCTCCTGGATCTGGGGTCTGTGCTCCAGGCTCAGGTGTGCACACGGCACACAACTCCTGGCCACCAGGCTGCCTGGAGGATGAGCCCTGCTTCCCCTGACAGCCCAGCTCTGCCTTCCAAGGTGACAATGTTGCCTCTCCTGCCGAGGCTGCAGCCTCTCTTCCAACTGGAGGGCTAGAGGTGAGGCTGGGGACAGTGGGCGGCAGGTGGAGCCAACAGCTAGGCCTCACCGAGCCCAAGCCAGCAAGGCCTTTGCACCTGGGCCTGGGGCCATGGTCTCCAGGGTGGGCAAGATAAAACGGTGGCGTCTTGGATCCATCCAGACAGTAAATTTTTTGAGTCCCTATAAGCTAAAATCAATATTGGCACAACTGTGTGTCATTAACAACTAAATGAACATGACAAAGTCTAACTGCCGCCTATTAAACAAATGAGCTTCCTCTCCGCGCAGGCACAGCGGGTTATTAAATTCTTTATTACAGGAACATCGCCGCTCGAAGGGGGTAAAAACGCGTCTCTATGAGTCATCTCTATGTGTTTCCTGTGCTCGCCCGGGACGCTCTGTGCATGGACCTTCTCCCGCGGGAGAGAGGGAGTGAGTGACACCTATCACTCACTCTGTGCATGGGTGCACGCAGTCCTTACCAACAAATATCCATCCAACACTTGCTACAGGTTAGACTTCTGCAGGGTCCAGGGATGGACCCTTGCTCAGGTTACGACACTTGCAACTGTATCTGAGATGACCCAATTGCCACTGGCCTTAAATCCAAGCATGTTAGCTTTCCCCCAACTGAGAACCTGGCGGTGAGGTGGTTCCAGTGCTGGGGCAAAGATTCAGTGATGTCATCACCAACCGTGTTACCATCTTTGTACTCTGCCATTCCCAGTGGACTGTGTGTCCCCTCATGATCACAAAATAGCTGCCATAGCTCCAAGTGCCTTGAGCACATACAGCGGTATGCAAAGGAAGTTTCTACTCCACATCTCATTGAATCAGGAAGTGAGATCGTTTCCAGAGGCCCCCCAGGGTCTTCCCTCAGGTCTCATTGGCCCTAGGCGGTGGGAAGGCTCAGGCTGGAGATGTGGCTTTTCTGGAACTGGTGTGAATGGCTGTTTGCAAGAACAAGGGTTCTCTCCTTTCTCCAGGCGTCTGTGATCCCTGCTCTGCCTGGCATTTCTCTGCGGCTCTCTGGACGCCCTCACCCCCCACCCCCACTCCGTGCTCCCAGGGCTGGACTCCAGTGTCCTTGAGTGGCTTCTAAGTTGCCTCTGGCTTCAGTTGGGGGTGTCCTGGTTCCCACTTGCCTGGAGGAGCACAGAGACGGGCTCAGCACCACCTGCGATTCCTCTGGTCTTGGAGGGCGGGAGGGGCAGAAAGATGCGCAGGGAGGGGAGGGGAGGGGCTGGCCAGCGTTCTCCAGCAGCCCCAACTGTCCCCAGCGGGTGGACAGCGGCAGACGGGCCTGTGCCCCTGTGGGGTCCCCACAGCATGGGGAGGTGACCCGGCTTCTCGGCCTCCCCGTCTCAGCCGGGTCTGAGGAGCAGCCGTGCTGGACTTGGGGCTTTGCCCGGCCCTGATGCTCTCCAGGTTCACAACAGCCAAGCCGGGCGGACACTGCGGCCTCCGTTTTACAAACGAGGAGACTGAGGCCCAGAGACACGATTCCTCGCAGGGCTCGAGGGCAGTCACGTCTCCAGACTTCACACCCCCTGCTCCTCCCTCCAGGCTGAGGTTCCTAAGCTCTGCTCTGGATGGTCCTGGGTCCTGCCTGCTGCCCGGGGGTGTGATCTGCTGGGGAAACGCAGGGACGGCTGTCTTCTCAGCTGACAGGGAGGATGCTTTCCTGCCTCCGTCTCCACCACGCCGTCGCTCTCCCGGCTCATCAGAGCCTGTTGGCCTCAGCTGGTCATCGCTGGGAACCTCAGGTGAAGTGCCTCGTGGCTTAGCACGGGCTTTACCGGGTCAGCCGCAGCTCCACAGCCCACCGTGTGCTGCAGGGTCCCTCTGCACGTCCCCGGCTTATGGACAGAGCGGGACGCTTCCTCTACTGTTTGCGGACCCTGAAAGGTTCATCTGCACATTTCAGGTCCTCGGTGAATGAGGAAGGCCCCCCGGGAGCCCTGGGCTGAAAAGGCGGTGGGTCTGCAGGGGGACACGGGGCGGGGAGGAGAGCTGGGCTCCACGAGCTGTGCCTGCCACTAGCACGGAAGCGGGGACTGTGGACCCGCTGGTCACCGCGCACACCCGGCTGGGCTGCCTCCCTCCAGCAGAAGCCAAGAAGCCGACGTCCACCGTCTTGCTCTTGGTGACTCGCGGGCGGGCAGAGCTGCGGAGGGAGGCCAAGTTGCTGGGTGGTGATCCAGTGACTCAGTAGATGATCACATAATATTGTTCAAACCTGCTTTTTAATACCCGCGACAATGGCGAGGCTCCATCTGCAGACCTTGACCACTGCCCAGCCGAGGGCAGCCGCTTGGCTGACCCTAGGAGAATGCGGCTGGCACGCCGCCGGCCCCTCATCCTTGCGGGCTGGGATTGGGAGGCGTCTCTCTGAAGGTGACACGGCACTTAGTGGGGAGGGCGGCCTGGGCTGCTGGCTGCTCAGCTGGCGGATGAAGACGGAGGTGAGCAGAGGAGGAGCCCGGGGTCCAGGGGCACAAGGAGGCAGCGACCCCTGCTGGCCGGGAGAAGGACGGCAAGAGCAGCCGGCTGGGGGACGTCCTGGGGGATGCAGGGTGGAGGGTTGGGGGCACTGGTGGCAGTGTCTCTTAGGACTTGTCTTTGAGCCCCTCTCCAGATTCCTCCCTCCCTCTGAGACTCCCCCCAGCCTCGGAGGGAGGGGAGATGTCAGTCAAGGAGGAAGTGGGCGTGTGTGGCACCCGGGTCCCTCTCAGCTTGGAAGGGCTTGAAGGGAACCCCGGGGTGAGGCTCGATCCGGGAGCCTTGGGAAGAAACTGAGGGGCACTCACGCATTTGAGGCGGTACCCGAGCTCCGTGTTCCGTAAGGCCTAGTGCTGGGGTTTGGCAGCCTCCTGTCCTGGTGCTCCTGGGGACGCCATGCCATCTTTGGGGACAGGGGACTATTGTGGAGGCTGGTACTGGACAGAGGCCCTGGACGTTCTGCCCCTGCCCTCCTCCTGATGCCCTTCACTCCAGATGGTCCCCTCTGTGCTGCCTACCTGTGTGCCCACCACTCCTACCACCTGGGCATGGCTCCCTTCCGGTCCATCTGGTCTACCTGGTCGATGAGGTCGCATCATCTGCAGACTGCTCCCCGATCCCCAAGCAGAGCGAACCAATTCCTGGTCTTTCTCCTGCAACACTGGGGTTATACTGGTAGAGGCCTCTACGTGTATAATATTGTCACAAGAGCTGTGAATCCTGGGGCACTGGCTGCGGGGACCTCAGGGAGTAGCAAATGGCTCTGTTCCCCACCGCGCTGCAGTGGAGGAGCAGCGACTTACCCTACGCAAGGACACGAAAATAGGGGTCAAAGAAAGCAGGGATCACACAGCCACAGTGACCCTCCCCACCAAAAGCCGGATGGGTGGTGTTTGCCAATTTCCAATGATGGCAGTTTCAAGCTACTAATGCTTTAGGAACAGGCTCATGATCCACCCCAAAATTTAGCGATTGGCTCTAAGCTGGCGGGAGTCCAGGTCCTGGTGACAAAGCTCTCCATCTCTAGGAAGTAGACGGTGGGACTGGGTTGTAATAGCCCACCACCCCTGGAGCTTAGTAGGTACTCAGTTAACATCTGTTGAATGAAGTAGATTACTGAGCACAGAGGGCAGGACTGGAGGACATGGACATTGTCCCTGGATGGCAGGGCATTGCCTTCTCCTCCTCCACTGAGGTGGACACTGTCCAAGATGTTCACATCCCTTTCTCAAGGATCAGGAGAAGAGAAAGCCACAGACACTGGACGGGAAGTTTCCCAGGGTCAGACCTTGAAGTGAGCCTTGAGGCTGTGGCCTGAGGCTGGGAACGGAGGTTCTCTCTGGGCATCTGACAGGATGGAGCTTCCAGAGTGAGGGGAACAGGAGAGGTTCGTCCTCAGTCCACGGCTGCATCATCCTGCCAGCGTCCAGATCTCCTAGGACTAGCCAGGTACAAGCCAGAGGCAAACAGAGGGTGGTCACTAAGGTCAGTGAGGCCTAAGGGGCCAAGGCCAAGGTGGGGCCTACCTTGAACTTGTGTGGGGGCAGGGGTTGGGTGGAGCTGAGCAACACGGAGCCAGGGACACAAACCTTTATCCCCAAATATAGAGCAGATCTTAGATTTTCCATCTAAGGTCAGAATAAGACTTTAATAGTTATCAACAGGGTGCTAACCAGGGCGTTAACACTTGTTCAAACAGGGACCAAAGTCAGAGCAGGGGGACCTGGAGAGGAGACTCCCAGGGGGATCGGGGTCCCCATGATGGGTGACCTGGGCCTACAGACACTAGGGTGGTGAGAGGATGAACCCTGTCAAGGCCTCGAGCTGATTAGGGAGTCAAGTGAGAATGCCCGGAAAATGGGCAGCATTGCTGGCTGGGGCAACGATTCTCAAACCAGAGCATGCACCAGTCTCACCAAAGGTAAGGGCAGCATCACCAGTGAGCGACTTGTACAGTTGCCCAGGTTCCGCACTGAGAAGGGTTATTAGTCGGTTGTCACCATATTGTAAACCCTAATAAATTTAGACGAAATTTTCATTTTGCCCTGGCCCTGCAAGGGATACAGCTGGCTTTCCCTGACCTAGCTTGTTCCTGTGCCCCTTCCCCAGAATTTCTGGATCAGAAGATCTGGGATAGGGCCCGAGAATGTGCCCTTCTAGCAAGTTCCCAGGTGAGAATTTTGAGAATCCTCTGAGCCAAGGACTGAAGAGCACCACGGGATCTTACAGAGGAAGGACCCATCCACGCAAGCTCGGAGGCCAGGCCAGAGCTACTGCCCGGATGCAGAAGTCAAGAGGGCCTCGAGGCCGGCTCGGCTCAAGCCTGCGTTCTCAGGCGTCAGAAGCCAAAGCCCAGCACTGGACTTTCAACGGAGGGGAGAGAAGTGGGGTGCAGGACCCAGGGATCAGGTCTCCGGAGCAGTCGACAGAATCAGGAGAAAGGTTGGGGCATTTGCGTCAAATCCAGGAACACCGGGTCACGTGAAGCAGGGCCCCTGCGTGACCCCCTGCCTAGCTGCTCACCGAGGGGTCCTTGAACTCTGGACCCCAGGGGCCACCTGTGGCAGTGTCTACGGATGCTCAGATGCTCGGAGCCTGCAGACAGGGTGGAAGGCTGGGCTGGCACATCCGGGGAGGGTGGGATCCTGGGGCTGTCCCATCACCCAGGGCCAGCCAGGGGGTCTCCGCCTGCAGGAGGTTCTGGGAATATTTTTAGCACAAACTCCATCCCCAAACAGTTCTTCACGACCCGTGTCGAGGCCCGTGAGCGGTGTTCCTTCCACATACCGCGAAGGGGATTTACCCAGAGCTCGCAGACCCTGGGAGTCAACGAACGTGCTCTGGAAGGTCCAGGGCCTGGTGGGGGCTGTTTGTGAAATTCAGAGTTTATTATATGAGCTTTATTTTTTTCCTGGGGAGAAGGTACATAGCTTTCATCAGATTCTCAAAGCGTGCTGTGACCCCCTCAATAAAGGACTCACAGAAAGGATTTGTCTGAAAAGGAGATTATGCAATAAGTGGCTTGGGATAACTGGATGACTCTTTGGAAAAAATAAATAAATAAAATTGGATTCCCACCTGACTCCTCATCCCAGAGCACTCCAGCTGGACGGAGGATTTAAATGTTTATAAACGAAGGGAAAAAAAAAAAAAAGGCACAGGAGAAACGTGCAAACATATTTCTCACATTGGAGTTGGAAACCAGTTTTCAAAAGGGGGACACAAAAATCTAGACCCCATCTAGGAAAAGGTGGGTCCATCTGTTCCGAACAGTGAAAACTTGAGTGTGAAGGAAAATAAGGACAAGGAACCATGAGGGTCACAGGTCAAGAGGGTAACGGGGGAAAAACACCCACAGCACAATTCGCAGACAAGAAGCAGCTCGTGAAGCACTCAGACAACCCGTAAGAAGAACATTTAAATCATCCAATATAAAGAGGTGAGCACGTTACACAGTAGGTCAGCACACAGGAAAGGACGGCCAGGGTTCAACCCTGCTACCCGAGGAGAAAAAAGGAAAATGTGCAGCAACGTAGTAACTAAGGAAATGCCAGCGGAGACCCAAACTGGGATTTCTGTTTTGTTTTTCTGCCTCACCGACTGAAATTTACACCAATAGTGTTTTATTACGTGGATATTTTATATTTTGTTCCATCCTCTGTAGCTTGATATTTAAATTGCGTGTGTTTCTCAGGTGTTATAAACAACGTTGTCAAGGACAATTTGGCAGCTAAATCCACGCTTATTTACCTGAGATAAACTTCCTGGAGGATCACTAACAGCTCACATCACATAGCTGATCGGATCTTTTCCAAAGTGACCAGCCAGGGCCCTAGGGCAGTTTGCAGCCCTGCTGGGAATAGCGGCTCTGGATCTGCAAACAGGAACATAGGAAGCATCATCGGTGGGCATCTGTTGGGTGCCAAGGATGCGCTGGGCATCGGTGCTTATTCTCCTTCACTCCTACACCAACATGAAATGAAGTGCGCATATTGGTTTCTATCACACAGATGAGCAAACAGGGGATCAGAAAGGTTTAGGAACTTCCCTGAGATTGCACAGCAGAGGAGGAGCTGGGATTCAGGGTGCAGGTCTCTGTGGCCTGCAAGCCCCTGTTATTTTGACCTTGCTGGAGAGCAGATGCAACAAGGGGTTGATGCTGTTTTCCAGTTGCAGGTGGGGGTCCAGGGAGGCAGGGGGCCTCCAGAGACAATCTTCTTCCTACTGACGGTTTCCCCAAAGTTTGGCGTGTCCTCCAGGGACACTCCTGCGTAGGGCTCGGGTTCTGTGCAAGAACTGGGTCAAGGGCAATAAATGCAGGGCGGGGGCTGCGACTCTGGCCTGCTCTGCTCCCCCTGGTTCCTGGGCACATTGAAATGAGCCCCGTGGACCAGAGCTAAGCTTCCCATTGTCCTCGTGGGCACACGAGCTTCCCCAGGACAACGGGAGGAGCATTGCGGGTTCCCTCCAGTCCCAGGAGCTCCAGGCGCTTCCTCCTCTCATCCCTCTTCTCTGCCTTCTCCTGTTTTCACCTTATTGATCTTTCAGGTTTAGCCAGTCACCTGTCTTCCCCACCTTCCCTCTTGACCAGACTCCCCCTCCCCAGGTCACCCAATCAGGTCACTGTGTCCCCAGTCAAAGCCACCGGCCAGCAAAGAGCAGGTGTGTGCTGCCCTTCAGAGATCCCATAAAGTGAGAAGGAGTCTGGGGGCTCAGAGTTCGCTTTTCAAGAGAAATCACTGCCCTCCCCATCCCTGTCTCCAGATCCGCTGCGCGCACCAGGGAGATGAACTACGGGTCTGAAAACAGCCGGTGTGAGCAGAGAGATGAACTGTCCCCTCCGTGTCTGTCACAAACAATAAGTTACTTTCCTTCCACCGCTATTACTCTCGAGTGGCTACTGGTTAAAATTATTCCAAAAATATTTGGCTCTCTCTAAGAACATGAAACATGAGAGACAGGTAAGGAAGAATCAAAAGACTTTAAAAAATATCCGTATTCTTTGACTCGGCGCAATTTCACTCCTACAAATTTATCTGGAGTAAACAATGGTATTTGCAGAAAGATCTAGATACAATGTATCCTTCACAGCATCCTTTATGCTATTGAAGAAATGCAGACAAACCATAGAAGAGACCGACCAAGAAAATGAATGTATCAACAATTAAAAATCAGGCTGTAGGAAAGACAGAATGATCAGAAGGTAACAGCGGTGGGGACCGGGGAGGGTCCAGTATTTGCAGTGTTGCATATTTAATAAAGAAAAAATATTGGGTGGAGAGAGGAAGAAGGCGGAAATGTATGTATCAAAATGTTAGAGCTTTATTCTCAGTGATGGAATGATGGTCAACTTTTCTTTTTCTGTGCTCTTTAATTTTCCACTGCTTTTGTAATTAGAAAATCCATTTTTGAAAAGAAGTGGTTCTGTTGCAGGTCCTTGGACCCAGGGCGCTGTGGCCATGGCAGGTGGTGGTGTTGGACTCAGGGCACGGCAGCTGCTGGGTCAGGTCTAGATGCAGGTGGTCTGGGAGCAGCTGGGCGTGTATTAAAGGTGAGCAGCGCTCACAGATTCATCTCCTGTGATCACTCTCACCTCCCGGATCCCACAGGGGACAATCAGTATCCCAAATACCCAGCCTGTTAGACACAGTGTCTGATTGAAGATCGAGTTCCTCGGATTAGTGCTGGGTTGAAAAATGACCCACTCGTCCCCGGAGACGGAGCAGAGCGGGAGCGGAGCTTGCTGTTTATAACCCAGCCTCTCAGCACTGGGCTCGGACACCTCGCATTTTTGACAGATGATTCTCACGAGAAACTTTCAGTTTCCATTTGATTATGGGCCCATAAACACAGATTGCAGCTGAGCAGAGTTAGGGCTCTGTCTGGATTGGACCCGCCAGAGCTGGGGAGTCTTTCTGGATGTCCCCGGCATGCCCGGCTGGCTCTGAGCAGCTGCCCCCAGCTCTGCAGGTGATCTGCTGTGGCTGTGGAAGGTTCCAGTGTGCACCAGCCTCTGGGGCAGGATGGGTCTTTCCTTGGGATCGTCCAATCCTATTGGAAATAGGTAGATGTGGCCGGCCAGGAGGTTTGCCTGGCTTCCACTGGGTCAGCCATTCTTGTGTTTCTCTCCCGTTCATTCATTCATCACTTGACATTGCTGAGTGGCTTCGTGTGCCCATGACCTGGATTTAGGGATGTCCGGTCCACCTCAGGACACAGGGAACAAATCCCGTGCTGCTCAAAGGAGTCATGCTGAAGGTAGGGTGACAGGAGAACAGTTGGGGGACTAGGGGGACATGGGGGTGGGGGAAGCCAGCCTGGACTCTGAGGAGGGGACGCTGGCCTTTCACTTCAACTCCAGAGACCTGTCCTGAGCACCCAGGCTGGGCCAGGTCCCGAGACCACCAGGCAAGACAGTGCCGTGGCCACGCCCCACCCTTGCGCCCTTTGTTGTCCCTGAGCTTTTCTTCTGACCTTCTGGGCTGGGACTGCTTCTTTCTCCCTCTGTCTGTGGGACAGTGTTGGGGCTGTTAAAGAGCTTGAGCAAGGGGCAAGGTGGTCCCGCACCAGGGGGGTACCTTCGGATTCTGAATCCTCAGCTTGGATGGACCTCGCACATACTCGTTGGCCCTGTGTCAGGTGCTCTGCAAAGCCCTGGGGATGCAGGAGAGGTCCGAGGAGAGACAGTCCAGGGGCTTAGGGGATCCCCACTCTGCTGGGGAGGAAGAGGAGAACAGAGCCCGCAGCCTAGAGGCAAATGCCCACGCAATGCGCCCAGTGCAGAGAGGCTCAGCGGAGACACTGAGAGCTGGGCAGGGCCACAGGGGCTGCTCGTGGGCATGGACCATGGTGACAACAGAGAAGGTGGCCAGGAGTGACCAGTCCCTGGATCCACTTGGACAGTAGGGCCTGCAGGCCGATGGTACAGAAGGAGTCCTGGGATTTGAGCTTGAGAACCGGGAGGATGAGCGGCAGTTTGCTGAGGTGGAGAAACAGGTGTGGGGAAATGTCACCTCCCCTCACCTCCCACGCTTACCCTGTCCCAGGGCTCCTCACCTGCCCCACCTCCCGAGGCCAGGAGGAGGCCTGCGGTGCTCTTTGTCAGCATGTATATCTGCCTGTCTGTCTCCCGCCCTCCTCCCCGCTCCCTTCTTCTCTCCCTCATGGATGTACCATTTGCACCATGCATGCCGATAAGAGGGGGCTCCCTATCTACTGCACCCCATGGTGAGCTCCGTCTTAGAACCCAAGGCCACCCTCTGGTCCTGGACACAGCATTCATGCAATCGAGCACCATCCCTGGCTCAAGGGCCGTGGTTGCTCCTGTCTTTCCAGGGGCTTCACCCGCTCTGGCTCCTTCTCCATGGAAACCTCCGGGCCCACCCGGTGGTTTGCAAGGCCTCTCTCGTGCCCCAGGCCCGGTCTGCACCAGCCTCCTTTGTATGCCAGCTGCTGTCGGGTTGCTGCTCTTTCATCCTCGCTCCTGGGAGGCCCCCGCTCCGCATCCTGAGCAAACACATCTGGACTCCTTCAGACCACATGACAGGAACATCTGCCGCCAGGAAAAGAGGGACACAGAGGCCCTTTTGTAATCGCATCTAATTGTCTCCAGCCCGGGGGAACTTGCACTTTGGTTATGGATTTAAGAACTTCCAAGATGTTTCTAGAAGCATATTATTGCCTCAGACCCAGCAGAGCCTTCTGTGGTCCAGGTGGAGGTAGGATGGAGAGCACAGGAGGAGGCAGGGACAACTGGGACCCAGCAAAGAGCCCTACGCCGTCTGCCCATCTTCCAGCTTCTCTCAGAAGGGAGGGGAAGGAGACTGTCGCTGGTACCCTCGGTATCTCAGGGCCTCATGGCTTCGCAGGGGCAGGGGATGGACACCCCGCTCCAGAGCAGCCTCCCCAGCAGCGAAGTGTGTGTGACCACCCCGGCACGTGTGTCCTCAGCTGGGAGGATGTGGGGCATCTGTTTCCAGGTCTCCAGTGACCTCCCCCCGGGATGAAGCTCCAGCTGCCCAAGTGGGAGCTGGCTTGATGACCTGTCCCTTCCGGGCTGCCTGCCCTCCTGGACCACCTCCCACCTCTCCAGGGGGTCCTGTGTCACCTGAGCATGCCCTGGATCCTCCTCTCAGCTCCTGCTTCCAGGTGAACTGGCTGAGCCCAGGGACAGCCAATGTCAGCATCCCTGTGTCTGTGGGTTGATCCTAGAGCAGTTCAAACAGACGACAAGGTATCTGTGGCTATTCCAAGGCCTCAGAACAGGGGAAGGACAGCAGGACGAGGACAGGCACGCAGGGAAAGAGGCTGATCTCCTGGCATGCTCTGAAGCAGCTCAGCGCGCAGCCCAGGGCCAGACAGGCGCACACAGCCAGCCCTGCATCAGAGACCCTGCTCCGGTCCCTGTCCCTCCCACCTGCCCCCAAACAGGAACAACTTCCTTGCTGGACTCTTATGCCATTTACACCTCCATTCCAGAGCCAGAGATCTGGGCAGAATTTAGATGAGCTAATTTGACATCATTTAAGAGGCAGGAAGACAAAGTCTAGGGGGAGAGCGCGAGTGCTATAGGATTAACCTCAGCCGGCTGTGCGGACACGGCTCCTTCACTCGCTGCCATCACCAGTGGAGCGGGGCTCAGGTGTCCAGCAGCCCCACCCTCGAAACAGGCAGTGCGGGTGCTTCCTGGGCAATCAGGACACTCGTCACGGTTCAGTCACAGATCCGTCACGAGAGTCAAACTGTCCTATTGCAACGTGACCTAGTTGCCACTCTCCCAAAGCCGGCCCTGTCCTCCCGCTCCTTGATGAGCAACTTTTGCAAATACCAGTATAATCAGCTCCCAGGTCCTACGGTCTTGCAGTTTCAACAAACCAGGGATGGCAAATATTTTTTTTTAAACCATGTCCGTACTAAGTATGAAAAACACGATTTCTTGTCGCTATCCTCTGAACGATAGAGAATAACACTAGTCAGATATTTGGATTGTATTAGGTATTAGAGGCAATGTGAAGTTCACCGAAGGGGGAGCACAGGCTATGTGCAAATACTACGCCATTGTATATGAGGGTCTTGAGCACCTGGGAACTTCGTTTAGCAAGGGGTCCTGAAACCAGTCCCCTGGGGTCTCCCTCCTGATATCTGCCTCTTGCAGCCTCTGTGCTGTATAACGGCGAAGCCGGCGTGGAGGACCATCTCTCTCCAGGTCCACTGTGAGGGCAGCGTGATCGGAAAGGGGCACACACAATTGGAAGGACGGAGAGTGAGCCATTCAGACAGTGCTTCTGACGCCCTGGGCTTTGTGACCTTGTCAGGCCCAGGAGGGGGACTCTCCTCACTTGGACAGATGGGCCTGCCTGCAAATGCTTCCTTGGATACCCTGCCACACAACTTCCTGCCTGGAGTGGATGGTGACCCGACAGACCTCAGAGCCACACCTGCCACAGAAGGAGCAGCCTCTGGGTCTCAGCCAAGAAGTCTTCTCTGTCGCTGCCTCTTTGTCCCTGGGAGGGGTTCTTTCAAGACGGGGTGATGGGAGACTCTGGGCACCAGCTTCCCATCTCTCCTGCCTTAGGGCCACGTGCTGAGGCCTGGAAGGAGGAAGATGGGTTGCTATGGGCAGGATGTCAAGGTGTCAGCAAGGGACACATCATAGCTCAGACCATTTCTCTAAGAGTGGGCACTAATCTGCACAGGCATCTTGCCCAACTAGGCTGTCTGTGGGTCCCAGACTTGTCCAATTTTCTTCCCAAGGTCAAGCAGCCAACACCGTGCCCTCCTTGCAGTAAGAGGCATTGCACCATAGCCCTGATGTCACACACAAATGTTCTCTAAGCACAGCTCTGGGCCAGGACCCTGCACGAACACAGACTGAGACGCCTGGTACCTACTGGAGGAGAATGGTGAATAGCAAGCAAGGATCTTGCTAAGCCATCTCCCATGTCCCCAGCAGATGTAATATGGCATGTTCTGATTTGGACTGGGATATAGCCTCAGAATCCTTCTTAACACTGCCATCGAGCTGGCGGCTGCTCACTCTAAAATACAGAGCTGACATCCAAGTGAGACTGATTTTCTCATCTTCCCTGGATGCTTCCATTCTAGGCCTAATTCACTGACACAGATAAATGTGTGGAGCCATGCAGATCCCTCGATAAGAAATGTTTAGTGATTTATAATAGCAGAGATGATCGTTTACCTTGCCCAAAAGTTAAGGGTTTGTGCCACCCGAAGGTTTCAAATCAGGGTGTCATGTGATGCGTGTCCCTGGGTTTGACACCAGTGCTGCCCTCATTTGAGCTGGGAGCAGACTCCAATCTTTGCTGGCCCCTCCCTGAGGGACCCTGTCCAGGGCACGGGATCTGAATAGAGAACAAGGCAGATAAGACAGATGCTTCCACTCAGAGAGGCGTCACACACACACGCACAGGTGTGCTACAGGGCAAGAAAAGAAGGCAGGTCCTTTTCCCACTTAGGGGTCAGTCCCTTCTTAATTCCTAGGTCCCTCTGGCTTCTCCTGCTGGTCTGGCTCAGGTGGGAAAGCACAGATCGTTGGGGCTCCTGGTTGAGCTGATGAGACTCCCTGGGGCCGGAGTGAAGAGTGAACGCAGCCAGCTCTCAGCATAGGCCTGGTGCAGCCGTGAGGCCCGAGGTCAGCCCTAGTGCGGCACTGCCCACCTCCTCTCAACACCAGGACCCAGCTCAGGAGCCACATGGGAGAAGCTGGAGGGGTGTTGAAGCTTCTGTCCCCAGGCTCAGCCACATTCTGGGCAGGCTCCGAGTGGTGCTCCCTCCGGCTGCCACTTCCCTCCCTTTGGGCCCTTCTGCAGCGATGGGGGTGTTGACAAAGGTCCATCCGTCACCCTCAGAAGGCACTTCTCAGATCTGAGAGCCCAGGAAGCTCCCAGAGGGAAGGGGCTTTCTGGAGCCTCAGAATTCCTGGGAGGGGAAAGGATGTTCCAACCCTGGTCCTGCCAAATGCTCCCTCAAACGCAAGAGTCCAGAGCCAGCTGCTGGACAGGGGGTGGATGCGGTCGGCAATGGCTGGGCTCGCAGCCGGGTTCTGAGCATCCCTGCTGAAAGGACCAAGCCGAAGCTTCTCCTAGTTAGCTGCGGGGAGCCCCAAGCCTGGAAATGAATCGTGCCAAAAGCCTTGGGCTGGGCCCTGGGGAGCACGGGAGGCAGGAGAATCAGGAGCTCCAGGAGCACAGAGGCCTTAGCACTGCCTCTTACTTCTGAGACTCTGGACAGCGGTTCTGCACTGGACTCAAACCCAACACCCAGTGCTGGCCCTGGAAGGGCCCTGGCCCTCCTGGCCCCATGGTGGGAAGGAGGCAGTGCACCATTCTGTCCAAACAGCCAATACTGCAAAAATTGCTTCTCTTCAGGATGTATTAGGATTCCAATTTGCAACACATTTCCTTTCCTACACCCGCTTGGCTTTGCAGACACGTGAGAGCTGGTGGCAGAGGGAGGGCAGAGCCCTGCAGGCCAGGCCAGAAAGGACCAGCAAGGAGGGCCACAGTTTCAGGTGAAAATCTATTCTGGAAAAATCAGGAATGGATGCTAATGTGAACTTGGAATATGTGTGTGTGTGTGTGTGTGGTAACAGGCTTGTGCAGCGGGCCGGTGCATGTTAGGAGACAGAGATGTGGCAGTCCAGGGACAGTGGCCAGGGTGACCGATGATGCCTGAGAGTAGCCATCTCCTGCCTTGGCAGGTAGGGTGGCCCGTGTGCCCCTCCAGTCCCCTTGCCTGCTGTGCTCTACCTCCCGGGCTAGGCACTGCTGTGGCCCCGTCCTGCAGATGAGCACACCGAGGAGCCCATTAATAAGGTCCCACTCACTGCTGGTGACAGACAGGGACTGGAAGCCTTCTGTGCCTGTCGAAGTCTCTCACTGGACTGTCCCCAAACCCATCACACTTGGGCAGACTCAGTAGGACAAGCTTCTAGCATAAATGGGTTTTTAGCTCTGAAGAGGCCGAGGCAGCTGCTGTGGAGATGGTGTCTCCATCCAGGGCTGTTGCATTTTCCGGGCTGCAGGGACCCAGGGTGGGCCTTGGAACTGATGTCAGCTATGCACATTTATTTGTGCTCCTGACAGTGTGAGAAGAGAAAGCAGCAAGCTATTGACTTGTCGTCTGAGAGTTTTTGGTGAATATCCCGGTGCTTGATCAATATGGCAGCTCTGTCTTCATTATGGGCCCAGCCAGGGGCATGAACCAACCTGCTGGACGCCCCGGGCCCCGGGGTCATGGCTCTCTGCCAGGATTCCCAGGGCAGGGCAGTGCACGCAGAAGGAGCAGGCTCCAGGCTGTGTGCAGCCACGCAGAGGGGACGGCCCTGCTCCTCCCTGTGGAGATCTGCACAACTGGCTGCTGGTGGCAGGTGGCCGAGCCTAGCTGAAGCTGAGTGAATGACAGCAGGGCAGCGGGCAGCTCCCCGGTGCCTTCTTCCCCAGTGCCCACTGAACTGTGGCAAACCTGCTCTGCAGCTGTGGGTCAGGGCTGGGTGTGGTGTGTGGGGTTGGGAGAGGCTCAGGCAGAAAGAAGAGCAGGGAGAGAAAAGGTGGAGTCCCTCCTCTGGGTGCATCTCAAAATCGCTTAAGAAAAGGCCCAAGGCAGGGGCAGCTCTCACCGGGTCCTTTTATCAACCCAGCCAGGCCTGGCTGGATCCTGGCTTTGGTCTCTCCGCCTCATCTCAGCTCTCAGCTCCGTTTCCTCTCTTCTGGCTCTTTACTCAGGTAATGGAGGCAAGATGGCAGCCCACAGGTCTCCCAGGGAGATGAGTTTTTCTTTCCCGACGGATAAAAGCCAAGTTCTGAGCCTGAACTGGGTCACATGGGCATCCTTGAAACAGTGTTGTGACCACTGGTTGCTGACTCCTGGGGGAGGGGGTAGTGGTGGGGCTGGCCCCACAGGGAATACGACAGAAGGAAGGACCAGGTAGCCCCTGGCCTGGGAACAGGAATGGGAATGGAAGTTGGGCGGCCCAGGGAACAACCACTGCTCACTGAGGGGAACGGGGTTGAGCTGGTGGGTCAGGAGCCGGATGTCCTTGGGTGGAGTTTCCCAGCAGCCTGAGAGAGGGAAGGTGCACACGTGTGGGCAGTGAATACTGAAGGCTCCACTATCGAGAGGGAGTCACTGTGCTCTGAGCACCGAGGCGCAGCCATGAGCGAGCCCCGGCAGCCCTGTCCTCAGGAGGGTGTCAGGTGGGCCAGAGGAGGTATGTACACACCTGTGAGTGAGTGGGGGGATGGTGTCTGCTTACTCCCTGGGGACACCTCCCCCACAGGTGCAAACAGACCCCCAACAATAACCAACAGACACCTGGCGGCATTCCATATTGTGTGTGCTTGGATCTTCTCCATCTTCTGGGCAGTGGGTAGGCCCCACGTGACTTGGATCTCCATATAACGGGTGAGGCAGGGAGGTAGAGTGGGGCCCCCCCTAGGACCAGGATGCTAGAGTTGGATTCTGGGGTCCGCCATTTACAGCCATGTGACTGTAGATCAGATTCCTGCTCAGCCACTCTGCCTCAGCTCCCCTGTTTGTAAGAGGACCCGATAGAGCACTTGGTATCCAGCATTCCACGAGGATGAGATGGGACCCCTGAGAGGCTGGAGGTGTCTTGTGGGAAGGAAGATCCAGGACAGGTGTCCTGGCCTTTTGGCTTCAATCCCAAGGCTGCACCAATGGTTTCTGCAGCCCGGGGCCTCATGTGTGTGCCTCTGAATAAAGTTTTCCAGTGGAAAGTTTCAGGGCTCTTCTGCAAACCCTCCTCCTGCAGCCAGGAGTGAAAGCACGCTGGGGATCCTGGGGGAGCCCCTGGTAGATGCTGAGCTGGTGAGGCTGGCTGCACTGTTATTAAACCGCCCCGCTGACTCGGCAAGTCTGAGCCGAGCCCGTGTGCAGCCGGGGAGGTCCTCCTCCCGTTGTTCAGCCTGGGCCAAGGTCCCCCTGGGGTGCTGCGGGTTTGGTGCTTCTCTTCCTCAAAAGAAATAGATGGATCAATCTGGAAGATAGTAGATTGGGTGAACACAGTGAAGAGGGGGAGAGAGAGGTGGGGAGGCTTGAGTTCCTGCTACTCGGAATGGGGTCCGTGTAACAGGAGCCTCATCCTCACCTAGAAACTTCCATAGAAATGCAGAACCTCAGAGGACCCCAGACTCCTGCATCAGGGTCTGCTGTGCAGTAAGACGGCTTGCTCTGTGTGTGTGTGTGTTTGAGAAGCCCTGGGGAGGTTTCAGCTCCCCCAGCCCCTCTGAGCATCTGGAGGTTCCAATCGCCAAGAGAAAGAACCTCTAGTACAGGTGGGAGGACTGAGCCGTAGTGCTACCTGTCCAACGTGGCCCGAGCCACATGTGGCTGATAAGGTCAAATGTGAACTGATGGACACAAGGCACAGTGAAATATGTTAGTTCCTTAGTCATGGCAAGTCACATTTCAAGAGTTCAATGACCACTCAGGGTTCATGGCTGCCATATTGGCCACCCCAGGTTAGAGGACTTGACCATCATCACAGAATTCTTTTCTGGGCAGCTCTGGTCTGATGGTTTGATGGTGTATCCAGGTGTGACAGATGACCCAGCCATCCTCAGCTCTTTCTGAATGACAACTTCCCTCTTTGGGAGAGAGAGAGTGGGCATGGAGGTGACAGGTGTGTGGAAACTCAGATGTGGGGAGCAGGGTGCATCCGATTCAGGAAATAGCTGCGTAAAACCACCTGGTGAGATCAAGGCTTGATTAGATGAGGTAGGAAGCACCGGGAGGGAATTCGAGGTCACCAAGCTCAAACTTCCCCCTCACCCTCCCAACCCCTCATTTAACAAACCCAGACTAAGGAGCCAGAGAAGCAGGGGGGAGGGGGTCCAGACTCCAGGTCGGGTTTGAACTCCAAGCCCAGCATTTGACAGTGAGACCAACCATCTGCTGTGAGGAGTCTCCAGGAGATGAGCACAAGGTGCTGGAAGAGAGATTTTGTGAAAGAACATTCCAGAACACAAGGTCCTACATCCAGAACGTAGGTGGGAAATGGTTGGAGGGATGTGGCCCTGTGGGGGTGGAGCTGGGAAAGGCCATTTTTTTTTTGGAACCAGGGATTGAACTCAGGGACACTTGGCCACTGAGCCACATCCCCAGCCCTATTTTGTATTTTATTGAGAGACAGGGTCTCACTGAGTTGCTTAGGGCCTCGCTAAGTTGCTGAGGCTGGCTTTGAACTCGCGATCCTCCTGACTCAGCCTCCCAAGCTGCTTGGATTACAGGCGTGCGCCACCATGCCCGGCAGAAAGGCCATTTTAGACAGGACCAGGAGAGGGTGGGCAGCGATGGGAGCTGTCTCTACCCTTATCCTACTCTCTGACACATGCCTGGGGCAGAGGCCGGAGTGCTGTTCCCCCACTGCTTCCTCCCTGGCCACATTTCTGTGCTCCCTCCCCTCCCCCTCCAGAGGGGTAGGTCCAGGGGACTGAGGTATGGCTACTGGGGGAGGAAGAGACCCAATCTGGGCAGCTGCACTGCTGCCACTTACAGGGCTGGGCCCTAAAAGGCACTCCGTTCCTGAAAACCAATTGGACTGTGTCAACCAAGATGACACAGTGAAGGACCACTAGGGCCTGGAAGACAGCGAGAATACCGAATGGGAGGTACCTAATCCCCAAAAGCCTGGGAGGAGAGGAACATCCCAACTGGCCCACTGCAGACTATTACTGCAAGAAGTACTCCCATATGGTGTGAGCACCACTGAAAATTTGGGGGATGTTTGTTACAACAGCTGGTCTGGCTAATCTCGGTGTGGAGCATGGTCAGAAATTCCCGTGTCCCCAGCAGGCACCCCAGCCATTGTAAGGTCTCTGAAGGTCATTCTCTTCTCCTCCCTCCTGATGACATTCATTCTCTTCTCTTTCTGTCTAGGATCTTTGTAGTTTCCTCCATTTGGCCCTTTAGGCCTGTATGAGTCAGGGTTCTCTAGAGGATCAGAATCCACAGGAAGTATGACTGTAAGAAGGGGATTTATTAGATTGGCTACACGACCAGAAGCTGGATAGTCCACAATGGCCGTCTGCAGCTGGAGAGCTGGAAGAACCAGCAGCTGCCCAGTCCAAGACATAGAAGCCCCAGAATAAGAAGGATCAACAGTGGCACCCTAGTCCAAGACCAAGGTTTCTGGAAACTCCCTGGAGAATCACTGGCAGAGTCTGCTTTGGAAGAGTGAAGAAGTGAGAGTCCGATATCCTCAGAGGGTCAAAGCAGCAATCAAGAACCCCTTCAAGAGAAGCTGAGCTTGCATCTGCATTTGCTTCCTTGTTCTTCCAGCTTTTATTCCATCCAAGCCACCATCCTATTGGGTGGTGCTGCCCATGCTTAGGGAGGGGCTCCACTCCAGTTCACTATCCCACATGCCAATCATTCCTAGACACACCCTCATGGACACACCCAGAATCCTCTTAATCATCTGCATCTCTTAATCCGATCAAGTTGACAATTCACATTAACCATTACAAGGCCCCTCAGTCCAGGACTGGCAGTTCCTGTCGAGGTGGCTACAGGTTACTGTCACATTTGTGGGGCTATCAAGGCTACGGCAGACCCAGGGGCAGAGGCAGGTCCCTGCCTGTCTGGGTGGGAACTGCCCTCTGCCTTCCCCTGGCTTGTAGTGGGTGCTGCCACCTCTGTCACTGCCTGGCACCGTGTGGCATCCTACTAGGTACAGGATTGTGCTTGGGTGACCTGGTTTGCTGCTCTGATGAGGTCAGAGAACTCCACTGGCACATGGCGCAGTCAGCAGGAGCCAGCACACAGGGACCCCTGGACATCTGACCTGGTCCCCCAAGTCCCCTCCTGGTTTCATGCCCTGTGCAATCCCCACTCCTGGAACTCGGGCCAGACGTGGGGAATCGCTTCTAAGGAGCAGAAGAGAGGATGATGACGGGAGGGGTGGCTTTCCAGGACTCTCCTGGGCACTCTCTCATCTTCTTGCCTGATTGACATGCCCACTTTGATGAAGCGAGCCGTCTGTCAGGAAGGCCCAGGTGGCAAGGACAGGGGTGGCTTTTGGCCACCAGTCAGCAAGAAGGTACCGCCCTTAACCCCACATCCCATGAGGAATTGTGCTCTGCTGGCAACCAGGGAGTGAGCTTGGGAGGGGTCCCGCCCCAGCAGAGCCTTCAGATGAGACCCCAACCCACCCACACCTTGCTGCAGCTGTAATACACGCCAGGCCAGGGGACCCAGCTGGGCCAGGCCTGGACTCCTGACCCCCAGAAACTCAGAGAATCACTCTGGGTTGTTCTGAGCTAGGAGGTGACAGGTAAATCTTCCATGCTGCAGTAGCTCACTAGTATACCAATGGGAACCAATTTAACAGGGGACCAGAAAGTGGTCCTTAGGATCAAGTGGTGGACATTGGGGTTGGGTTGGTGGAGATTCAGGAAGTGGAAAAGAAAAAGAGACGGAAGGTGAACTTGGGAGGAGACAGGGGCATGATCAGACATCATGGGACCCTCTCGGGTGGGCAGGCCACTGACAGCCCTGGGCAGACCCTATATCCTTGTGGGTCCCTGGTGGGTGACAGCTCTCCAAGTCTCTGTTCCCAAGAATGACAAGCTCTCGCTCCACATTATGTCCACGCAGTTATAAATATTAAAACGCACTGGAGGAGAGATTGCAAAATAGGGCTGCGGCCCGAGACAGCTCTGAGTCAGGAGAAGAAACGAGAATGAATTTCCTCTTCCTGGTCCTGCTTCGGTGCGTTCCTTGCAGAAGGTGCTGCTGGCGATAAGAGGCAGGCAGCCTGGGCTCTGCGGGCTGTGAGGGACAGCAGCCCCTCTGACGGTCATCCAGAGGGGACCGGGAGGGCACTGCCTAGTTCTGAGGCCTGGTCTGCTTCATGAGGCCCCTGAGAAGCCAGAGCTCCTCCCCCGGCCGTCCTGGGTGCTGACCTGAGCAGAGCCCTGGGTCAGCCCTGTTGGTCTCATGCTGCAAAACAGGAAAACAGAGTAAGACAAAATAAATCCAGAAAAAAAGCAATAGGCAAGGCGCCCCGTGTGGGCAGGGCTGAGCTCTGTGGCTGAGGAGAGGCCCAGCTGAGTCTCCCGCTCCTTTCCATACACCAGTCTTCCTCTCTGTCCATTTCTCCTGGAAACATTTTCCATTTGCCTGTTTCCTTCTCTTCCCTTCTCCTGGTTCCTTGCCTCCCCACCCAATGATTGACAGCCCCTGTCCCCAGGATCCCTGCCTCCTCCTTCAGGTGCCGTCTGCTCCATCTTCCTGGGGGCTGACCTGGGGATAAAGCTTTGGATCTATCACTTTCCTAATCGCAGGCAGGAGCATGTTTGGAACTGTGGGTCTGTCTCACTGGCCCTGGGGTTCCTTCTCCCACTCCCACAGCCTGGTCTGTGTGTGCCCTCTGCCCAGGCGGGACTAGAGCTCTCTCGACTTTTGTCCCTACTCTCCTTCCAGCCAGGCAGCACCTGACCTGCTCTTGCCCACATCTTTCCCCTGCAAACCCCACCCCTCCTCTGAAATGCAGGTCAAATCTTACCTCTCAGCAAATCCCTCCCTGACAACAGAAGCCCTGGGCCATCGCTCTGTCCTCTGAACTGCTTCAGTTTCAGCCGGGGAATTGCTCTGTTAATTACCCGCATGCTCGGTGCTGCCTGGGAGCCAGGCTTTCCCTTGCCTGCAGGTTGACTTAATTTTGCGTGTTTGCATCTGGGCTCATGATCCTTGGCTCTGTGCCTTGCCTTCTCCAGAGCCCAGAACTGAGATGGGACCCCCGAGGGGTCCCAGAGCTCGGGTGCCTCTTCTTCTTAGGTCCTGGACGCTGCTCTGCTCTTCATCTCATTCATCCTCTGACATCCCCTCTGTGAGGTGTCCTGTCAGGCGCCTTCTCAATGGCCTTTCCTGGGGGTTGGCCCTGAGCCTTTGAATTTCTCAGGCCACCTCCCGCCATTGCACAGGTCCCCGTAGCCAGTTCCCCAGTGGACGGCTGGGCTATACATCCCAGGGCTCTCCTGCCACTTATGGCTCCAAACCCACCGCATTCTCCCCTTTGGCCTGTGGCCTGCTGTCCCTCTGCCCCCCACTTTTAATTTCTTTGGGGGCTCACCCTGATAATCCAGAATAGTCTCCCCATTATAGGACCCTTAATCACATCTGCAAAGCCCTTTTTGAAAATTTCTACCACATGGAGAAACACTCACCACTCCCAGGGACCCAGACCTGCGTACCTTTGGGGGCTGCCCCTCCAGGTCCACCAGTGAAGGTGGCCATGAGTCTGTGCCCCTTCTCTCCTATACCCTATGCTCAGTGACACCGGGTGAGCTCAGCTCCCCTTCCTTCACCCCCTACTTCTGTATTTGGGGTGCACAGGACTGTTGGGAACAGTGCTCCGTGTCCTGGAGTGAGACCACAAAGCCCAGGCCTCCCTCGTGCTCCTGGAGGAATCTGCACTGGGGCCGCGGGCGGTGCTTCAGATGGCTTGGATGTGGATAGGGTGTCCCAGGAGTGCCCCGTCCCGGACCCTCTCTCCTGGTTGAGGATGATGGGCACATCTTGCTAAGGAGGGAACAGGGGTCAGGACCTGGTCCTGTTGTCACCCTGCACAGTCCCAAAGAAGGGAACCGTGCTGGGCTGTGCTTCTAGATCCATCCGTCCAAAGATGGAGCCTGGATCACTGTTGGCCCTGGGTGAGCTCCCGGTTACCCATCCGGGAGGTGCCATTGGGGTGGGGGCACACCTGATGAGGATTCCACCCTCTGCAGGTGCCCTGAGCAAGGGCAGCTACTGAACGTCCCATCCCTGGCTCCATATTTGGGGCTGGTATGGAAAGACAGACAGCCAAGAAGCTCCTGGGTTGAAGACGGGAACTGTCCGGGGGAGAAACAGTTACAAAATGAGCAGAAGGATCATGTTATTTGGAGTCAAAAGAACCCAGTGCAGCCTAACGTCCCCTCTCTGTGTGACCTTGGAGACATCACTTAACTTCCTGAAGGCTCACTCGGCTCATCTGTCAATCAGTGAATAACAATCCCCTCTTACAGGGTGGACGGCAGCAGGTACCTGCTGCCTCTGGAGGTGCCCTGAGCATGCAGAGCGTCTCTGTTAGTCCAATGTCTGTCCTTCTGTCCCCTACCTGCTAAAGGTGTCACCCCTGTGATATTCAGAGGCTTCCAGAACCAGATGAAGGTTGGTGACTGTTACTCTGAATTTTAAGAAAATGGAGGGCCACAGGGAACCCCCTGGATCCATTCACCTCTCAGGAAGGGGTGCACGGGGCAGAGGCCCCTGGCCTCACTCTGATGCTGTTTATTATTCTTGGGTGGAAAGTCCCCAACCTGATTCAGCTTGAGGCCGGGCTGTCTGGGCTGACGCCTTGACAGGATGATGGATGGGGACCAGGCATGGCTTCTCACACCACAGCACAGACTCCGCATTCTTTATCTGGAGCCGCCAGCGGCGCACGGCTGCAAATAAGCAATCCAGTTACGGGATCCCTGATAAAATTCCACTAGGGCCCAGGAGACGGCCACGCTGGATCCAATAACGCCGGAGGCCGCGGCGGCAAGAAGCAGGTTGGGAATGCAGCTCTGCCCCTCGGGAAATTTCCCCGGGCCTGGAGCGCTGGCACTGGGAATTCCACAGAAGTCGCTGCTCTGCTCACAGACGCAAGCCACCTCGGACGCCCAGCCGTCTTTACCGTTTGAAGTGGGATGAAGATTGCAGAAGGAGGTAGCAGCCAAGAGGCTGGGACCTGGGGTTGGAGCTGGATATGGATACCTGGCTTTCACCTCTGGGGATGTGTCGTGGGAGCCAGCTCAGTCATCTGGCTCACTCTTTGGCCTTTGGCTGACTCAGTAAGACCCACTGAGATTCAGTGGTGACTGCAAAGCCCCCTGCCCCTCAGAGATTGAGGGCAATTTACTGCAAGCTGTGTCATGCCTGTGGCCACTGGGGACATCATCGGGGAAGATATGGATACAAAACATTGTTATAGCCACAGAAAACAGATTGGAATGTTGATGTTCCCCAGGGAGATTCTCCATTGCAATTGGGAGAGTCAGCCCCACCCCAAATCCCAGATCCCCTCTCTATAATCCGCCCCAATCCCAGATCCCCTCCCTATAGCCCACCCCAGTCCCAAATCCCCTCCCTATAGCCCACCCCTTCCCCTATAGCCCACCCCTTCCCCAACCCCTTTCCCTATAGCCCCACCCTGGTCCCTTCCTGTGCCCTATAAAAGTTGGCAATAAAAGAACTGGTCCATGATCCCCTGGTACCCCACTTTTAGGAGTAAGGGCAATCGTCGCTGGCCAGCTAAAATAAAGGTTTCTTTTGGCTTTACGTGATCGGCTTGGATGATTTTATTTTCTTTGGGTACAACAACATAACCCAAGAACCACCCATTGGCCTTGGGAATGCTGAGTTTAATAAGTCACCAGGGATGCAAGGTGGGGGCCACCTGCCAGCCCTACTCCTCCCTGGCTGCCCTGGCCTGACCCTGGCTCTGTCCTCTGCTTCGACCCAGCCCACAGGCTCCTTCGACTTATGCAATACAGATTTTCACTCATCAGGCTCCGGAGTCCCAGCTTTTGACAAGGAGGAGGCAAAGCAAGGCGGATCTCTGTCCAGGAGGGACCTTCTCCCAGCCTCTCCAGCCACGTGCTCATACCTTCACACTTGGCAGGTGCCTTGGGGATGTTTCCTCTCACTGAGGAGCATTCTGGGAGTATCCCCAGTTTACAGATGAGAAAACTAAGGTAGGGGTAAGTTAAGTCCCTGGACAAGGTCACACCATAGACTGAGGCTGTCTGGTCCCTGCCACCCCCGTTGATTACCATTGTAGCTGGAGAGAGGGCTTGGGCCCCAGCTTGGCCTTCCCAGAGGGCCTCCCCCGCCCCAGTTCCTATTAAGACCTTCCTTCCCAGTCACCCCAGTAGTGCACTGATGCCAAGGTCAACGGCAAGACCAGGTCAGCACTGGGCAACCTGAGTTTGCATCCTGGCCTTGCTTCTTGTTCTCTGCTTGACCTTGGTTAACCCGAGCTTATCTGCATAGGCAGCTGAGATGCACATGCAGACCTGGCAATAAGCATGGCATTGACATTGTCTGCCAAGACCTGGGAGCCACATTCCAGCTCGGCTAGGGCGGGGCTGCTCAGGTGAGTCTCCAGAACTTACCCAGTGCTGACGCCGTCTGGGGTCAATTCATTGAGCCATTTGGGCTGGGGTGCAGCTCAGGGCTTGCTTACCATGAGCAGGCCCTGGGTTCCCTCCCAACATGACTAAACATATAAATAAACAAGCAAGCCGTTCTGCCTCAATTCTGCCTGAGCTTCCAAACAGCCCTTACCTGGGATCCCTGGCTTTGGGCTCACCCCCGTCTTCTGGGTTGTGCTGCTTCTTCTAAACCTCCTCAGAGATTCTAGACTTCTGATCTGGTGCCTGATAGTGACATTGGCTAATGTGGGGACCCCACCTGCAGCCACAGCCTGGCAATGTGGAAGGGTGTGCGGGGAGGCAGCAGAAGAAGGCTGGCCAGCTGGACACACCCAGGGTACAACTCCTTGCCCTCCCCCTATCCGAGTGGCACTAGAAGGCCACAACCCCCTCCTGTCTGTTTGCTCCTCTCTCATGGAGTCAGATCCACCGTGCTGCAGTGGGCAGGAGGTGATGGGGGCATGTGGAGCCTCCACAGCGGGAGGAGAAGGAGAGAGAAGCATCATGAGATGGACCCTGGGTTTGCCCATGCGGGGGGTCCACCCATTCAAGGGGTGTGTGGAGCCTTTAAGGACAGCCCTGTCAGCTCCGGGCGGGCTCTGGGCCCTGCCCCTGGTCCCCTGTGCTCCTCCTCTGCTGTGCCTCTCTTAGAAGAGGGGAGTAAGTTAAATGGAGGCCACTAGGGCAGACCCCAGTCCAACATGACTGGTGTCCCTATAAGAAGAGATCAGGACAGAGATGGACATGCAGAAGACCACAGTGAGGGTGTGGGGAGGGCCGTCTGCAGGCCAAGGAGAGGCCTCCAGGGACAGCAGCCCTGTGGGCACCTTCATCTTGGACTTCAGCCCCCAGAGCTGTGGAGAAGCTTCTGTGGTTCCAACCCCACCTCCTGTCACTTGGTGACAGCAGCCTGGCCAGTGAATCCACGAGAGGAGCCCAGCACCCTTCTCAGGTGCATGGCCAGGCCTGTGCAGCTGGGAGGAGCCTCGGCCAGCGCCAGGAGGACGCAGAGTGCGGGAATCAGGAGGCAGAGGCTGAGCGTGTGGGGAAGTGCCCGAAGTGCCCGGAGCCCTCTGCCTCCTCCTTGGTTAGAATGAAAACCTGAAAGAGGACCAGAGAGGATGTGGAATCTGGCTGGAAAATGGTCCTGTGATCCCAGAACCCAGACCTGGCCCGGCTGGCAGCTCTGCCCATCCCAGGAGGCCCTGCACCCTGGCTCCAGGTCCTGGGAATACCCGGAAGCTGGAGTCTTTCCACCATGCACCTTGCCTTCCCCACTTCAGGCACCCCTGCCTCCCCTCTTCCTCCACGACCAGCCCCTGAGGGCAGCTTCTGTCTTCCCAGACTGGCTTGGTTCCACCTCTCCCTGGCCTCTCCCCTTGTCCTGCTCATATGGTGAAACCCAGCCTTACATGGGGCCTGCTCCCTGCTCCCCCAGGTCCTGCTTCCCCTCTGCTCATCTGTGGCTGGCTGGGAGTGGAGCACAGAGGTTTCTGGAGGTTTCTGGAGATTTCTGGAGGTTTCCTAAAATCCTGTCTGCTGAGTTGTTGCCTGTTCTACACGGCCCTGCCCATCGGGGTCCGCAAACCCACTTGCGAGCGTTTAAGCAAGACTCCTTCCGAGGCCTGGCTGGGATCTCACGTCCACTGTTGTTTTTCTTTGTTAGGGTTTGGAGGAACACATGTTCACCAGCGTTCACGCTGTCTTGTTCTCTGAAGCACTCTGAAGGAATCCAACGTTTTCCTGTCCTCCCCACTCCTCCTTTTCCTTTTTCTTTTTTTAATGCGTACCTTGTGTTGAATATTTTTCTGAAGGTCAATAGCCCTGCAAGGAAAAGATTCCCCAGCTGGCAAGACACACCGTACAGTTGTACTTGAGGGGTCCTTGTCTCCTAGCACTGCAGCTGTGCGCCCCTGGTGTTCCATGCTACCTGGAGACTGGGCAGAGGAGGCAGGTGCCTGGGCTGGCTGGGGTGCCCGCCCGGCTCACCCACAGTGACTTGGGGTGCTTCCTCCTGCCTCCCCCAGTGGAAGGTGGCATCTTCCAGAGCTGGATATGCTTCCTCTGCTTTTCCCACAGTCCCTGCCCACGTCCGGGTGCTGGAGCCCAGGCCTCTGCGGCCCTTCTCCAGCACAGCTGGCCAGAGTTCCTCTGCTCCCGCATTTACCTGGGACAAGCCCTCCCCACCTGCTGTGCCTCCTCCACCTTGGGTTGGTCCCGGTGACTCTCCAGTGATGCACAGCCACCTCCTTCCCCCAGGGTGCTCCCCTGGACAAACAAATCATCTGTCCTCTGGGTCTCCCTGGCCTTGGCCCACCTCTTCAGCTCATTTTCTGTTGCTATAACAAAATACCTGACACCAGCTGATTTATAAAGAAGTTTATGTGGCTCACCGTTCTGGTGGCTGGAAGTCCAAGAGTGCGGAGCCAGCATCTGTTCAGCACCTGGCGAGGGCCTTTTGGCTGCATCATGATAGTGGAGGGCCTTTTCCTGCCCTGTGGCAGGGCAGGAAAGCCTGGCTGTAAAGCTCCCGATGGCCTCACGACCTCATCAAATCCTGACCACCTCCCACAGGCCCCACCTCCAAACGCCAGGAACAGGCGAATGGACCTGGGAACGAGCCCCAGTCCCCAAGCTTGGGGGCACACGTTCCCACCGCCGCAGGCCTCCTCTTTCTCTCTTGGTGGGACATTCCTCCCACCTTCCTTCCAGAGCACCCAGGAGACGTGGGGACAGAGCAGGGAAGCAAAGGGTGCCAGCCGTCCTCCAGGCCCGGCCAGTGCTGCATGACAGTCTGGGCTTCAGTAGGTGGTGGGGAGGCTGCGGCCCTGCAGTGGACTGTCCCCAGGTCAGTCTGGAGTCCGCCTGCAGGCTCCTTCCCCAGGGAGGGCAGTCTCTCCTGCTCACTGGCCCTGCCGTCACCAGCTCTGCACAGCAACATGGACACTGTCACACCAGCTCCCAAGCAGGGGCTTTAATCAGCCTCTTGACTATTAGTCTCCGAGTGGTAATTGGAGTGACCTGATTGGGCCTCTCCCTTAGGCCTGGGAGCCGAGGGCAGGCGGCTCTTGGAGCGTTCCCTCACCTGCTGACCTGTCTGTCTGGCGTTTTATCTGGAGCTGAGCTCCTGCTTGAGCTCCGAGGCGTTTTATGGTATTATTATTACTTAGCACTGAGAACGCACTTCATCAAGGGGAGGGTGGTGGCCGCCCAGCACGGTGCCGCAGATGGAGAGATGTGGATCTGTGCTGGCTCTGGGGCACCGGAGGCCCGTGCCTGTGGGCCCTGTGATCCGGCTGTTAGTCGTGCCTCCTCCCAGAGAAACCTACCTTCTTTCTCCTGATAAAGGGAGTTGGGCGACAGGAGGCCCAGAGAGGGTGCGGGCCGGAGGAAGGATGCACAGGGGAGGGTTTCCTCGGGTTCTCTGAGAAGCTGACCTGGGCAGGGGGGAGATGGGATCAATTCCCCTGGGGAACCTAAGGATGCAGTGAGGAGCACTTCACAGTGTGTGTGTGTGTGTGTGTGTGTGTGTGTGCGTGTGTGTGTGCGTGTGTGCTCGTTTGTGTTCCTGGTGCTGAGGATGGAACAGGACGTCGCCATGCTGGGTGGCACTCTGCTGCTGAGCTGCACCCCACCAGGAACCAGGTCTTCTTCTCCAGTTCCCAGCTGATCTTGACTGAGGCTGCTCCCACGGGCACAAGCTCCCCAGCCCTCCGAGTGTGGCCCCCAAGGGAAGCCCCTGGCTGGAGACTCACGATGCTTCTATCATGGGCTGGCCGTGGGAGGGGTGGGCACTGGGAGACACTGGCTGTAGGAGTTGGTCACTGGTTTTTCTGATCCGAGGATGAGCTAGGGCGGGGGTGGCAGCCCTTGTCCCTGACCTCAGCCCTGCCAGCTCTGAGGGTCCTCTGCAGCTGTGTCAGGGTCTGAGGCCAGGCCACTGTGCAGAGGACCAGGGACTGTGCCCAGCTGCCCTGCCTTCCCTTCCCTGAAGGGGACAATCAAGGAGAGGCACAGCTTGTTGTCCGGGTTCGAATGCTGGCTGGGCCCTGGTTGTGTGACCACCAGCAAGTGGATCCGTCTCTCTGACCTCAGTTTCCTCATCGGGGACGTGGAGTACTGATGGCGGCAGGAGTGTGCGTGAAGGTAGGATGGGGGCAGTGTCAGGAAGGGCCTGGCGGGGTGCTGCCGCGGGACGCGATTCCCAGGGTTGGTTTTCGGGTGTTTTCATCCACAGCCCGCCCCACCCGGCACCCCCTTCCCACTGGGATGTCTTGGGTGACAGGATTCCCTCCCAGGCTCACAGTCCCAGGGGGCAGGACACACTCTCTCCCATTCTGTCCAGTCCCAGGACAGGGAGGACCCCGCAGGCCACTCCCAAGTCTCCTCTGGTGCCTGGGCGGAAATGTCCCTGCAGTCAGGAGGCCCAGCAGAGCCAGGTGGCATCTCCTGAGGGGTCGATTTATGCAGCCACTTAAACACCTTTTAAAATCTCCTTCCACTTCCTGCGGAGGTGGGAGCAGTACTGCCGCCCCAGGCTCTGGGCTCCTCAAAGAGCAACCCGCAGGCGGGCAGGCGGGACACTTGCTAGGAAGAGCTCTGTTCTTTTTTTTCTCATTTATTCTTTCTTGGTGGCATCAGCTCCTGACTTCAGAAGGGAATGCAGGGGTCCTCCAGCCCCCAGTCCCAGGAGCCTCCTGTGTAAAGAACCCTAATCCCTCCCGCTCCCTTCTGCCCCCTCTGCTGCGATGGCTTCCTCCTGACCACATGCTTGACGTGCACTTGTCTTCATGGTCCTGCGTGTCCGTGGTGGGAAGGTAACAACTTCATCCAAGGCAGAGCCTGGCGGAGGGCCTGTGTGGAGCGTGGCCCTGTGGCTGGGTGAGCGGCATGGAAGCTCCCCACGAGGTTGCTGCTGGCTCAGGTGGGCTCTGAGGAGTGAGTGTCTGCTCCCGAGGGGATCCATCAGGGCTGGAAGGTCTGGATGCCCTTCATCATATTAAGGGCCAACTCCGTGTGGATTAAGATGACACAGCGTCCGTTCCGTGGGCCTGGGGAAACCATCCATCCTCCTGCAGTAGCTTGGGGACAGGCAGGAGGACCCTGAGCAGGGAAGGGAGAGTCAGGAAGCAAAGAGGCTCCAGGTGTGTGGACTGCCCGGGCTCCCATGTGCCTTCCTGGGAAGGGGTTACCTGTCCCTAGCAGGTCAGGCCAGGAGTAAAGACAAGGGGACTGAGTAGGGGCCAGGGATCTGCTCTGCTTAAACTTCACCTTGGGGAGGGGCACTTGCAGCCTGAAGCGCTGGATGCTGCCTGGACATGGGAGCCAGGAGCAGGGGGCAGGACTGGTCACCAACAGAAGGGCAGAGAGAAGGGAGAGCCCTCAGGACACACCCTGCATGCTGCGTTTATTGTCAAGGACCATGTGACACAGGGATGGACTTTTCCTTTGGGTAGGCATAGCAGCAGCCAGGGTTCCAGGAAGTGAAGGAGACTGCTGAGGCCTCCGGCTTGGAGGCTGGCGGGGCTGAGACGGGGCCCAGCGTTGCCAGGGTCCTGAGCCCAGCCCATTTCAGACAACCTTCAGACTCCACGGAGGAAAAGAAACGAGCCCAGGGCTAGAGAGGTGCCCACAGGCTCAGCCACGCTGGCAAGGGCAGGAGGCCCGGCTGCCAAGCTCCTGCCAGCCAGCAGAGCTGGGCGGGGCCCTTTCCTTGGAATTGCAGAGGAGACGCCCCAAGGTGGCCGGGACATGGAGGCAGCCCTGCTGGACGCCATGCACTCTTTAACCTTGTGTGGGGCTTTGTCCTTCAGCAGCAGGGAGAGGGAGGCGGCTGCAGGGATGAGGGCGGGGAGGCTGAGGAGGAGGGGAGGCCGCGGCTGGGCACACGCTCACTCACTCATGGCAGAATCGACTCTGGATAAACAATTACAGTCTATTTACCTCAGACCATATGGTGTTGGGGAACAGGTGTGCGGGTAATGACGAGCCCAACTCCAATTAAGCGTCTGGGAACCCGGCCGGATTCCCGCTGAATCTTTTGCTTGGGCTGAGGCCCACGTACAAATGAGAGCTAAAAGGACGGAGGCTGGATGGAGGCAGAGGTAGGGGCAGCGAGGCTCCTAGGATGCTGGGCTGGTCCCCACAGGGGCCGGGGACAGGTGGGGATCAGCGGCAGTCGTTCCGTTCCTGCTGGCCAGGGAGGCAGAGCCCAGGGACCTCATCCCCTTGGTGACGTCGGATGCACCTGGGAGATCTGAAGGGACACTTCATGGCTTCTGACTTCCTGGCACAGCCATCCCGCGCCTGTCAGGATAGACAGCCAGCCGGAGAAGATCCCTGGGCGGGCTGGTCCTTGATCCCTGTCAAGGTCCTTTCCACGTGGGCCTCCGTGTGCCCCGATTTCCTACCGCTCACCAGGGACTGAGCTATAAACCCCCCAGTGGCCTGCTCTCCCCGGGTTTATATTTTAGGGAGCTGGAGCTGGAGACGTTTTAGGGGAATGGAAAGACAAACAAATGAGTCACCAACAAGAAGAAGGTAATTTCGGAGATTGGTACGTGCGAGGAAAGCAAATCGACTCATCTGCCGGAGGAACCCTGACCACCCCTGCAGGCCTCCCTCGGTGGGCCTCTCTTCTGACGCTGCCCAAATGCCACCAGGGGTCAGTCGTCCCCTCCTCGGGGCTCCTGGCCTTCCCTGCCCAGGCCCATATTGCTGCACTCAGGTGTTGCTGTAAACATCTGCCCCTGCGCCCCTCCCTCCAGGACCTTGACCTTCTCCAGGGTGGGGAGGGTGTCGGGCTCATCTGTCACGTGCAGCCCACAGGCAGGAAGGAGGCTTTGGTGAGCCGTGGCGCAGATGGGCCGGGACCTCTGCAGCCCCAGCCTCCTGGGGGGTTCGTCCAGCCTGCCGCGCAGACACTGTCCCCTCTGACCTCAGAAGGTGGACCGACTGCGACGTGGGAGCGTGCCAGCCTTCGGAAGAGCCCCCGTGCCTCGTGATGGCGGAGCTGGGCAAGGTGCCCCTCACAAGTGTTCTGGAGGCTGCTAGCTGAGCCAAAAAGAAGACGAACAGCTCCTGTCCCCGCGGTGGCCGGCGGGAGCGGAAGGAGGGCACACGTTCCGATGAATCTCTCCTGTCAGTTTTCACCGCAGAGATGAGGCTGCACGAGCGGGGGGCGGGAGTGCAGGGGAGCCCCGTTTCTCCCGGGAGCTGGAGCTCTGTCACTGGAGAGGGGAGGGGCAGAAATGGAGCTTTTTCATGCTCCTTCGCCTGGTGAATATTTTTGTTTTATTCTAATCTTGGTTTTAGGCTTTGCTTTAGGACCTGTCAGGTCTAGATCAGCACCTTCTGAGACTCCCCTGTGAGGGGACCCTCCGCATGGCCCTCTGCCCCCTGCTTGGCCCTCCAGGGCACGTCCTCTCGTCCTTGGGCACACTGGCCACTCTGTAGTGCTCTCTTCAGCTCCAATTATAGAGGTGACACCTTCCAACAGAGGTCCGTGTCTGCCCTGCAGGAACGCGGGGAGCAGAGGAGTCCAGGGAAGGTTGGGGTCTTGGAGGAGGAGCTTGCACAGTTTCTGGGGGTGCAGGGTTTCCAGAGCCGGGAGTCTGGAAGCTCCAACCTCCAGCCCTCCCTTCCTAACAGAAAGAGCAGGAAGCAAACTAAATGGGTTTCGAAGTGAGAAACAAATTGGATTTTTAAAAAATGCTCTGGTTCTAATGATCAGAGGGGTTATTCATAATCCCGGAGTAGAAAGTGTGTCTTGAAATCTATGTTTTGCGCTGACAGCCTCTCCCTAATGGGCACGATCTCACACGATAGGGCCATAAAACACAGAGCCGCGCTGGCCCGGCCGTGTCTGACGAGGGGAGCGACAGTTCCCAGCACAGGCAGAGGGCACCGAGCTCCGCGCCTCTGGAGGGTCCTTGCACTTCTCTGTGTCCCAGTAGCTGCGGGGGGATGGGAGGAAGAAGGTGCAGAAGGCAGGACCCATGGTGCAGAATGGCCATGGGAGCCAGAAGTTTCCAGAAGGTCGGAAGGCATGACCCATAGAACACATGCTTTGAGATACAAGGGTTCCGTGTCAGGAGAGTTTGGGAAATGCCATGTAATCTAGCCCCTGCCAGAGACCCAGGATGCCCAGCAGCTCTGCTCAGTCCAGTGGCTCCCCACAGTGCTGGGCCACAGAGCCCTGAGGATGTCCCGTGGGATGAGCGTTTCCCAGAACACGTGGTAGGGAACTTACGAAGCTGGTTTCCCAGGGCAGCCATGACAGTGTGCCTCAGCCACCGTGTGGCTTAATCTACCAGAAGTTATGTTCTCAAGTTCTGGAGGCGAGGAGTCCAAAACCAGGGTGTCTGCAGCAGCTGTCCCTCCTGAAGGCCTCTCGGAGGAACCTGTTCTCAGCCCTGGGCCTGCAGATGCTGTCTTCTCCCTGTGCCTCCACGTGGGTGTCCTGTCCCAATGTCCTGTTCAATCTCCTCTTAGAAAGACCCTTGTCATATTAGATTAGGACCCTGCTAACCCCTCTTTCTAACTTAATTACCCCTTTGAAGACACCATCTCCAAACATGGGAACATCCTTTCCCATGGGACAATGGGACAATGTATAAATTTGAGGGGACACATTTCAACCCAAGGCAGTAGCCGTGGACCTTGGCATTAAGATCAGAAACTTGGTGTTGGTGGGAGCAGGAAGTGGGCAGAAAGATGGGTGCTCGGCCGAGTGGCTCCTGTTGCCCACCCCAACACAACAGGGACATTAACAGGGACCGCATTTGTGGAGGGTTTTACAGATTAGTAAGTATTTTTCCATCCATCGATTACTGTGCTCCTTCTAACAACCTGTGTGGTTGGAGACCTACTATTATTTCCACATGTACTAGTCAGGGGTCCATTGCTGTGACGAAATCCCTGAGAAAATCAACGTATGAAGAGGAAGGATCTATTTTCTTGGCCCACAGTTTCCATCTGTGGTTGACCCTGTTGCTTTTGGGCCTATGGTGGGACAGAACATCATGGCAGGGAGCACCTGTGGCTGAGGAAGAGGGGGGTGGGGAGAGAAAGAGAAGAGAAGAGAGAGAGAGAGAGAGAGGAGAGTAGAAGAGAAGAGAAGAGGGAAGGGGAGAGGAAAGGAGAGGCAAGGCAGGGCCAGGGTGACCAAATCCCTCTTCAAGGACATGCCCCCAAAGACCTAACTTCCTTCCGCCAGGTTCTATATCCAAAAGTCTCTACCACCTCTCAATAGCTCCACCAACTGGGGACCAAGCCTTTAACACATGTGCTTTTGGGGGACATTTAAGATCCAAATCATAATACCACAATGCAGAAGGGGATGGTCACACTCAGGGGCCTTGAGTCACTGCTTTAGGTCACGCAGTCAAGGACTAACACAGGTAGGCTTCAGGAAGCAGGCCTGAGGACCAGTGATGGGGCCTCGCCTGCCCTCCCTGGGATAGGCACGGCTGCAGCTGGCAGCAGAGGCCAGAGCCATCTTGGATCACCTCGGGGGCCTGCTGCCTGGAGCCTGAGTACCCACAGGAGGTACTTGTCCCAGGAAATCTGGGCACATTGCAGCCCAGGCTCTCCTCCTGCCACCTGGGATGGACAGCCACCCTCTGCAGTTTCCTGAGAGGTCCCTGATGAGCAGATCCTGCCCAGTCCTCCAGGCACCTGCCCGTCAGGGCTGGAAGCCAACCAGGGGAACTAACTGGAGCGTTTTCAGCTGTCCCCTGGGACAGAGCAGGTTGGGAGGGGCAGACACGGAGCACAGAGCATGGCGGCCAGGTTTCCAGCCCGTCTCAGAAGCAGGCCTGTCGGAAAGCCTTTTCCAGGAATGAGCAACTCAGGTAGAGCCGTGGTGAGTGGGGAAAGGCGGGAGGGCCGGGCTGACTCAGCAGCCCCAGGAAACCAGGAGGCGGGCCTGTCTTCGCCCACCCCGGCCTGGCCTCTTGCAGTTTGTTTTCTTGCTGCCTCTTGGAAGAACCAGACAGATCCTTTCCTGCCAGGCCGGGAGCCTGTTCTTCATGCATTCTTCCTCTTGGTTGGAAGAGGTGGCTCTGTACATGCCTGTGATCCTGAGGGAGGCCAAGATGCAGGGCCACGGGGTGCAGCCTCCTGGGTGGATGGGGGGAGTCCAGCCAGACCCCAGTTCTGAGCCGTGCAGTCTTGGTGGCTTATTCGTGGACTGAGCCTCTTCCTTGGTTCAAACGGGTAGGTGAGTGAGTATCAAGGGCATTGTCAAGGTCCCGTGAAAGGGGATTAAAAAGTGCTTTGGAGAACTGGAAAGCGGCTGTACAAATGGGAGTTGTTATCAGAGTCAGGAAGGAGAAGCAGGCTGGGAAACCTGCCAGAACCTGCCAGAACCTGCCACCAGGTGCGGTGACAGCAGGAGACCTCAGGAAGGATGCGGGGGGGACACTGAGCTGCAGATGACCCCTCCTCAGCCTCCAGAGGGGCCTTGAATCGGGTCCAAAGAGGGGTCTGGAGACCCATGGACTCAGCTTAGGAAAACCTCGAATAACAGAACCTGTACCCTGCCCAACTCCAGGGGGCGCTCTCCACACAAACTACGATGCACTGTAAATGCCGTTCAGCGGCCAAGGCCCTCTGGGAAAGGAATTCTTGGCCATGTGCCATTGACTCTGCCCAGGACTGTCCCTGACTACACCAGGCAGAGGAAGGTCTTGGATGCCCCCTGCCCCAGGGAACCTGGAGGGGAAGCTGTGGGGAGCAGAGGTGTGAAGAGCTTCCCCCTCACCTCATAGGAAGTCCACTCCTATTGGAGGCTTGGCTGGAGCTTCCTCCAGAGAGGGCCCCAGAAACGCCCAGGCTGGTGTCCACGGGGCATGGCCAGGCCTAGAGAGGAGAGAGATGGGCCAGGGCACCCTCTGCAATGGGTGCCTTTGATCTGGGACCCACCCTGCACTTGAGCAAGCGGGGGGTGGGCATCTTCTGCATCCCAGGCCCCTCACTTGCCTCATCCCTGCTTGAGAACCTCTTTCTCCAAGTTCTCCACCCAGTGACACCTGCCATCACCACGGGCACCCTACTCTGACAGGTTAAATTGTGCAACTCCTTTGTCCTGGAGAAGAGGGGTCCCACTGATGACCCCCTAAAGGAGCCTGGAATTTGGTTTTGTGTGGGAAAGATTGGATGATGGAGAGAAGATCTCACAGTGTGAATGGATGGCAAGGGCGAGGTCAGTGGTGACCCCCAAAAGCTTTCTCAGGGTCCTAGCAGCAGGAATCTGGGAAGGTGACATTGTGTAGAAGAGAAATCTTTGCAGATGTGGCTAAGTTAAGAATTGCAAAAGGAGATGATCCTGGATTCAGGGTGGGGCCTCAATCCAACGTGTCATAGGAGAGAGGCAGGAGATTTGGAAGGAGGAGAAGGTATGTGGAGATTGGAGTGATGTGGACACAATCTGAGGGACGCTGGAGTCTATAGAAACTGGAAGAGGCCACGAAGGATCCTCCCCAGAGCCCCCAAGGAGAGTGCAGCCCTGCAGACACCTTGGGTTTGGACTTCCAGCCTCTATGACTGGGAGAGAACCCGCTTATGCTGTTACAAGTCCCCAGGTTGTGGCAATTTGTTACAGCACCCACAAGTGACCAGGAGAGACATTAGATCAAGGGGAGTGGGCTGGTTCTGCACAGGGCCAGAGCAAATGAGGACCCTCAGTGGAAGCTCCAGGGGGTCGTCTCTCAGATCAGCTTGAGGAAGAACTTTCTGGAATGAGAGCCACCCAGAAGCAATGCGACTGCCTTGGACAATGTCCACTGTCCCCTGACTGGCTGCTTCTTGGGAGTGTGGTGATCAGGATTCGTGATCCTGTGGGGAGAGCAGGTCAGCTCGGTGACCCTCAAAGGACACAGGCAGCATGGGACCCCTGGGAATGCAGATCACAACTGCGACTCTCAAAAGAGCCCTCCAGAATGCAGGGTCTCACATTATCTCTGCTTTCTTTTCACAAAACGTGACATTATTTGCAAGTGTTGGACTGTGACTTATCACTGATAATTTACAGGTAGGTAGGTCCCATTTCCTGTGACATGTTGCTGAGCCTTTATAGGACCCACCTGACTTTCTTGCAGGTGGAGAGCAGCCGTCTCGTGCTCTGTGTGCTGAGAGTCTCTGGGCACGTGCTTCAAATGCAGTGGGACTCCACGAACTGACCTGGGGCTGGAGATTCTGAGCCACTTACCTCCTAGGTGACAGTGATGCTGCAGGTCCCCAGAACCTGCCTTGAGTGGCAGGGACCCAGAGAGGCTCATGGTCAGTCTCCAGAAGGACTGGAGCTACTACTACTCGGTGGGTGGTGGTTTATTTTGTCTTGTTACAACTTCAGTTAGCGTGGATGAAGCAGAGCAGTCTTAGTCTCTTGTGTTGCTACAACAGAATACCTGAGACGGGATCATTTATAAAGAACAGAAGTTTATTGGCTCATCATCTGGAGCCTGGGAAGTCCAAGAGCAAGAGAGCAAGAGAGCCTCTGGTGAGTGATTTGTGCCACTTCGTCCCCTGGCAGGAGGCTAAAGGGGAACAGAAGGGGGACAGAAGGCCAGAGAGGAAGCCAAACTCACTTTTGTAAGAAACCCACTGTTGAGATAAGCGGCCCACCCCCACCGTAACGGCAGGTGTCCAGTCCTGCCCTCGTGACGTCATCTGGCCCATCTCCCAACGCTGCTGCACTAGGACGAGGTTTCCAACACGTACCCTGTGGGGACACATTTGGATGAAAGGCTCCACATTCCTTTCTGGGAACAAACATGGAATGGGACCCAAGGTGGCCAGGATGGATTTCCTGGAGAATCACCGGCTAGGAGACCTGGCAGGCCTTCCATTGAGCAGTGCAGACTCTCAACCTGCCCAGGCTCATCCTGTCTGGGGTCACAGGACCTGTGAGAAGGGGCAGAAGGAACCCCAGCTCTGTGCACCCCCATCCTGATGGGCTGTGACCCTCGTGCTCATGGAGGTCCTTGTAGGATCTAAGGGTTCCTTTATTCTCCCTCTTTGCAGAGGAGAGAGCAGGGCGGAGAAGGGTAGGAATGTGCCTGTGTCACACTGTCACACAGCACCTGTGGGGAAGCTGGGCTTCGGACTGGTTTTTGGAGTCTGGGTCTGGACCGATCATCGCGCCAACTTCCAGAATCCTGTGCCCTCTGCCTTGCCTATGCTGCCCAGGCCTGGCAGAGTAGGATAGCTGGCAAGCTGAGTCCTGGGTCTCGGGTCCTTGCACATGGCCTCACCCCAGACCACCCCCCTCCCTGCTCTGGTTTGTCCCACATTTTTTGGGGGGGGGGCACTGGGGATTGAACCCAGGGCCTCAAGCGTTCCAGGCAAGCTCTCTACCGCTGAGCTACACGGCAGCCCCTTTGTAAACATTTTGAAATTGTGAGACAGGGTCTTGCTAAGTTGCTGAGACTGGCCTTGAACTTGCCTCCCTCCTGTCTCAGATGGTTAGACACATCAGCTCTCACTGCAGCAGGGACTGCTGAGCCGGCTGCAGCCTGGAGAGGGGGAATCTGTCACTCTCATCTAGGACTCTCCAGCCACCACGGGACGGAGGGGAGACGTCTGCACCCCCGAAGAGAGGCTGGGGTGGGAGGAGGGAGCCGCCTCTTCTGGGTGGCAGTGTGGCCTGGACCTGTGCACCAGCAGGGGGCTGTGGGCAAACCTCCATTGCCATTTCCACATCGTCTGGGGTCCAAGTGGATGACCCAGTCACTCTGTCACCCCAAGGCCACCCTGCCTCCCCAGTCTCTTCTGCCTTGTCCACATTCTTGGGGACCCCTGGGGCACTCCTCTTCTTCCTGCATGGACAGCAGGTGGCTAGTACCACCCCGGGCAAGGAGAGCCTGGCCATGGCACCCCTGGGGTGACCGTGTCTCCATGGCTGACTCCTCACAGTGAGTGCCAGGACCCGGGATGGGGGTTCAGAAGTGTGAGCAGCCAGGTCTTTGGGATCAGAGATGCCAGTCAAGAGGAGCTCCAAGGAGCAGGCAGGGGCATTCCCAGGCCACTGGCTGGTGGACTGGGGTTTACCTGCCACCAACATGTGCCCAAAAGAGTGTCCCAGCTGTCCCTGGCTTCTTGGAGGCACGCAGAAGCCACACCCCTTTGGAGACAGGCGATCTCTGCAGAAGTGGGCGCTGTAGCATCATCTCTAGGCGCACGGACCAGGACAAGCAAATATGCCAATTAAGAGCCCAGCCCAGCGGGTCAGGAGGCCCGGGCAGCTCCGCTCTCATCTTGCAAGGCCGCGGCTTGGGCTGCGGGAAGGCGCGCACGTCCTAATTACACACTCCGCGTGACAGGCGGTGTCAGAGATTAGACGAATCAAACCAAGGGACTCTCAGGCACCCCTCCCCCAAGAACCAGAGCCACCTCGGTGCGAAGGTGATCAGGCACCAAGGTGATGGTTAGATGGGTCTCCGTGGGCCGGAGCTGCATGTGAGCACTGCTGCTCGCCGCCTGGTCTGGGGGGCTCGGGGTCATTTTCTTTTCCATTGGCACAGCTGAGCAGAGGAGAGCAGATTAAGCACTTCCCCAGGCTGCCTCCCCGGCCGCCCAGGGCCCGCCTGTGCCCAGGCACTCTCCTCCCACCCCTGGTCTACTTTCGAGCTCCTCCTCTCCTTCGTCCTCCTCCTCTCCTCCCTCCTCCTCTCCTGTCTCCTTCTCTCCTTCCTCCTCCTCCCCTTCCTCCTCCTCTCCTGTCTCCTCCTCTCCTTCTTCCTCCTCCTCTCCTTCCTCCTCCTCCTCTCCTCTCTCCCCCGTTCCTCTCTTCTCCCCTCCTCTTCCCTGCGCCTCCCACCCTTGGCCTCTCTGCCCTACTTCAGTCTGCCCCTGCCTGCCCGTCTCTCATCTCACCTTTCCCCCTTCCCTAAACACCTGTCAGAGCTCACAGAGAGGAAGCCAGGGTGGGCTGCCCTGATCCTTTTTCTCCTCTGCTGGCCTTTAAAAGACCCACCTCAACCACAGGCCTGAGCCCTCCACCCTGTGGCTCTGGGTATGGGACTCCCTTGCCCTGGCTGGTCACCCTCAGTGGGAAGCTGAGGCCTGGGGGCTCTGCGCTGTGCCTCAGGTCAGGCAGCTGGCCAAGGTCAGAACCCAGAGGATGAGCCCTGCCCACTGGTTGCTGGTCGCTGGCTGCAGAGGAGCGGCTGACTGACTCCACCCACGCAGAGCCCGGGCAGGAGGAGGACCGGACACCTGGATAGGTGCACTGGAAACCACCCTAGAAAGCACCCTGGGTGTCTCCACTGGACAGAGGAGCCTGGGCTTCCAGGACACCCCCTGCAGACGCTGTGCGATGGACCTCCCTCCCTGCTGTGGGAAGGTGGTGTGCTGGGTGCCCTGGCCAGAGCGACGATGGGGATCTGGTTCCCAGAGAGGGGCCGAGGCTCTCGGAGGTCATGTGACTTGTCCAGGGTCACTTGGCACAAAGGGGCCAAAGCCCTGCCCGCTGCCCTCCAGCCTGGGGGACCCTTGGTCACTTCTCTGCATCTTTTGTATCTTCAGGGCCTTTACCTCTGGGAGCTGGGGGTGTGGCTCAGGGGTAGAGTGGGTGCTTAGCATGGGTGGGGCCCTGGGTTCTGGCCCCAGCACTAAAAACTGACTGAAACTCCCGCATCTCTGAAGGAGTCCTCCAAACCCTTTTCCATGGTGGTGGGGCGACCGTCTGTGAGTGGGAGGAAAGATGGCGGCAGGGGTTTGGAGGGGGCACTGGACTCCACAGGGCTTCCTCTGCTTCTGGGGGCATGAAGATTGGGATTCCAAGTGGAAGGTTTGCTGATGGCAGGGCAGCCCCCCACCCCCTGGGGTGCATCTATGGGGAGGGGGGGCCGAAGTGCCTCTTCCCAGCCTCCTCCCAGCCTCCTCCCTCCCACCTCTGGCCTGCTCTCTAGCAGGGAGGGATTAGGGGCTTCCAAAGTAGCCATTAGGGGAAGGCCAGCGCAGCCTGCCCCAGTTAACGGAGTGTCTCCATTACCATAATAACTAACCACTTAATAACTGGCTTCCCCACTAATTCTAATTGAAACACGGAGCGCCATTTCCGGGCGGAGAGTGGCAAGCTCAAGTCTTGGCAGACAGCTCAGGGCCCCTGGCTTCACGTGGTGTGAGCCGTGGGTGCTCCTCGGATGGTCTGCCGGAATGGACTGGGGCAACAGAGAGCAGGTCCTGAACGGCTGCCAGGAGCCGCAGCTGATGATAAAAGCCATTAAAGGTCACCTGGGAATAGAAAACCATTTATGTTAAATGTCACAGATTAAGCCACAGAATGGGCCTCGGGTGGGGACTCAAGGGTGAGGAGGGAGGACTGGTCACTGCTGCCTCTTCATGGGCCTGGAGAAGGTGGGGCGGCCTGGGGTGGCAGGGTGGGGGCGGGGTGGGCAGCCCTTGGTGTGCCAGCTCCTGGCCGGGGAGGCAGGCGTGTGTCAGAAGCCCCCGGTGATTGGCCAGGCTGGTGACCGATTTGGGGGGTTGCTCAGTGGCCTGAGTTGGGGCTGGGGAGAGGGTATGTCCCCATCACATGGGGAACAGACCGGGGGTGTCTGCAGATGGAAGCTGAGGACACTGGGGGCAGCCTGGGCAGGCCACCAGGCTTTGTCTGGATGCCATCCTGGGGTCCCTGTGGGTGTGTGACTTTAACTTTGATGGGACAACTCAGAGTCCTCTACTCAGCCAGAGGCAGGAGGTCACCGAGACACCAGCTCTGGACTCCCTTCACTGTCTCCATGGCCTCAGAAGCTGGAGTTAGAAGAGTCCAGGGCTGGGGTGGGAAGGGCTTGGGGCTCGCTGGGGCTGGGCCAGGTCCTCGAGAGCCTCAGGAGAAAGGGGGACCCCAATAACATCCTGCCACTAAATGCCTGCGCTCTTCCACTTGGCCCCGTCCAGTAGCACAGTGGACCTCAGGGGCCAGTCTGTGCACTGTCAAGCACCCCCCCAGATGTCAATCAGAGCTCTCAGGTCCACTGGAGACCCCTCCAGCCCTCGATGACCCCCCAGGGCTTGTGTGTCTGAAAGTGAGACCGAGGCTTCGTTCCTGTTTCAGCCCACTGACCTCTGGTGGTCTTGCCGTCACATCCGTTGCGGGGGGCAGGGAATGCGAGCCCATTTTAATACCTGGTGTTAAGCAGACATGATTAGGGAAGTAAGTTTCGTGGGAGATGCTAGATATATAAACAGTGCCACCCCAAGCCTGGCCCAGGAGCCTCCAATGGGGTCACAGGAGGGTGGCTATGCTCAGGAGTGTCCGTGGCTTGCTTTCCTGTTAGTAGGGACCTAATGGACCATTTGAGGGGCCCTGAAGGAGATCCCACACCTGCCTCCCTCCCAACACTCCCGGGTGGGGAAAGACCCTCGCCAGCCCCACGGTGCCCCAGGAGAGCCCCCTCCTCCACTCTTCCCGTGGGTATTTGGCTGCAGAGACCAGAAGTGACTTGGCCCAGAAGGACTCCTGGAGTATGGGCAGGATTCAGAGAGATCCCAGGAGGGCTAAGTGTCCCTGGAGGCACCGTGTCAAGATGGTAGAGAGGTGGGCGTGGCAGGATGGCCGGGGATGGGGGAGTCCTGTGGAGACAGACGCTAGAAAGAGTTCTGTTGGTCCCTGTTGCCAGGAGAAACATCAGCAGCCACTCTGCGGCATCCAGGGGTCGACATGGGAATACGACCCTAAACAAGACCATTACCCTTGTTCCTGAACTTCACTGTGAATGAGGGAGATCAGTGTGTTCCCAAGTAATTATCGTACGTTAAACTGTGGCGGGGAGGGGAGGTCCCACGGACTCCAAGTGCTGAGAAGTGCCATCCAGTGTTTGAACAGGACCTTCAGTAGGTCAAGGGGAGAGGGGGTGCTGACAGGGCCTTCCCGGAGGAGAGGAGGCCGGAAGGCAAAGGGCCTCCAACACTGTGCCTAGGAATCAATTCTGAAGGCAAGAAAGAGTCCCCTGGTGCCAGGCAGGACCAGGAGAGGCCTTGGTGCTCTGAAGCTCAGGGAGAATGTGCCCGACACTGTTTCTCAACCTCCTCTGCCTCACCATCATCTGGAGGCTGACGGAAATAGATCGCTGACCCAGGAGTTTCTGATTCAGCAGGTCTGGGTTGAGGTGGAGAATTTGCATCTCTAACCAGCTCAGGGTGCTGCTCCGGGTCAGAGACCAGAGTCTGAGAACCTCAGCAGTAAAGAAAGAGGGGCAGGAAGCGGGGACAGCTGGAGGAAGTGGTGGAAAACAATGTGAGACCTCTCAGGTCTCGGGGCAGGCCGATGGCATGGCGGCCAGCGGGAGAGGCAGGTCTGGATATGGAGCGAGGGTGACGGTCCATGGTGTGATCCCCGAGGAGCTGAAGCAGCTGGTGATGGAGACGGCAAGACAGAACGGAGCAGGGGAACTGGGAGCGGGATCACAGGCTAGGCAGATGTCCCAGGAGAACAAGGCCAGACACTCCACATTGGGGCTGAGGTCAGAGGTCCACTCTGTGAGCTGGATCGGGAGCCGTGCACCTGGACCTTTTCAGCCCCCTGCCTTTAGAGTTGGGGGCCTCGGGATGAGAGGCCCTCACAGCTCCAGGAAGGCCTGGATTTGAAGGTCAATAGCAGGTAAGGCACAGCTGGAACGACCTGGTCCCTGTGTGTAGAGGATAAAGCCCCGTGATCTGCAGTCCAGGCATCAAAGGGGACAGCCCCGAGGACCAGAGCCCCTGGGCCAGGCTCTGCCCAGATCCATCCCCAAGTCACCAGGCTGGCTGCTGGCCTGGTGCAGGAGGAGGACATCTCCTGGGAAGCATGGAGCATCCCGCCTGGGGCCAGCAGCAGGCGTTGGCTATCATTGGCTTCTGCAGCCGTCCAGGAGCAGGAGAGGGACCAGAAGGGACAGAGGGTGAGCAAAGGTTCAGGAAGAGGAGCCCAGACAGGCTCCTCCCCTGACTTCCTGCAGCCAGGATGACGTCCGCTGATGCTGTCCCCAAGACTGGGTCTCTGCCTCCCAGCAGCCCTGCCTCCCCCCCATCTATTGCATCCATGTTGACTGGACTCACTTGACACATTTGAATGTGCATTCAAAGCTTAGGGGAAGTCACGGTCAAATACAGTCAAATAAGACGCACACCACTCGGCCACAGCTCAGGCAGATACGACCCGTCCATGCTGGAACGGTTTCTCGGTGGAGCCCACCTCTGTGTCCTTGGGCATGAGCGACACTCTCCACCCATCTCACCCTGAACACAATTACCCCTGGTGGAAATGGTTCTTCCGGAAGCCTCAGAAGTGCGGGGCTGCAGCTTCTCTGGAGTCTGTCCCCTGAGCCCTTCGTCTCGGGGCGTGCAGCCTCCGGAGAGGTTCTCTTTTCTAAACCTCTGAGCCCACAGCCCCATTTCCCCTGTGTTCTGCTGCTCATTGTCACAATGGGGGTTTCCGTCCTGCCCCCTGACCCCCACCCACAGCAGCTGCCTTAGCGTGGGCACGGACCATCTCTCCTGGCACCAGCACAGGTGTGGACACCTGTACTGTCCTGGCTGTTCCTTTCAGACTGTGCTTTCTCCCGAGCCTTGGCAACTTTAAAGGAAGTGTTTGGGCCCCCAGGGAAGCGGGACATCTCTGGCTGGATGGCCCTGTCTAGGGAAGACTCGGAGCCTAGAGAGAATGAACACAGTCCTGGCAGGACCCTTGGGTGCCCTGAGTGACAGCCCCAAGCTTGCTCTCCAGCGCCCACTGTGGGCTGCCTGGTGGGTGGCCGCTCCCCAGAGGACAAGGCTCATTGCAGGCCTGGGGCTGGCCGGGGCCCCCTGGGCTGCTCACAGACACCCTCCTTCTCTATACGGAGGACGCTGGAGCCAGTCACAGCAGCCGCACCCCCACCAACCAGCCTTGGGTTGTCAGCCAGCTCTGACTCAGGGGCCTGTCTTCACCTCACTGCTTTTCCAAAGCTTCTTGAAAGGCAGCCATGCCCGCTCATGCAAGAGATCCGTGGCTGCTCTCGGGTGCAGTGAACCCTGAGTAGGTGCACCAGGGCCTGGAGGGTCATCCGTGCCAGAATGGTCACTGTCAGGCCCTTTACAGAGGACGTGTGTCTGAGCTGGGCCTGCTTCCCAAATGCCACAGACTCGGGTTTGAACAACAGACATTCAGGTCCCATAGCTCTGGAGGCTGCAGTCAGAGATCAGGGCGTGGCGTGGTCGAATTGTGGCGAGGGCCCTCTTCCTGGCTTGCAGACAGCTTCTCACTGGGTCCTCACATGACACAGGGACAGAGAGACAGAAAGAGAAAAAGGGCACTAATCCCATCATGGGGCCAGCCTATGACCTCATGTCACTGTGATCACCTCCACAAAGTGCTGTCTCTAGCCATCACGTGGAGGGTTAGGCTTCAGCAGATGAGTTTTGGGGACACATGTTCAGTTCACGGCCTGTGTTATCCCTTGCCTTCAGCTGAAGCCCAGGCTCACCCACAGCTGGCAGAGCCTGGCGGAGCTGGGTGTGAGGGTGGTGTGCACAGGCACTCCTGCCCGTGCCAATGTGCGTGTGAGAAGCCCGGGTTGCCCAGCTCGGGCTCTCTGCCCGCCCCTGGGGAAGGCGCCTGGGCGTGGTGTGGGCGGAGATCTCTCCCAGGAGCTGGGATCAGAGGCTTTTTATGGCCAGAACGGTATGGTGGCTGCCTTGCTGCCGCTGCTGCTGAAATTTAAGTAATTTTCCCTTAATTAAGCAATTATCTCAGAGATGGCTGCTCCCTTCTCCAGGAACTTTTTGTGGCGGGTGGGGAGCAGTGAGGCGGGGGTGCATTTGGGAAGTCCCAGTATAGAAACACCCTGACTGTGTTTCCCTGCCGAGCTAGGCAGCAGTGGGGCGCACGTGGGGCCTCACAGGGTGTGGAATGACACCCCTGGATCCGAAGACTGCCCCGCCGTCCCTGGAGCCAAGCGCACATGTGGCAATGGCCTCACAACAGGAGAGCTGAGCTGACCAGGGCCCCCAGGGCTGGGTTTCGGGGGCAGCAAGAGAGGGATGGAGAGTCTCCAGGCCAGAAGCAGAGGGAAAGGCCATCCTTCTGTCTGGAGGGGACCACAGCTTTCTTGGTGGCCCTTCCTGGAGCACAGGGCTAGCTCCCACCTACTGCACAGACTTCCCACTCCTGGGGGGAGGAGTGACCGGCATTTTCCTCCTCCATGGGCAGGCATTGCACAGATCCTTCTGGAAGCCTCAGACCTGCAGCCCAGGGCTTAGATCAGCAGATCCACAACAAGGATGCTCATAGAAATCAGAATTGCAGAGAAACCATGGGGAGAAAATTGGTATAAATAGGTCTCAGACTTGCCACAGGGGCCATGACTTACCACAAAGATCTGTCTGTTGTTTAATTCTGTTGCTCGAGCTGGCTGGGCCTCCTGGAGTTTTACTTACAAAATTCACCCAAATACCTTCTCCCTACAATTCCCAAGCAAGGAAATGGTTCTTGTCCCCAGTCACTCAGGCTCAGGTTCGAGGGAGGCTGGAGGCAAGAGGAAATTCCTGGATCTGGGAGTTGGGACAGAAAACCAAAGGTTCCTCACCCACTCGGCCAAGGTAGGTGTCCCAGGGGCAGTTTTGTGCCTGGGAAGCGGGCAGCAGTGAGCTAGGAAGGAAGGGAGGGTGCCAGCCTTTCAGTGCTGATCATCTCTTACCACACAGGGAGTGTTTTTCAGAAAGACCACTTTGGCTGAGAGGCACCCAGCCAAAAGCAACATGGCGCCAGAGTTGACAGGACCGTGTGGCTGCTCCTCCCTGACTGAGCACTGATTTGACCCCTACACAGATCTTTCAGGGGGAAGGGAGACATCCCCCGGTTCTCCTAATGGAAAACATGCTCAGGGATTAGAAAACATTGATCCCAAACCAGCAAGCATCGCTATCAAATCCAAGGCCCATAGGGCAGGGGCCAGGCAGGCAGGTGCAAGGGAGATGGGAGCTGTGCCCGGATCTTTTAGTCCCTGTTGAACACCAGGAGGGCGCCCCACTTCCCCTAGGGTGGTCACAGACCCTGGCACCCACTCTGGGGACCCCTAGGGTTGCAGGGCACCATCTGGGAGCCCCCAAAGAAATGCCCTCTGGTGCTTCCCTGGGAAGGGAGGGGGCCCTGCAGTTGGAGTCGCAGACCCCACACCGTCAGTCCTCCTGTCTGGTCCAGACTCCACTCACCACTGCGTTTAGTGGACACTCTTCCCAGTTGCTGCCAAGTGCAGACTTCGACTTCAGGAGGGGCCCTCTAGGGGCTCAAGGGGCTCCTTAAGGGCACTAGTGGCAGATGCAGCAAGGACCACAGAGGGTGGAGAAGCCATGTCTGGCTGGGGGGCACCCGGGGAGCCCCCGCGCAGAGAACTTGAGGGTCAATTGTGCAGAATCCTCCTGGTGTCCCAGCGCCCAGCGCCCAGCTACAGCTGGGGTGCTAGGTAACTCCACGCACCCACAGGCTCCAGGTGATAAAGATTGCCTCCGAGTTACACTGCTTATTTATTCCCCAGAAGAGCAGCGGGGCTGTGTGAAAGGAAAGGGCAGTGCACGCAGAGCCCGTAAAAAGAGAGCTTGGATTTTATACAGTGGTAACTGGGGAATTAATTCCCGGCTGGCAGAGGTGGCAGGACAGTCCCTGAGGATTAAGCAGGAGCAGAGGGGGACACGGGGAGGCGTGAGGGCCTGAGGAATGGCATGGGGGGTGAGGGGTGGGAGGCAGCGGGCCTGGGCCCTGGAAAAGCAGTCTGAAGAGCCAGCCGCTCAAGGCTGATCTCATTCAGGCTACATTTATTGGGCACCTACTGTGTGCCAGGACCTGACTGGAGGCTGTGGGATGCCAGCAACAGATGAACCAGCTGGCTCTCGACACCGCATTTGTCTTTTAGGGGCCCAGAAATGACACACGCTTGCCTGGGCCTTGGCCTGGCCCTGAGAGAACGTGACCTGGGGCCAGACCCCCCGAGTTGAACGTCCACTCCCTCCACTTACAAACTTCTATCTCGGGCAGAATGTTGGATCTCTTTCTGCCTCGGTTTCCTCATCTAGAAAATAAGGACACTCTTAGGAGCTGCTGTGGAGGCTGCTCTAAGGATTTACAGGAACAAGAATGGCCGGGCACGCCATGCTGTCCCTCAGCTTGATTCTGATGCACCGTTTAGCTGCATTTGGATGGGAGTGTGTAAGGGAGCAGGGGATGCCGTCACTCAGTCCTGCTCTCGGGGAGCCTGGGGAGGCTTCATGGAGGTGGTGACTCTGATCTTGGCTTGAGAGGATGCAGAAGACCCGAGTGCGTGGAGGAGAGGTGAGAGACCTCTAGGCAAGGGCCCTGGGATGTGAAAAGTCACAGAGGTGTGGTTTGAGACGGGAGCTTGGTGTCCCTGGGGGGTCCTGGACATCTATGGGAGCCCCTCCTTCACTGTGTAGCGCTGACTTCAGGCTGCTGAATGGTGAGCGGTGGACACTCCACATGGGGAGCAAGCCAGACAAGGACACCTGCCCAGCTGCCCTGTCCCCTGCCATCCTGAGTGGGGTGCAGGTGGACGGAGGCCACACTGACCCGGCCAGACCCTCAGGATGGGGAGAACCATGACTATTTTTCAGAACTCAGAGAGAGAAGGACAAGACCAACACAACAGAAATACAGCACCAGCCCCTGCGGAGGATCTCTTAGGAGCCACGTGATAGAGGTGAAAGGAAACAGGAGAGATTGTCCGTGATCATGTGTTTATTTAACACAACACATGAAAATACTGTCACTTCGATGCACAATAAACATAAAAGAGTTATTGGTGAGCTGTCTTGCATTCTTTTTCATACTAAGTCCTGAAAATCCGGTGTGTTTTTCATCCCTCCGCTACATGAGCCGGAGCCCTGGGCTCCACGGCCCCGTGTGGGCTCCGGCCGCCACGCCAGGCAGCCCTGGCCACCAAAGTCATAGTGAAACGTCTCCACTCTGGAATCCAGAAGCAGCGTGTTTCCTGACGGCCTCCTGGTGCGTCTCCAAGCACACACATCTGGAGACAATGACCAAGGGCTCCCGGTGGACGGTCAGGTCACAGGATATGGTTCACATCTGTGCCGTTAGCCCTGGCCAGGCTGGGAGTCTCCCCTCCCTCTGTTTGCAGGATGGGTGGGGCTGGGGCGCCTTGGGGCTGCTCTCAATTGCCCCCGCCACTCTTCCCACCTCTGGTACCAGAGCAGCCCTGGGCATGAGCTGAGGATACTGTAGACACAGGACAAGGAGCCCCGAGAGCTCCAGCTTTGGTGACTGCAGGGAGCTGGACACCACAGAGAGAAGGCCTCCCTTTCCCAGGCGCACAGGCACACGGAAATGTGCTCACAGAATCCAGTTGTTCAGTGCCCACCGATGCGCCAGGCACTGTTTTGCAGACAGGAACCCAAGTCAGTCTCACAACCGCCCTTGAGATAGATCCTGTTATTTCCTCCATTTTAAAGATGAGCAAACAGAGACACAGAGAGGTGAAGCATCTTCTTTAAAGTCACACAGCTAGTTAGTGGGGTAGCCAGGATGTGGACCGCGTAGAGCTCTACCAGGGTGTCAGTCCTCCCTCGCCATCCTTGAAGCGCCTAAATCTGCTGTCACCTGGAAACCATAAATACCATAATGAGGGGAGAAGGTGCGGGGAGGTGGAAAGTTGGGAGGCAGTTCAGAAACTGTGCTGCAGTCTGGCACCGCCGAGCAGCCAGGCCCAGATGGTGGAGACACTCCAGCCACTGCCTGGTGGGGTGGGAATGGAGGGTGCAGACAGGCATGTTCCCAGGAGACGGCTTGCCAGGAGGGTCTCTCGCCCCACCCCGAGGGAGCCCCCGGGGAAGGGAAGCCTATGACTTCATCACTGGGCCAATGGCCAATGACATCACCAGGAGGGCCAGGAGCCAGGCCCAGCAAGCTATTTATGGAAACGGCTGGCGGCCAGGCACCGCTCCTGAGCTGCTTCAGATGTGGTTGGATAAGGCTTCCAGCTGGCCCACTAGGGCCACCAGGGCCGGGCAGGCGGAGGAGGAGGGAGGAAGGCTGGAGGAAGGAGTGGGCCAGGAAAGGGGGCAGGGCTGCCTGGGGCTCCGTAGGGGGCTGGCAGGGACCACTGGGGCGCACGCTTCTCCCTGGGGGAATCTGCCATCGTCTCCACCCTTGCTCCGGCAGGGCGTCTGGCCCGTGGCTCTCCCTCGGCCTGAGGCTGGATGAGCTCAGAAAGAGCAGCACAGGGATTCCGACTGGAGCACTCTTGGGTGCACATCTGCATCTGTGGGCATGCAGCGAGCCTGCCCGCAGGGCTGCGCGGGGTGGACGCGCCCTCTGGTTCCTTGCCAGTGGGTGTCCTGAGTGGTGGGGTGCAATGAGCCCGGGAGCTTGTGAGTGGTGGCTGTCCACACCTCTGCCTGTCCTGTGTGCATCCGTGTGTGGAGGGGGAGAGAGAGGGCACCAGAGCTGGCTGAGGGGAAGAGGGGCCACCGGGGAGAGAAATCACTGTAGGAAGATGGGAAATATAATTTCAGTGGAAGATACAGAGGCACTTAGAGAAGCTTCGGCAAAACTAGACAAACCTTTCAATCCATTTATCACAAACGCCTGCAGCTCTCCTCCTGAGCAGGTGCAGCAAGAATAAAATATTGAGCAGAAGCGGTGATTGTGGGCTGGCGGAAACCCATAAATAAGAAGTTCCTGAGAGGCTCGCCCTGACCCCACGGCTCTGCTCTGGCCCATCCCTCTGCCCATCTCACCCCGAGGTCTTAATGGGTAATGGCCCCAGCAAGGCGGGCCAGGGCCCAGGTGTCCAGAGCTCTGGCATTGGGACTGGGAATGATACCCCAGGGAGCCGGGCAGACCAGAGTGGCCAAGTCCCATGCAGACGAGCCTCGGCCTGGTGGCCGCCGGGGTCACTTCTTGTACCTCTTGGGCTCACTAACTTCCCTCCTTCCCTTAATACCCTCCTCCAGGAACCAAATCCCTGAGACCTTGAATGGTACTTGGTTGTTCCCTGGGCCCCCACGAGGCAGCGTGGGTGGGGATAGGGCCAGAGAGCCAGAGAGCCCCTCAGGGGCTCATGAACCCAACCCCGGGCCTGCACTCCACCAGATGCCCTTGCTCCTGTGTCTTGATAATTTGGGCCTTGGGGTGGCAGGTGTGGGATGGACGTCCTGCTGAAACAGGGGCCCCCACCGACGGGCTCTCTTCTTTCATGCCACCCCTTTTCAATCCCAGAATAGAAAAGCATACTTCTTCAAATGCTCCCATGCGTGAGCCCTCAGAACCGGGTGTCTCACTGATTTTCTTTTCACCTCTGAGTCCACAGAAGAGCCATGGACTTGCCCCTGCTCCTCCACCACGCACAGGCCACCTGGGGGCTCAGAAAGCTGCCTGGACCCTGTGGCTCCACCACCCACCAAGAACGTAACCTGAACTGCGTCCTGGTGGCAAGAACCCAGAGGGCAGGAGAACCCACCAGGGAGATGCCATCCAAGGCAGTGGCCACGGGAGTCCATGCTCAGAGCCACCCCAGCTGCAGCCAGGGGAGCGGCAGGGGACAGGGAGGGGAAACCAGATTCACCTGAGCAGGAAGCCAGGGGATTGCCAGGGACAGAAGGGAGGCCCCTGGCCTGTGGGAAGAACCCAGGTCAGGCTGTCCTCCCAGCTTTCAGAGGCTCAGCAGACGGGACCCGGCTGCCCCTGCAATGCTCTGCCTCCCGACCTCACCGTGCGTCTGCATGGGGTGCCTGCCACGTGGCAGCCTCTGCCTCCCTTCCTCTTCTCCAGAGGGCTCGGGTGTTGTGCGGTCCCTGCGGAAGCTGCCAGCCAAGAGGCCCTCACCTCCCTGGAACCCAACCCCACCCTGTCCCTTCCCTCCCACCTCCTCCTCCATCCTGAGACTGTTCCTCGTAGGACCAAGCAAGGTTCGGGGTCATTGTGTTCGTGGACCTGGAGAAGACAGCCCATCTGCAAAGAGGCCGCAGCTGGAAGGAGCCTCCGCTTCCTGCCCCCCAGGCACCCTCGCCTTTGACGGGGTGGGGGTGGAACAGCAGGGAGAAGCTCCCGCAGCTGCCACTCCAGAGCAGAAGGGGCAATTCCATCCTGGGAAAGGCGGGAGGAATGAGCGGGAACTGAGGGAGCCGCCATCTGGTTCTCAGGCCTGGGCTGTTTTTACTGCATTTCTATGAAACTCTAAATGCCATTGCGGAGTCTGCCGGCCCCAGGACCCTTCCCTCTCCCGCTTCCCTCTAGCCCAGTTTCCTGCTGAACAGGCCTAACTGTGGGAGGGGTGGGGAGGAAAGTTGCCAGGGCAACCATCCCAGCTGGCTCTTTCCTCTGCCTCTGGGAATCTGTAAGAAGAGGAAGCAGTCGTTTTCCTGGGGTGCCCGGGTGCAGCCTCGCAGGATCAACATGCCGACGCACGGCCCCAGCCTTCATCTGCTCCCCAGCTGCCTGCATTCCCGCCTCCTTTAAAGACTCACATCTGCGCTTCAATCAGGCTCACGCTGGAGGGCGAGGGGCCGTTCCTGCAGGGAGCTGGAGCGAAGGCTGTCATTTCCCTGTTCTCATAATTTTTCCATCACCTTATTTAAGGAGATGTGTTCAGATGATTACGAGGACGGCGACGTGGCCGTGTGCCTGCTCGATGTCAGGGGTTCTCTTGGGTTTGCTCTTTCATCAGCTCAAGGGGTCTATGAAACAGGGATTGCGATCCTCATGCTTCAGATGGGGACACTGAGGCCGAGAAAGGCCGTGTGACTTGCCAATGCCCACAGGTAGCCAAGGACAGATCCTGGATCCAAGCCCCAGACTGAATGGCCCCACTCCAGGGCTCCTCTGCTTCCACAAGGGAAGTGAAGTAGTTCAAGGCCAAGACACTGGAAGCTGCCCGAGGGATTCGCTCCTCTCCTGGTGCATAAGGGAGGGTGTGCAGAGTGGGCTGCCGGCACCTTTGCCTGGGGCTTACCTGCTTTTATTCCTGAAGGTCCTGCATACTGGGAACCTGCTGGCACACTGAGAAGGTCAGTCCCCTCGTGGGGTGCATAGAGAGGTGGGCATGAAAGGGGTATCCCAGATGGACTCTGGGAATCTGCCTGACTTGGGTTCAAGGTAGTCGGGACTCAGGTCAGGGGAAGAATGAGGGGCTGGTGAGCCTCTGGCCAGCTCATCTCTGATTCTGGGCACCACCGGCTTGGTCTCCTCCTCCTCCACTGGGAACCCTGCACACCGTCTCCTCAAGTCCTTGCCACGTTCACCCCGGGCTGCAAGTGCCCCCCAAGTCCCTGACTCCTGACCCTGCCTGCGTCCGATTTCCCTGTAGATGGTCCGTGGAGCCACTTGCTCCACGACAATCTCCACCTTTTGTGAGCCAGGTCAGAAGGGGTCAAGGAGGAGGCTGAGCTTACAGGGAAGCGTTGTGGGGTGCAGGCAGCTGGATGCAGGGTCCTACACAGCCGGGCGGCCGGCGAGGTAGGGAAAGGTGAGAAAAAGAAGAACAGGAGAAAGACAAAACTCCTGGTGAGGGGAAAAAAAAAGTTCAATCAGATTTGTAAAGGGCACAATTTACAAATCCGTCACATATTTTACTAGGCTGGGATTTACGGATTAGCCTGTAATACTTAGGCGGCTTTTTGTAATAAAACCCTGAGCCGAGGCAGCCTTGGGGAAGTGAGGAGGAGGAAGGCGCCTTCTCTCTCTATCTCACTTTCATTTTCCCAACATTTTTTTGATCTAGGCAGCCCCATTAATCTGTGCTTTATCTGCCTATGGAGAAGGATTGAGCTCTTTATTGGATTTTTGTCAAGAATAAATGATTTAGTTTGGGATATTGTGGAAACGATTTTTGTGGTATTACACCATCTAATAAATGAAACAGCAGGGATCAATCCCTTGCTTGTGATGTGTTCAACAGGCTGGGTGAAATATGCCCCACAATTATTTGGTATTGCACTCCATAGATATTTATAACCGAGCGTGACTGCGTGCAAGGTCTGCCCAGGCCTGGGCACCTGTCCTGGGCGATGTGATCCATTAGCCCCGAAGCATGAGACTTGGGCCTCACGTGTCGGGCAGGTCAGAAATGCAGATCAAGTTCATACTAGCAGGCGGAGAGAAGGCAGGGCGGGAGGTGAGGCCAGGCAGGGAGGTTGCATTTCTCAAGACCAGGGGCTCGAAGGTGTTTCCTGGAGCTGGTGGGCGGGAGAACCAACAGGATGGACGTCATTTCCTTAGCAGACTGGCAAACCCGAGCATGTGGGGTTCCACTTTCTCTGTCCTGGATGCCCAAGTCCTCGTCCCACTGCACCCTCTTTTCGGCTTTTCGGACATTACCTCCAGGGAAGATGCCTGGACGTTCTTGGAGGTGGGAGCTGGCTTTCTTCCCAGGTGGGCTTCATAGGGTTTATATCCCCGAAGCCTCCCAAGTATTTATTGAGAGTCTATTCTATGACAGTGCTTTGCACCAACCTGGCACCAAGTAAGCTGCATACCGATATTTGTTCACGGAGTGATCGCAGAAGGCTTCCAAGATGCCCTGCCCGGCCCCAATGCATGCTCTCCAGTGCAAGCAGAAGCGGAGGCTAGTGAGGGAGAGGAACGTGACTGGCAGGATCCAGCCAGAGGCAGAAATGCTGCTTCTCCACCCTCACCCAGCCCCTGATTCTGGAGGAAAGACCAGAATGACTCCTGGAGCTGGTGACGGCTGATCCCGGGCAGCGCGCCTCCCACCAGGCTGAGACACGGATGTTGGAGGGGTTGCTCACCCAGGCTTCCCACTCTGACAGTCACACATGGGCTCGTACTGGTGAAAGGAGCCCTGCTGCTCATGGACGTCATGGGGGAAAATGCCACGTATGGCCTGGGAAGTCCTGCAGGGCTCCTCGGGTGCATGTTTGGTAAAGATTCACCAACAAGCCCCACAGAGGATGGGACGCTGATATCCACCAGTCCTCCAGCCCTGGCAGCTGCCAGCATCGAGACCTCCCTGAGAGGCCCTGCTTCCCAGCCATCGCTCTGTGGGTGTTGGCAGCAAGGGTGAGGCTGCAGCTCTCTGTCTCTCGGCTCTTTTGGTATTATGTTGTACCATCTTCGCCTGCTGGGTTTTTTCCTGCCCTGGTCAGAATTCTTGGAGCTGATGGGAGGGGTTCTAAGTGGCTTTGAAATGTCAAGTTTCTTCTGCTTGGAGTTCAGATTGAAGACGGCTCCTCATTTTGCCTCCTCTCCTTGCAAAGAAACACAGAAGCTAGGAGGCTTCTGGATGGCCAATTAAAGCACCAGCAGTCCCCACCCAGGCACGGGGCCAATGGCACCCCATCCTCAGGATGTCCTGGGGACGGGAAGGAGCCAGTGTCCACTAGGGGGGGCTCAGGAGACCGTTTCCTTCTGCCGCTGAGACGGGTTTCCAGGATGTCAACTTGGAGCCTGGCCTTGAGATCTTTGGGCTCTTCGATGCCTGTCTTGACTTGCTAGGTGGCCTTTCGATTAGGTGTGATGGAAAGCAACAAAACTCATCACCATTCCATCCGCAGTCTCCCCTGAAGTCCTTCCCGTGGATACGCCACCTCCATAGCAAGACGGCGATTGTCATTCCTGCAGGTCAGCCTGAGACTGTCCTCACAGGGACCCGCTGCCTGCTGGAAAACAGACTCTTCTGCAGCTGGGCACACGGCAATGGGTCCTTCCGGTTTCCTTCTAGGCCCCGTGGCTCTGAGCCACCTCGGATCCTTCCTTCTCCCACACTCCTCGCTACGCCATCAGGGGAACATCCCCTCCGCTCTGCTTCGGGCTCTCCAGAGTCCTGTCGTCATTCTCCATTTCTATATCCGCTGCCCTGTCCGGGCCTCCCCTATCTCTGGATGCGATTCCCGTCCATCCCTGCCCCTGGCTTCCAGGATGAGTCCCCCTCTGCTTAACCTTTTCAGAGCTCCCCCTCCCCAAAAGGAATCAAGTCCCCACCCCATGGCTTTAGGCCCTTGCAATGTGACCTGAGTGATGGCTCTACTCACCTTTCCTGCCCCCTGCACTTGCTCCCCTGTCAACGTGGCCAAGTAGCCCAAGCCTGCTCCTGCCCCAGGACCTTGGCACTGGCTATTGCTTCTGCCTGGAAAGCTTTTCCACAGAGACTCACGTGACTGGCTCCCTTATCATTGTGGATTTTGTATTCAAACCTCAGGCAGCCTGTGGGAGGGCAGGAGCACAGACTGGCCTCAAGTTTCTCTGCAGCCACCTGCTAGCCACCTGAGAGTACACGCCTCTCTGCCTCACTTTTCTTCTCTGCAAAATGGGATAGTGGCATCCATTCAAGGGTTGTCATGAGCGTTAGGTGATTCAATGCTCGCACTTAGAGCCTGAAATAGAGCACTCAGGAAGCGAGTGACTACTCAAGAGATTGGTCAAGGTGGCCACCATGGTCCTGTTCCAACACCCCGCACTCCCAGGCTCCCTACACTGCAGTGTCACCTCTCGCTTTGTGATTTATTTTTCTCTTACAATTATTATTTACTGTCCACTTCCCCCAAGCAGAACTGCCGGGGTAAGCTGCAGTAGGGTGGAAATCGGTCCTGGGCTTTCTGACACGTGCCATGAGCTTAGAGATCCGTCACAGAGGTCGTTAAACAAGTGTTTACCGAGTGAGCACTCAGGTGACCTCATCCCCACTAGGATTCTGCTCAGTTCTTAAAGAATGCTTTTCTGATTATACAGATAAAATATGTAGCGATTTCTGAGTGGGGCAGCCAGGTGCTGCAGAGACAAAGTATTGAACCCCCGAGAATGAAGTGAAATGCTGGTCTTGGGGTGGCTCTGTCCTGAAGGTGGCCCTGAGATGATGTGTCTGAGTTTTCTACTGCTGCTGTAACGCATTACCAGGAATGTGGTGTGTCAAAATGCCAATCCGTTATCCCACGGTTCTGGAGGTCAGAAACTCCAAGTTTGTCTTATGGGGCTAAGATCAGGCTGTCTGCAAAGCGTGGTCTTTCTGGAGGCTTCTGGGAAGCTTCTGCTCCTGGACTTTTCTGGCTTGTAGAGGACACCCACATTCCTTGGTTTGCGGCCTCTTCTACCAGCAAAGGCACCACTCTGACCTGACTTCCTTCACGAGATCTCTGTGACTCTGACATCCCTGCCTCCCTTCTCTTAAGAACCCTCCTGATTCCACTAGATCTACCTGGACATTCTCCCTGTTTAAAGTCGCACCTACAAATGTGAATTGTATGTTCAGCAGAAGAAAGTGAGACAATTTTCAATAGGAAAAGCAGCCAGCCCGATGCCTCCAATATAAAATAATAGAAATCATCGCATGTATATGTGTAATGGGGTCTCATTTCTCAGTCTTGGTGTTACAGCTCACATAGGTATGTACATGCACATGCGTGGGTGGAGCTTCCTGAATCAGGAAATCCAAAATCTTTTTTTTTTTTTTTTTGGAACCGGGGATTGAACCCAGGGGCACTCCACCACTGAGCCACATCCCCAGCCCTATTTTGTATTTTATTTAGAGACAGGGTCTCACTGAGTTGCTTAGGGCCTCGCTAAGTTGCTGAGGCTGGCTTTGAACTCGCGATCCTCCTGCCTCAGTCTCCCAAGTCGCTTGGATTACAGGCATGTGCCACCACGCCCAGCTAAGAAATCCAAAATCTGAAGTGCTCTAAAATCCCGAACTTTTTGAGCACCAATGTGAGGCCACAAGTGGAAAATTCCACACGTAATCTCATGTGACAGTTTGTACTCAAAATGCAGGTGCGCTAAAAATATTGCATAAAATTACCTTGGGGCTATGCATGTAAGTTGAATTTGAGGCATGAATGAATTTTGTGCTTAAACATGGGCCCCTCATGGTAGCTCATAATGTATATGCAAATATTCCCAAATTTAAAATAAAATCTGAAATACTTGGGGTCCCAAGCATTTTGGATAAGGGATGTTCAACCTGTGTATGTACAGACATCGGACACACACACCACAGAGAAAGTTCTGGAGGGACCAAATGGTTAACAGTAGTCGTGGTGGGATACAGCTTTGACATCTATATAATTTAAACTTATTTTTCCATGTAATAAGGATTTATTTGCACAGGGAGAATGACTTTTTTTTTTAACTTCAAAAAGGTTTTCAAATAAAGAAAATGAAACTAGATGGAATAAAGGTTCATTTCAGGGAATATGAAAGATAAGGAAAATATTTGGTGTATTTCTTTTTAGTCTTTTTTCAACATGCAGAATGCAGTTGCTACTGAATGTGTAGTTTTAAGGCCTAACTTTTGGGGGGCATACTGGGGATTGAAACTGGGGTGCTTTCCCATTGACCTATGAGCTGCATCCTCACTCAGCCCCTTTTTAAAAATTTTATTTTGAAACAGAGTCTTGCTAAGTTGCCTAAGTTGGACTTGAACTTGTGATCCTTCTGCCTCAGCCTCTTGAGTGGTGGGATTACAGGCCTGTTCCACTACCCCTGGCTAGGCCTGACGTTTTTAAACTTAATTTTATGTAGTGAACACTTTCCATGTCATTAAAGATTCTTGGCTTATGTATTTTTAATGGCTGTATAATATTCCTTCATGGGTCTGTCATCATTTATTCATCCTTCTGCCATCAATTCCCTCCCCGACCTCCATTAATGCCATAGCTACTCGGATAAGGAATGGTGGTTCTTACTGTTTTCTGGTCAATGAATGCAGATCTGAAGTATTTCAGAGAATCCCAATGTCACTACTTCATGATAAAGAGGCATCAACCAAAGCAAATCCGTGTCATAGCACCTATTCTCCTTCCAGGCACAGAGACCTTTCGTAGCATTTCAAGGAGGGAGGTGACCTGCTCTGTCATCGCTCTCTGCATCAGCTCCCTCACACCTTCTGGTCCCTAAGCCCCTTTCCTGGCAGGTGCCCTGGTCTGTTAGCTCATGAAAAAATAAACTCAGGTTAAAAATAAAGTTGGAATATGAGCTTAGTAATGTTCCAAAAATAGGCCTCCCGGGCCTGGCTGTCTGCCCTTTGGTATGAGAATGCACCATTTGGCCGACCGAAGGTGGCCCGAGGGTTAGACAGGAAATGCACAGCAGCCAATGGAAGGGAAGAGCCAAGGAGGCCTCGGCATCTTAATGACAGTCTCCCTCTGTGGCTGCCCTAGTGGACAAGAGGGAGGGGCTCGGGAGGCTGGGGCTGGGGGATGATGTCCAGGGAGGGCCCCCACCCCTGGCACCATGGCGTTTGGCATCCACTTGGTGACCGTGACCGCATATTTCTGGTGGCACAGGAAGAGCACTGACCTCTTCTGCTTCGGTGTGAATACACGACAGAGGTGACCTTAAAATAGCCTTCCCGCCTCAGAACAAAGCCTCCTGCTTGAGCCGACCGGGAGGAGAGGTTAATGGAGGCTTGACTCACAATCAGCTTTACAAACAAGAGGGTTAAGTGGAACTTTTTTGCAGGAGCTGTTTAGCTGGAGATCTGGGCCTCTTCACCCTGTGGATGAGGCTGCTGCGAAGGGGAGCCCTGTCCTTGGCTCAATCCTGGGATCCCAGAAACAGGATGTGTGGTCCTCCCTTCAGGGAGTTGCAGTCCGTATTGTCATGAAAAGAGAAACTCGTGAAAATCCAGTCCAGTGCCCTGGAGATCCGACTCAGCTCCTCCTCCCTGGGCAGGGCTGATCTTTTAGCCACAGGACCCACTGGACTTCAGGGTTTGATTGAGTCCAACCCAACATGTCAGGGCGGCCACTATTCTGGGCACCGCATGCATGGAGCTGAATAAGATTCTTGGTGGCTGTGAGGGTCTTAGCCTAGAAGAAAAACAGGTGTGATACCAAGCGATCAAAGTGGCTGGGGCCAGCCCACCAGTGTTCGTTGGTTCATTGATTGATTGATTCATTCATTCATTCAGCAAATATTAATTGTGCCCTGCATGCCAGGCACCAAGCTCATGTTAAGGGCCTATGACAGATGTGTCCTTTACCAAGCCAGAGCTTACAGTTGGCAATTGAGTGACACTGAGTGAATAATAGCACAATACATCTTTGATTTGCATTTGTGACAAAGACATTGAAAAAATAAATGCAGGGAGAGGCCAGGTGGGCGATGCCTGCCTGCACCCCCGGGGTTCCGGGATTATAAATTCAAGGCCAGCGGGGCAACTTGGTGAGATCCCGCCCCCAAATAAAACAAAGGAAGGACTGGGGATGTAGCTGCGTGGTAGAGAGCTGCTTCAATCCCCAGCAACACAAAAGAAGAGGAGGAAGAGGAAGGAGGAAGAGATGGAGGAGGAAGAAGAAAGAGGAAGAAGGAGGGGGCAGGGAGGAGAACGGGAAGAGGAGAGGCACAGGGAGCCCTGGGGGGCAGGCACACAGAGCCTGTGCTTAGGTCATTTCCAAGCGAGGCTTCCAGGCTCCTCCTGTCCGTCATCCTCAGTTGGATGCTCGCACACACCTTCCTCCTCCACTGGGTGCCAACCTTTACCCTCCCTGTCCCGGTCGCCTGCCTCTGGGTGGACGCTGCTGCCCTGACAAGCAAGGCCTGGGAAAGGCTGGAGCACCTGGGCTGGCCAGACCCGGGAGACCGCGCAGGGGGAGGCCCTCAGCAGGGAATCCAAAGGCCGGTTCCAATCCAGCTCCTCCCAGGGAAGCTGTGCTGGGGCTCCCCACGCTCCCCACCCCTCCTGCTCCTCCCACATCCCCGCCTGGAGCCAGAGTGCTTGGCCTCAGATGCCACGCCTGGTCACGTTCCTCTCCCTCCATGTGCCTCAGTCTCCTCTGCACAACAGACAGACATCAGCAGGACCGGCCCCCTGGGGCGATGGCAGGGGGCCTCCCATAGGGTCCTGTGGCGTGTGCCAAGTAGGCACAGCTGCTCTTCGGGTTATGACTACTGTCCCCAATCCACGCAGCTCTGAGGGCGGGGCTCAGTGACCACTGACCAGCTCAGTGACCAGTGCCCTAGGTACAGCACTTGGTGCTACTCCCTCAGTTCTCAGACTGGAGCGTGCAGCCGAATCTCCTGGGGGCCCTTCAGGACATGGATTGGTGGGCCCACCTAGTTTCTGTGTGGGGTCTGGAGCGGGGTTTCAGAATTTGCATTTTTTTCCCCTTTTCTTTCCTTTCCTTTTGTACTGGGGACCTAACCCAGGGGTGCTTTACCACTGAGCTCCTTCTGTCTTTTATTTTGAGACAGGGTATTGCGTTGGGCCTTGCTAAGTTGCTGAGGCTGGCCTTGAACTTGAACTCTCCATCCTCCTGCCTCAGCTTCCCCAGTTGCTGGGATTACAGATGTGTGCCTCTGTGCTGGGCAGAAGTTCCTGGTGAGGCTGCTGGTCCAGGGACTCTGTTAACCACTCCAGTTTCCCTGGCCCGCATCCGTGGACGAGTTCATATGTGAGCACCTGCAATGTGGCAGCCCCGTGTGAGGGAGTCATTCATTTATTTTATTTTCACCTGGTGCAGCCAAAGGGCATCAGCTCCCTGTTTGTTTCCAGATGGAGGTTCCCCTGCTCAGAGAGGTTCTGCGAGTCCCCTGAAGTCATGTGACTTGGGACAGAGCCTGGCCTTGACCTCTGACTTTTGGGTATTAGTTTCAGAGCTCTACTTTCCCATCACTTTCTGAATCCAGGGAAACAGAACCAGGGGGAACCCAAAGAGGAAGAGGGAATCCTCTGGGAGGAGTGATCCCAGGTGGGAAAGAGAGAGAGGTGTGTGCGTGCGTGCGTGCGTGCGTGTGTGTGTGTGTGTGACGTGGACTGTGCTGAGGACAGACACCCAACCACAGGGGCTCAGCTGGACAGGATCAGGACAGAAACCGCAGCCACACCCAGGCCAGCAGCCCTCTAGGGCCACAGAAGGACACCAGGTGTCAGACCCCGCTGTTCCCTCCCTGCGGCTCAGGACTGCCCCCTTTGGCAGACTGCCTACCCTGGTGACCCAGGGGAGCTTCTCAGCTGCGCCCGGCTTCTGCCCAGCAGCCAGGGAAACAGGTGTTGCCTGTCAGCAGGACACGGCGCCCCTCCTGGGCATCGCTGAGGCACCACCCTGGACACACCACGATTTTGGCAATTAAGAGTCAAATGCGGGAGGTGCAGGAGCCTCCAGGTCTCGTCGCAGATGCTGGCACTAGTGAAGGGGCAGGAGTGGGGGCTCTGGCCAAATGGAGCCACATGTGGACACCCTGCCCTTTCATTCATCTGTGGGCACCTGGAGACCCTGCTCAAGCCAGCCAGGGCTGAGGAACTGTGGGTCAGGAGGAGAGATGGGGGCGTAGACACACCCCAGGCTTAACCACCAATCCTGACCCTCCCTTGAGGGCTCCGAAGCTCCCAGGCCTGATGTGGACAGCCTCCCAGGCTGGGCTGCCCGTTCCCTCACCCCCTCTGCAGGTGGAGCTGGAGCAGGTGAAGCTGGAGCAGGTGGAGCTGGAGCAGGTGGATGGCGGATCCTGGAGGAAGGTGAGGCCCTTTCCTTATCTGGGGACTGTGGCCCCTTCAACAGCACAGCGAGGCCACCTAGCAGGGGACAAGGCTGGTAGGCCACATGGTGAAGGGTGACTCCTTCACAGATTCCAACACTCAGGACAGGTACCTGGTGCTCAATTGCCACCGCAGGATCTTGTTAAAATGCAGCTCCTGATTGGCAGGTCTGGGTGGTCCCAGGCTTAACTCTTCCACCAAGTGCCCCCAGGAAGCCCTGTTCCCATGAGAAGCCAAGTGCAGGCAGCGATTCTCAAACATGGCCGTATGTCGGAACCCTGGTCCAAGGTGCCCCCCCCCCAAAGATTCTGACGTCATTGGCTCAGCCTTGGGCATCAGGTGGCTTGAAGGTGCCTTCCGGGCTCCACTGCTCTCAGATGGCATCTGGCCACAGGAAGATGGAGGCCATCAGCCTTCAGCACACAAGTCCGTAGAGGATAGAGTGACGTGTGCTGACCATCCCCCAAGGTGACTTAGGAAACTCGTCATTACAGAGTGAAGACCACTGTCGGAACTGGACAGTGGAAGGAGGTACCCCTTGTCACCAAGTGGCCAAAACATGGCGCTCTCAGTGAGCCCTGTGAGAGGGACGACAGGTCACGGATGACATCCAGGACACCACAGAGGCGGCGGGATGCAGGTTGGCTAGTGGTGGGGGTGGGGCACCGGCGTTTCCAGCCCGACAGATGGGGTGTCGGAGGGGTCCTTCCTGTGAGATGGAGAGCCGGGGGGTGGGGGGAGAGGACGCTTTCGCGGTGAGGAAGCCTCACCCTGCCCTGGCTGACGGCGTGTTCCTCCTTGGCAGAGGGGACGAAGAGCAAGAGGAACTTTCATTCCACAGAAGGGCATCTGCCAGTCTCCCACTTGGAGCCGAGATGGAAATAGCTTCCTCAGATCTTGCAGTCAAGCTGACACAGGTGGCCCCCCCAGCCCTCCACTGGGTCCCCTCCCAGTGGCAGTTATCTCTGCCAGCAGCACAGCTCCGTCTCCCCACAGCATGCAGCTGTCTCACTCACAATGGAAGGCTCGGGCCCAAAGACAGCCCCGTGCAATGGCATCCCAAAGACAGGCTGGCGTGGGCGGCCAGCGAGCCCCCTCCCAAGGCCCAGGGCGCGGGGTGCAGCCCGCATGGGGCATGGGCGTGATCTGCAGATGACACGGCTAAGAAGCCTCCCTTTAAGGTACGGAGGTAAATGCCACCTCTGGGCCAGCGCCGCTCCCCGGGCAGGGAATGAGATAATGAATTATGACCCAGGGAGAAGAAACCGCTAATAAATTCAAAAGCAAAGCTGGGGGAGGCTAAACTCCATTTTAAGAAGGAGCTGGTGATTTATAAAGTGTCCTCTCTCTGCCTCCTGGGGCTCTGTCAGCTCTCCCTGTCTCTTCTTGTCACCCCCGAAGGGTGGCCCCTGACCCTCTGGGCGCAAGGTCTCCCAGGTTGAATCCCACACCCTGCTGCCTCCCTCTGTCCCCTGCCCCTTGAGAGCCACCCCCGGGAGTCTCCAGCCCTTATCCTGCCGAAACTTGGGCCAATTGGTTTCGAGAGCTCAGTCCCCAAGGAACGGCCACTAGGAAATCTGTCTTCCTTAGGAGTCCATTCTGACCTTTGAGCCAACAAATTACACACAGAACCAGCTCCGAATGGCAATCAGGCTGGAGGGCAGAGCCGGGCGGGCGGCTCGCAGCCAGCGGCTAAGCGACTAAGCCTTTGAGCAGCCCCAGCTGGCTCCCCGTTCGGGAGACTGGCTGGCCACACGTTGTCCTCCGCCCACTCTAATCCGCCTCACGCTCCTTCCCAGAACCCTGGGCCTTCCATCTCAGCTCTCTCCTCTCTGCCTAAAGCCATCAAGCCCCCACTGCCTGACCTCATTGCCCGTTTCCGCGGTGACAGGCTTGTGATGTCACCGGAGGAGGCCTGTGAGCCTCCAGGTGGGAGGATGAAAGCGGCAGGTGTCCAGGAAGAGTGAAGGAACAAAGACCTTGGTTTTGCACCATCGTGCCCCCAAAATGGGAAATGGGGGTGGGGTAGACAAGGAGGCGAGGCTCTAAGGCTGTAGCCATTTGCTTTGACATCGCCCACCTCAGCTAGGACAGTGCAGGAAGACTCCCCCAAGACCCTGCTCCAAATGCCCATGCAGCCCCCACGCTCCTGCTGGCCAGAGCAATGGGTGCCTGTGGGTGCCAGGACTCTGTTTTCCCAGGGGACCATTCTTCTCCCTTCAGCAGGGTGTGGCCTGAAGCCCTCAGACCTCCACTGTCTCACTTCAATGCCCGATTCCCCAACTCCTGCAAAACTCAGGCCCCAGGGCTACCTCAGTGCAGCCCGGGTTCCTTCCATAGCTGCCCCAGGGCCAAGGGGCTTTCAGAAGGAGCCTCAGCTGGGGCTCACGGAGGACAGAAGCAGCTGCCCCAGCTTCTGCCCACCCGTTTGTGATCCCTTTTTCCCTGCCAGGCATCCAAAGGAAGATGCAGCTTCCTGATTGGAAATAAAGGCTCTGGCAGGCCCTCCCCCAGTCTGAAAAGCCCACTTCCACTGAGTTCCAGGTAATTTACCTGCAGCCTGAATTATTTAGACAAACTAGGCTCACTTGGACTTCAGGTGTCCCAATTACCCGGGCGATTTGCATGTTTATGTGGGAGGGAATTGAACTGGAACTCAGAAGGAATTCCAGATTCTGACTTAGGAAGCAAGTCCCTGAAGGCCCTCCTGCTGTCCCTTCAGTCACCACCAGCAGGAGGAGGGGAGGGTGGAAGGGAGCAGGCCTGTCCCCTATCCCAACTGAGTAGTGTGGGAGGAGCCTGGCCTGGCCTGGGCTGGGCTGGGCTGGGCCTTAGTTTCTCCTTCTGGACCTGCCAACGAAGCCGTAACTGACCAAGAGCAACTCCAAAGGGAGGTGGGAGAAGAAAGTGAAAATCAATATCATTGATTGTGAAAACTTAAGGCAAAAGAGGGAAGAGGATTCCCATCATCCAACCAGGAGGCAAAGAGGTAATCCCACAATCTAGTCAGAAAGGGAGCGAGGCAAGGACTAGAGCTATTTCTAACTCTAAGCATGCGTGCAGCATGATTGATGCTTGGGGGTGGAGCTAGGAGACTTGAGACCACCTGCAAGCATTAATGGAGCACCCCTGTATACAGAACCCACTCTCAAGCCGTGGCGATTCCAGAGAATACCTCTCCTCCATCTTCTGCTATTGCCTGGGCCCCTCACCCCCCTGTTCAATTTCTTCTCTGTGTCTCCTCCCTTTCCTCCTCCAGGTCACAGCTCCCTGCTGGGCTCCGTGAAGTACCTACAAATGCCTGATGACCTTTTCAGAGTTGGCCCAATTACACTCCAGTGAAAGGACTTGGCATTGCAAAGTCGCACATGCAAAGTCTTCTGTCTGAGTAAGCGCCAGAGCCTGGGTCCCTTGCTGCATATTGGGCTCACCTGGAGAATGTTTAAAACCATTGCGCCTGAGTCACCCTCCCAGAGAACACGATTTAATTGGTATTGGATGCAGTGGCATTTTTAAAAAGCTCCCTGGGTGACCTAGACATGCAACAAAGTCAGAACCGCTGAACAGGAGGATTTAAGAGTTTTGAATTGTTCAGTGGTTGGTGAGTGTTTCTTTGGGCTGAAATTGATCGAGTTTGATACCCTAATAATGAGATCAAGACACAGATTCTATTTGCCAGGTAAGCTCCTACCTTGCCGCAAAAGCATGATACATGGTTTTCGGGAGTTTTATTGTCACGGATTTTACTGAGATTTGGTGCAAGTTTAGATTCGCACCGAATAAAGTCTTCACTAAACTGCCATTTAGGTGAAGGAGAAGGTGACAGGAAGAAGGAATTAATATTTCTTGAATATCTGTTGTGGGCGGGAACTCTGTTTGAAAGACTTTACCGAAATTTCATTTATTTTTTCTAACATCATGCCAGATGGGTATTATTCCCATTTTATAAATGAGAAACTGAGTCTCAGAGAGACAAGTGACTTACCCAGCTCTTGAGTGCTGGGAGACAATTTTCCATGCGTCTCTCTCATTTCCGTGTGTCTTGTAAGCAGAGACACTGCTTTTGTTCTGAACCATCGTGACAAAGACTTTGCATGGCGAACAGCTTTGTCACCCTCTGGAACAGAAGGTAGGCATGCTTACTATCCAGTATAAAAGACTCAGATTCCCTGAGCTCAGGGTTCCTTTTGATCCACTCTGTGTGCAGGAATCACCCATCCAACCCTTTCTGCATTACCTATGGGAACTATGGCTGCAGGTTCTGGGGCGAAATCAATGCCACCCTGACTTCCACTCTTGCTGTGGTGTGTTTTGTCTCTGATCTGTGGGTCTCATGTCTTCTGCCAGCACCGACGAAATGGTGCAAGCCAGACTGACTTGTTAACTCACAGGGTAAAACTTCAGATCCTGCTTGGTGCCTGACGAGCGACAGTGGATTTGGCATCTAAATCTATATCTGTTTCCCTCTAGAGCCTGTGTGTTTAGGAGAGAGGTGAGCAAGAGGTAATATTTAAGCAAAATCTGTGCTCTCCATTAATGATTGATTTTCAACTAGATACACAATAACTCAGATTAATCACCTTCCCCTTTCTATGAGATAAATAGGTTATATCAAGTATTAAAAGAAGCTGGGCTCAATGGCTCATGCCTGTAATCCCAGCAGCTCTGGAGGCTGAGGCAGAAGGAATGCAAGTCCATAGGCCAACCTCAGCAGCTTAGTGAGACCCTGTCTCAAAATTATAAATTTTAAAACGGGCTGGGGATGTGGTTCAGTGGTTAAGTACCCCCTGGTTTCAATTCCCAGTCCAAGAAAAAAAGTTAAAAGACATACAACACTTGGGATCAAGGAGGCTCCCTGTTGGTTCCAAATTCCTCTTTGGAGCTAGCTCTTCTTTTAGGGACATTTCACCCAATCCCACCAAAATGGCCTCTAGGTCTTCATGTCCAGCCTTGCTTGGTGGCCCCAAATCCACTCAACCTGTGTTTGACAGACACCCATTGCTTGCTAATCTTTCGAATTGGGGAGAGATGAGTTTTCTTCTGCTGTTCATGCTGAGAGCCTGCATGCCCCTCCCTCGGTGACCTTGTCTCCTCTCCTCAAGGGCAGAATCTTTAGAAGGTCATGGTCATCCTGACCGGGCCTCTTCCTCAGTATCTCCAGAAGCCTTTTCCTAAAACCCTTCTTTCCTTCAACCAGCCAAGTTACCAGCGAAGCCTCAGCCTCAGTGTGGAAAGATGGTTCCCTCCAGCACCAGTTACCTTCTCTGCTAATGAATGAGAATTTCGTATGCGATGGTGGTTTCTAGTAGCAGGTTCTGTATAATTTTCAGCTGTTAATTATTATCATTAAAAATTATTAAAAATAACTGTGTGTTATGTGCCAAGAACTTTTTAAGTGCTTTGTAAAGTATCTCAATTTTACTCAACAACCATAAAAGAGAAGTATTTCGCTCAAAGAGGCGGAGGTTGGGTGTCTTGTCCATGGAACTAGGAAGTGGCAGAGGTGGGACCCAAAGCCACAGCTGTCCGCCTCTAACTCGGCGCTTTTCTATATACCCACCTGCCTTCATAAGTATCATTGACACATGTGTCCAATACAATGGCTTTGGCATGTTCTCAGGTATGTGTAGCCATGGCCAGTTTATTTTAGAACATTTTCAGCATGCCTCCCCAAACCCTAAACTTCAGCTCTCACCCTCCATCGCCTTCCCCAGCTAGAACGGCTGCATTGTATACTGGCTCTAACGAAGCCATTTTCTTCCCTTTATTTGAACGTTGGGGTGTATTTACATACACTTGTAAATCATTGCCTCTTCCGGTGACTGACAAGCTAAGAAAGACCCAAAGACCTGCTGCCTTCTCTCTGATATTGTTCTGGTTGGTTATTGTCCCCTCCTTCTGCCCAGAGACTCCTGAGAAGAGCTTCAGAAGGCTCCACTCAGTCACTGGTGGAGGAGGTGGGTGTTGAGTTGGGGTGAGGTTGAGAAAATTTGCAGCTGGGACTCTGGTCTTGCATCTCAAGAGCAGAGGAGACACCTCCGTCTTCTCTTAGACAGCCCATCCTCCTGCAGAAGCCCCTCATGAGACCTTTGGATGAGGGCCAGCTCCTTGGGGAAGGTGACCTTGCCCAGGCACAGCTTTGCCAGCATTGGCCTGAGGGCAAATTTGCCAGGAATTCAGTACGTGTGTGTTTTCCTCTGAGCTGCCCAGAAACTGACCCTGAGGGGCTCCAGGGCTTAGGGTTTTAGTTGGGAGGTCCAGGGAGCAGGGGTGGAAAGAGGTGAGGGCCTGGGCAAGGTACTAGAAGGGAGGGAATCCACTGCAGGGGGCACTTCTGAGCCTGCCACCCCAGGGGGAGTTGCTAGGTAAACACTGCAGATACTAAAACCCTGAACTCAGTGGGCACCACCGAAGGCCCTGGGCGGGGGGCTGCTCTCAGAGTGCGCCAGTTCCTCTGCTCTCTGGCCAGCTGTGCTCCTGGGGCAGAGCAGTCTGGTGCATTTTGGAAAAAGCCCTCTGGCAGAGCAATGCAGATGCTGGCCGTTGGAGGTTGGCCAGAGTCCATCAAATGCTCAGGTCCAAGGGATGTGGCTGGGCACCTGCAGCGTTTGCTAAGCCTGGACCTTTTTAAGCCCCGAAGTCCAGTGGGTTGGGCCTGGGGCCCTAGGAGAGCCTGTGCCTCCCACCCTGAGCTCCACTCGTACTCTTCCCACAGTAATGAGGGGCAGCAGGGAGTTGATTAAATGAGGTTGATCAGGACCAACTAGTAAAGAGCTGCATTCACTGTTGAAGCCAGGACACTTTTCATGAAGTTTTGCAGAGTTTGGAGCCCTGGAGAGGATCACTTGTAGGGGAAGTCACTCTAGGACAGGAGGAATGAGCTCCACTCTTTGTACACAGGGAAACCCTCAGTTTTAAAGGCTCATCAGAGTCTGGCTTCCCAGCTGCCACCTGACAGGTGTTCCACTGCCACACCCCTTCCCAGGTCCTGGAGCTGCAGGGCCAGTGGGGGATCAGGTGTGCTGGCTGGGCCCAGGTCCCTGAGCTGGAAAGCCCCATCATCTTTCTTGACTGGTCCTTGGAGAGCTCTGCACCTTGAGGTTCCTCTCCTCCTGGAACTGGAAGCTCATGGCCAAGTTGGCAGGTGCTTATTCATTCATTCACTCACTCACTGCTTTCTCCACCTGTTCACTGGCTTCTCTGGAGCCTTGGCAATGATCCACAGTGCCGGGAATGAGTCAGCCCTTCAGCTTCCTTCAGAGACCTGGAGAGCGGAGCCTGCTAGTCACGCAGTGTGGGTCCTGAGCGCCCTGCCTCAGCCCCTTGCTCCAGATCTCTGTGCCCACAGGTGCCCTCTCCAGCCTTGGTGCTGGAGAGAGAGTCCAGGAGGCCCTCTCCACAGCCGTGCCCTGACCCCAGCACTGCTGTTGGCACCTGGGGGCAGCTCCAACACCCGCGAGCCAAGCGCGGAGGTGCCGTGGGAAAGGCAGATGCGCGCGTATTTCTAGGGCATTCCTCCCGTGTGTTGGTGTCTCTGCGCCTGCGGCTGAGTCTGTGTGTCATTGTTTTAGTGTCCTTAAATAACTGTGTGAGGACTCCTCGACAGGCTCCATCCTCTCACGGTGTCTCCGCAGAAGGAACATTTTCCTCTGGTGTCTGACTTCCTCAGCCCGATCTGCATCTTCCACATGCACAGCTTCCAGATTGGCAAATATTGATGCTCCTGCATTTAAAATCTGTGAAGTTCCTCCCTTACCCTTATGTGCTTCTGCGCTCTCTCCTGCGCTCTGCCATCTGCCCTCCCTCCCCACCTGACTTCCTCTTTGTCCTCATAGGTGTGCGATGTGTATCTAGAGGGATAGATAGATGATAGATAGATGATAGGTGATAGATGATAGGATGATAGATAAGATGATAGGTGATAGATGGTAGATGATAGATACGCAGTAGATGATGGAAAGAAAAAAAAGATAGATAGACACACACACATAGATATAAAAGTCGGAAAATCTTGGGGGGACTCCTCTGCCCCTTTTTAGACATTTTAAGACATCGTAACCTCCCAGAGATAATTCCCTAAATCGCCAGAACATATAGTTAAAGAAACTCCTGAACCACATTTTGGACTTTGCAGCTGGGTCATGGAGGAGCAAGAGGAGCCTCCACCGGGCCCTACGGCAAGTCCTGAATGATGAGTCTGGCCAGGGAGGGGCATAGTGACCCAGCCCCGGTCTGGGGGCTCTTGACCAGAGGGTCTGCCCTCTGGAAGAAGTTTCCCTGGCTGCAGCGACCTGGGCATGGGGAGGGACTAACTGGTGTCTGCCCAGGGCTTCAGAGAGGCTCTGAATAAACATGGGCACCCTGTGGGTGTCTGGTGGCTTGGGGTCGTAGTTCTGGGAGGTCAAGAGGTCTCATGATGCTGACCCAGGGGCAGAGGAATCCCCCAACCTGACAAAGCCCGTGGACCCCCCCCACACCCCCCGGCCCAGCCACCACCTCCCTGGCTCCCTGACCAAGAGAGATCTCTCCCCCGCTGCCTTTGCACGCTTGGTCCCCTCCACCCAAATCGTTGCTCCTTCATCCTTCATGACTCAGGCATGATATCTTCTCCTCTGAGCCCCTGAGGGTGATACAGAACCCAGAATTCTGAGCTCTGAGGGCCCTGGTCCCAGCTGCTGTGGCTGTGGGGGAGCTGCTTACTCTGCAGATCAACTGCCTGGTCCACGGCTGCCGCCCCTCCAGCTGAGCTCGTGGAGGGCGTGGGCTGTCGTTCTGATCTTTGGAGCCAGATCCCCTGCGCAGCACAGCGTGGGCACAAATGCCATGGTGAGGGGCCAGGCTGATGGTGGCAAGGGCCGTAAGACACACGAGGAGTCATTAGAGACACAGGCTCAGTAGCTTTCATCCAAAATGCTGGGGACTGCAAGTGCTTTGGATTTTTTTTTCCGACATTTGGGTATCCATAGCCAGGTATCTCGGGGACTCGGGGACAGGACTCGAGCCTAAACGTGAAATCCGTTTGTTTTGTATACGCCATATGCCCAAAGTCTGAAGGTCACTTTACATGACATTTTTAGTGTTCCTGCATTTTGACTGTGACCTCTCACCTGAGGTCAGGTGTGGTGGCATTTTCTCCCCAAGGCGTCATATCAGTCTCAAAACATTTCGGGATTTTAGAGCGCCTCAGACTTTGGGTTTTTAGATGAGGGGGTGCTTCACCTGCAATCTCACTTGTTTCTCTTAACCTCTCTGTGAAAATGGAATTATTGTCCCCATTTTTCTCATGAGGAAATTGAGGTGCGGAGAGGGTAAGGAGTGCTCCCAGCTTCCCCAGGGCTTGTGACAGAGCAGAGAACCAACCCAGGTGTGACCAGCACCGAAGGCGAGGCCCCCAGGCCCTGTGCCATGTGTCCAGTCATAGCACCCACCTGCATTAAAAAACAGAGCGTTTAATCAACATTTTACACCCTCAAGGCACGTGGCTGATTGACGCATGGGAGGAAGGCCCACCTGGGCCCCCTCGGCCTTCCTCGCTGCCTGCTGGGGATGCCCACGTCCTCGTCCCAGCCCGCCTGTGGACGCCAGGCCCATTCTGGTTTCCTGGCCTGCTGCGCTCAGAGGGTCGAAGCTGACAGCCCAGGTCTTCCCCTGTGTATCTCTTCCTCTTTCCCAGCAAGTTCATGGTCATTTCCTCCTTCATGACCTCATCGAGGAGCCATAGTGACCCTGGCTGGGTGCCCACCACCTGTCAGACCCAGTGTGGGTCTTGCAGGAGTTTTTACAAGAACTCTCTCTCTTTGAGGTCTGTGTTGTTATCCCCATTTTCAGGAGAGAAGCCCTGAGTCTCAGAGAAGCTGGGGGGGCGGTCCAGGTGACCCGACGGCAGGATGAACCTAACCGCAGGCGTCTGCCCTCATTAGGAGGGTGTTTGAACAATGAAAGGAGGAACCACTTTCACATCTTTCTAACCGGGAGGCACTAATTGGCGTTTGCCTAGGGCTTCGGAGGGAAGGACTGAATCAACTCCAGGTTTCTGGGAGCATGGAATCTCATTCCCGGAGGTTAGGGCGTTTCTGTACCTACTGAGAGGCAAAGGAATCCCCCCAAAGTTCTGCTGGCTGAGAGAGAAATGGAGGGTCCTCTTTATCTTGCCCGCTGTTGTCACGGGAGAAGAGGTGTCTCCAAAGAAGGGTCCAAGAGAAGGGGATTCCACGCAGGACCAGGGAGGTTGACTTACATGACTGGCATGTGCCAGTCAAAGGCATAGACAGAGGTTGATTTGGGAAAGGGGATGCATGCTCCAGGGGGAATGAGGGCACCTCCAGAGGGAGCCTGCAGCCCCCTGGTGATGCTGACGTTCACGGGGGCGGTGCTGGGCTGCGGAGAGCTGGCGGCGGGAAGAGCTGCACGGTTTCCACCCCCGTTTTCCCATGCTTAGGCATTACCCTCGTGTTACAAGGGCTGGGTCAGGGGCAGGGGCAGGGCCTGTCCCTCAGGAAGCCCGGGCACTTCCTGCATGCCAGGGGTGTGTGGGCACTTCCTCTGAGACTCAGATGGTTCCCTTTATTCCCACATTCCCATGTCACTGTGTCTGAGCCCTGGACCACCTGCCGCTCTCTGAGGAGGGAAGGTAGCAGTCCTTGAACCTGATTTTTTAGGACCTCGGGGAGTCCCAGATGAGTGACAGCCTTTTGGCGTCCAATAAGAAATCCTGATACTCAGGATCAATCCAAGTACCATCTGGGTGCCTCAAGGGTC